>OZ024881.1:33074516-33482016 GCA_964017185.1 Rugalucina vietnamica | reverse complement strand
GGTCACTGCAAATGCCACTGTAAAATGCCTGTAGTTTCTATTTTCCAAGACTGCAAACCTAAAGCTACAAACCACAAAGTTTATCACCTTTGTGAAAGCCTGGTTCCTGGATAATGTTCACTTAAAACTAGGCATTGAAGCAAATTGGTTTGAATCAGTTTGCTTGGTGGCTAAGTTTTGCTGCAGTTCCAACAGACTCAACATTCAATAGAATCCCTCTGATATAATGCTTAGACACTCAATGCAATTTAACGTTTAAATATTCATGTGCCGATGGCTTTATTGCATTCTTTTGTTCCAATAAAAACGTTTTGGTTTGAAACTGCATTTATAATGAAGCTGAAGTTTTGCAACACTTGTTCTATATTACAACAGACACATCAAGATAGTATGGGACAGTCGTGAAAATTGCTCAACTTTCATACGCAGTTTTCAAAGCCAAAGTTGA
Source organism: Rugalucina vietnamica (assembly GCA_964017185.1). Taxonomy (NCBI): domain Eukaryota; kingdom Metazoa; phylum Mollusca; class Bivalvia; order Lucinida; family Lucinidae; genus Rugalucina; species Rugalucina vietnamica. The sequence goes on along the minus strand of OZ024881.1, from coordinate 33,481,568 downwards.
TATTTATATACATGTTTTACAAAATAGCCAATGCCAAAGGAGACCGGGTCTGGTGCCAAATGCGAGAAAAAATGCTCAAATCCATCAATGCACCGGTTTCAAAAATCACCAGGAAAACATGTCCGTGTTATGAATACCCCCTTAAACCCCCACTTTTATATAGTAAAACTGGGTTATGCAGGGGTATACAGTCATATTTTCCTTATTTTTGGTCTAAAACATAGATTGTGGGTACTCGTTAGAACCGCATCGCCGAGGCGGTTCTAACGTGTACCTACAATGTATGTTTTGAGCAAAAAATAAGAAAACAATAAAAAAAAAAAACTACTGAATTTTTTTCGTTTTTTTACAACTTGAAAATCTCTGTTTATTGCATGGGCATGTTTTCGTAATGTTTGCTCTAGTTGTCGTTGTTAGAGGTCTAGCTAATGCTGTTGCCCGAATGAGCTTTAGGCAATCAGCTTTAGACTGGCAGAGAATCAATACTTTGACATTTTCAGTTTGTAACATTGCAAACATATTGCACAGGCACGTCCCACAGACCGGTTCTTCATGAAAAGGCTCATATATATTTACATACAAATGTGCATAATCGGAAACGTACGTATATCGTGTCCATTGTGACTCTGTGTTTGTACGAGTAGCTAGAATTATGTTTATTATATGAGTCACCGTAAGAGAAAACCAACAACAATTTGCATAGGCGAAAACAAAGCCGCAGATCAGCTTCGCGGTAATCGAGAAGCTGATCAGCGCCTTTGTTTTCGATAAACAGATAGTACGTACAATTCCTCTTTTTCTTAAATACGAAATTTCCAGCTTCCAGCCTGCTTCTGAGACTGTATAGACCGGTTTGTGTCGGATCTGGTCGGAGCCCAAATTGTTGGTTTTCTCACACACAGGCTCATATTTGTGCCCATTTTTCTCTGTGAGAGTTCTTTCTGTTTCTTGAACACAAGCAAGAACTTTTTCAGATTAAATTAATTCAGAAATAGACGTAAAATGTCAGCGTTATCTTATCCATCAAAATCCTGTTCAAGTTGGCCATTTTTGCCAATTGCGGTCCCTGTGACCGAGCGGTTAAGAGCGCTGTTTCTTAATCACTCGATCATCTCACCGCTGTGTCTGGTGCGGGTTCGAGCCCCGCACTGGCGACATATGAGACAAGCCAAGGTCTGCTTGCGGGTGTGCCAGGTGGTTTTTCTCGGGGTTCTCCGATTTTCCCCACCTACTGATTGGCCCGTCTCATATGAGCTGAAATAACTTGAAAGGGACGTAAAACTGAAAAAAAAAATTGCCAATTTCGAGAACAGAAACGACAGCAAGAGTCGGTCTGAAAACGTTGAAAGACAAGCAAGAGCATGCTGTTGCGAAGATCTCCATCTGTATACATAAGCTGAGTTTTGATTCCACTATGTCAGACTGTAACTGCGAAGCTGATCAGCGCCTGTGTTTTCGCTACACGGATAGTACAATTCCTATACTTTCTAAATCCAAAATTTACAGCCTCTAGCCATCTCCTGTGCTTGTACAGACCGGTTTGTGTCAGACCTGGTCGAAAACCCAAATTGTTGGTTTTCTCACGCGAACGTTCAGCTGCTAGTGTCTCCGGGCAAAGCTTATAACCGACTGAACGACCACCTGATTACTGGTTAACCACTCAGGTTTGTGCATGCCCAGGAAAAGTGGTTAAGTCGAACCATCCATCCATAAATACCGTGTTTACTTGGTTTCCTATATGTTAGCACATTTTGGATGCCTTAGTCAGAAATCAGCAATGTCATGGCATGCCCACAACTGTTGACAGGAACATAAAACACTAAAATATGAAATTACTCAGGGCCTTAAGGGTTTATCAATATTGACATGAGTGGGTGGGGTATGTAAAACAGAAATCTACTGTTTTCTTGAATCTGTCAATCAAATGGTGATGTGTATTTATTGCTAATAGACGTCACTGATACTAGGAATGAGTCAATATAGTTATTATTTTAAAATTTTAAATAGCTTGGTGTAAAATTGGAAATGTAACTGGTTTTCGTGGGACCCATTTCCTGGAAAATGGAATGCATTTGAATAAAAATTACTCAAAGCCTAAATGTCTAGGATACATAATCTGACAAATTAAAAGTTGTTTTGGGGTCATGGAAATGTATTTCTCTGGGACAAGTTAGTGTAAACATGTTTTTAGCTCGCCTGTACGAAAGTACAGGAAGAGCTATTGCAGTCACCCCGGCGTCGGCGTCGGCGTTAGCGTCGGCGTCGGCGTCGGCGTTGCTCAAAATGTTAAAGTTTTTGGTTAAAGTTTTTATGAGTCTATATCTCTTGAAGTTGTGGATGGATCAAGTTGATACTTTGCATGTTGGTAGATATTGGTCTGAAGTTTTATGCTGTACCATCATGACCCACCTGGGTGACCTTGAGGTCAAGGTCACGGACTTAGAAATTTTTTGTTAAAGTTTTTGGTTAAAGTTTTTATAAGTCTATATCTCTTGAAGTTGTTGATGGATCAGGTTGATACTTTGCATGTTGGTAGATATTGGTCTGACGTTTTATTCTGTACCATCATGACCTACCTGGGCGACCCCTTGAGGTCAAGGTTACGGACTTAAAAATTTTGTGTTAGAGTTTTTGGTTAAAGTTTTTATTTGTCTATATCTCTTGGATATGTAGATGGATCAAGTTGATACTTTGCATGTAGGTAGATATTGGTCTGAAGTTTTATGCTGTACCATCATGACCCACCTGGGTGACCTTGAGTTCAAGGTCACAGACTTTGAAATTTTATGTTAAAGCTTTTGCTTAAAGTGTTTTGAACTGTATATTGCTGGAACAGATGGATGGGTCTAGTTGATACTTTGCTGTTAGATATTATTCTTTTATTATGCTGTAGCATCTTGACTCACCTGTGGTCAAGGTCACAGACTTGGGTTTAGGTTATAAGTCTATATATAGATATCAAATATGTAGATGGATCAAGTTGAACTTAGCATGTAGGTAGATATTGGTCTGAAGTTTTATGCTGTACCATCACCAACCACCTGAGTGACATTGAGGTCAATGTCTTTTGTCATAGATTTAATAGATTTAGTGGCAAAGCACAAGTCAGGCGAGCTACGCTGTCCTGCGACAGCTCTTATTCTGGAAAATTCTGAAAGTGGGTAACTTGGGGCGGATCGCGTGCGCTTATTGTTTGCTGAAAGATGACATGCCTTTTGTTTCAGGTTCTTATATGATTAAAGTCAATGACTACATCGAAAAATCTGTCTTATTGTTTTCAAAAAGCTAAGAAAAATGGGTCCGACGATTTCAACCCGGAAGTAACTGAAAAATGACTCACTTGCTCTGAGCTGACCATTCATTCCACAATCATGTATACACAAATCCATGTATTTGCAACATATTCAATAGTCCCATGATAAAGCATGCTAAAGAATGTAGCATTGTTGACAAAATAAACAATGCTTTTTATACAGGTAAATCTTCAATTATGTATATACAGTGACCACCCATAAGTCCTTAAACTAGTTTTACAGGCGCCTTACCTCACCCCCAGCTACTGCAATGGTATACATCATTTGGTGGTGAATCTCTAACTAGTCAATGAATCATTAAGGAAAAACAAATTATGATAACCACCATGATGAATCAAAAACAAAGACTCACAGATACAATAAGCTGCCCGGCGATGGAGATCCCTGGGCGCAAAACATTACTGAAAATCTGGAGCAAAAGAAAAAAACACCAGTGGGCCAAGCAAGAGACAAGAAGCTCCGGCCCCAACCAACTAAAATGAATATGAAGCTTTAAGTCGGGGTTATTATAGAGTCTGACGCAATACCCACCTTCGTGCAATTAAAGAAGGAAGCATAGCTATCAACCATGATTGGGTTAAAAACTAAGCATGCAGACTGACACATCACTTTTAAGTTTTATCCTATACATTTTGTAAAGTTAAATGATTTTTCTAAACTGAAAAGAAAAAAAATCCTTCACCATAAAATACTGGTTCTAGAAAAGCCCTCGGCGAGGCGGTTCTAACGAGTACCCACAATATATGTTTTGGATAAAAATAAGAATAATAGGTATACCAATGTAAACCCCGATTTTACTATATACTGAACAAAAAAAGAAACTCAACAGTTATATTCCACTGAATTTTGAGCAAACTATGATACAATCCGAAATCATTGATTTTCTACTCCTGCATGAGATATCAGGCTTCCGAATGCAAGAAACCGATTTTAATTTTGATGAGTAATTACGGAGTTATTTGATGCCGACCATAGGCATGCTGAAAGTAGAAAACCACACAGTGCGCATACGCAAGCATTAAAATAATGGTACGATTTGAATCCGCTATAAACCTCCATTCAAAATCACCATGTACCACTCAGCAGATAACTCACGTGTTAAAGAACTAAAACAAATAAAATTGAAATTATCCCCCTTTCAATTAAACATATAGGGATTTTGATGGTTTTCATTACGAGCTTTTGTGTTGTGGAACTATATTTCTTTTTCATGAATTTTAATGAGGGAGCAGCTGACATTGTTTCTTGATGATTTGGAGGTTCAAAAGTGTGCGCATGCGCAGAGCAAATATTTCCTAATTTGCATTATTTAGGACGACATAAAATCTGATTCAATTTTTATCGAAATGAAAATCAGTTTTTTTGCATGATATACCCTAATATCCCATGAATGGGAACCATACAGCAACCAACGATTTACAATTAACCTCGAAAATCCTCGGTGGCCTATTGTTGCGTTTCTTGTTCAGTATATAAAACGTGGGGTATAAGGGGGTATAGAATCTACATCACATGGACATGTTTTCCTTATGCAATATCTTGCCATTTTATCCTCGGATGCTGCTGCCCGGATGGTTACCTTGCAGGGAAAAGAGTTATGAGGAAAGAAGTTAGTAAATACAGCCTAAATGCAGTATCTGCAGCAAAAACACAGAAATTTAATTTAGTCCGATATTTTTATTTAAGATAGCATCCAAAACGATATACCTGGGACAATTCTGAAGATTAATTCAGCTCTAAAAGCCGCTATGCGAAAAATATACAGTGAAACACAACATGCACTGTATTCTATGTAGCTTCAGTATCAAACAAGACATGCCATGCAAAAACGAAAAGTGAAATTCCGCAGCGTAGATCCTCAACACAAATGTGCACACGGATTTGGAATGCGATTTTTATTTAGCCAAGTTAAGCAGACAGATTATGTGTTTGATCTATAGATTTTAGAACATGTTTTCTATAAATTTATAGAATATTCTATAAAATAGTAATTCTATACCTGAATCAACGTATCCCCTCGACCTTTTAAATATGGACAGAAATGTGGGTGATCTTATTTCTAGTATGACTGTAGTAGTATTAATCTTTAAAGACATCCCTGTCTTTTGAGGGCCCTAAGCTGATCAATAATAAGGGACAAGACACTTGAAAACCTGATAGCCTGACATTAACTCTGAATACAGGTAGGGGCACAAACAGGTAAATGAGGGGGCCAGTTTTATTGCACAGGTTATCCAGGGATCATAAAACCAATGAAGAGTGGATCACAGGTATTTTCCTTTAGGGGCCTCTCTATTGCCTCCTGCTGAGATGAGGTAATCACCTCAGTATGACAATCCTTTGATCTCTGGACCATATTGCACCATTAGGGGCCATTAACTGAATAAACAGTGGTGCCAATATAGCTCCTTCATGAGCTAAGCCTTTACGAACTTTGAACGTGTTTTGCAGTGTATTCTTCCGGGACTTTCCAATACATATGATGCTTAAATATAAAATTGTTGACCTCGGCTGTAATATATGTTATTAAATCTCATTTTGGATATATAATATCATTTCTGACGTATAATACATCCCTTTTCATATCATGTTTAGTATGACGCATAACTAACGGGAATCTGAACCATTTTCCATGTCTTACTCAGTCATTGAGAAAAAAAAAAGAAATTCTTAGTGAGTAGTTAGTTGAAAACAAAACCCCTCTGATATTCAAGGATTTTTTAAATCTCTACACAACTGCATCCACTTTTTACATTTTTCCCTTCCAAAACAGTCCGCATCTCTTTCGTGCATTTTAAACCAAGCACACAATTCATCTATATAATGTTGCACCATTAAAAGATCTTAATGTACATTTTCTTGTGTTCTTTTGGTTTCGAGTTTCTGTCCTAGTTGGAAGTTGAAACAAAAATGGCGAAGATTTTATGCTTTCTTACAACTTTTGTTTTGGCTATTTCATTTGAAGGTAAACGTAATTGTTAATGTTTTCAAATTATCTTAAGTCAGCTAGCAGAATGCCGCAGTTCCAGCCGACAAAATATTTATTTTCACATTACGAAAACACGCCCATACCTTATACAGTGATTTTTTCAGCTGTAAAAATAGAAAATTTCAATGAAAAAAATATGATAGTTTTAATTTTTTGTTCCCAAACATTGATTGTGGGTACACGCTAGAACCGCCTCGATGAGGCGGTTCTAACGAGTACCCACAATCTATGTTTGGGATCAAAAATAAGGGAAATAGGTATACCCCTGCAAACCCCAGTTTTTCTATATAAAAGTGGGGTTCAAGGGGCTATACATTACAAGGACACGTTTTCGTGATAATTTGTCCGTTGGTAGGTTTTAGGTTGGAAATGTGGCTCTGAATGCACGGTTTCCTTCATTACGTTTTTTAAACTTCTGCTTCATTGATAAATTTGATTAAAACTATTCTAATAAATAGAGGATATTTGCTTTTTTGAGGTGAATACCAAATATATTTCATCGAGTGAGTTGAAAACATCAGAATTTTCACGAGTGCGCAGCACGAGTGAAAATTTTTATGTTTTCAACTCACGAGATGAAATATATTTGGTATTCACCGAAAAAAAAGCAAATTTTCTTTTTATTTTATACAATACACAGGCATTTTCCAATTCACAAGGTAGGCAGTGAAAATGCAAAAAAAAACAAAAATTTTTGAAAACATAAGTAATTTTGGTACCACATTGTTCCTTACGTTCTAACTAAGAAAATGAATACCCACACTTTGTGTTTTCGTTCATAAAAACGGAGTTATAGGCGTTTGAATTTCTGAAGTGAGACTTATCTAATGACGTCAAGTAAATGGAAACGTCAGAAGTAATCCAAAAAATCTGACGTCATTACAGTGAAGATATAGGCGGATATCAGTCACTAGTGACTTTTGATATCAGTGAGATTTGATATCAGTGAAATTTCATATCAATGAAAATACCAATTTTATCAAGTTTTGATATACATTGGTTTTCACTGTCAAGTATAAAATAAAGAATTGTTAGTTTCAAAACTAGAGTAAAAATAAATCGGCCCTTCAACTACACCTTCATATAGTACTGTGGTTTACATTGGTAAACTTCTTTCCCATATTTGTTCAACAACATGGGTTTTGGGCCTGACTCGGCAAGGCGTTTCTAACATTAACCCACAATATTTGTTTTGGAGAAAAATGTTAATTTAACCTTTTTTTCAATTTTGAAGATCTGTAAGAAAAAATGTATATTGCTTGCCCGTTTTTTCTCGCAATCAAATAAATTCTATCATCGTCTATTTCAGGCGTACAGAGCTGGGACTGGAGTTACAGAAATGATAATGGTAAGATAGTGTCAGTTCTGGTAAGATAGTGTCAGTATTGGTAAGATAGTGTCAGTACTGGTAAGATAGTGTCGGTACTGGTAAGATAGTGTCAGTTCTGGTAAGATAGTGTCAGTACTGGTAAGATAGTGTCAGTACAGATAAGATAGTGTCAGTACTGGTAAGATAGTGTCAGTACAGGTAAGATAGTGTCAGTACTGGTAAGATAGTGTCAGTACTGGTAAGATAGTGTCAGTACTGGTAAGATAGTGTCAGTACTGGTAAGATAGTGTCAGTACTGGTAAGATAGTGTCAGTACTGGTAAGATAGTGTCAGTACTGGTAAGATAGTGTCAGTACTGGTAAGATAGTGTCAGTACTGGTAAGATAGTGTCAGTACAGGTAAGATAGTGTCAGTACTGGTAAGATAGTGTCAGTACAGGTAAGATAGTGTCAGTACTGGTAAGATAGTGTCAGTACTGGTAAGATAGTGTCAGTACAGGTAAGATAGTGTCAGTACTGGTAAGATAGTGTCAGTACTGGTGAGATAGTGTCAGTACTGGTAAGATAGTGTCAGTACTGGTATACTGATGCTATTCGAAAAAACAAATCTTCCATAATTCTCGTATAGAGTCATCATTTTACGATTGACACTTCCTACCAGTTTGCAGTGACTTGAATACAAACGTTTGTCGATGATCAATTCAGACTCAAGAGTTCCGCTCCTAGTATATTTAATATAATTTACCATGTTTGTTTTAAAATAAAATAATTGTTTAGCGCAATATATATATATATTCAATGTGTTTTATTCGCCATTGCGTAGTATGTCATTGTGGTTGTGCTATCATTTACCACTTTTAATCTCATTTCAACGTGGCATGTAACATGAACTTTGTTTCCAAGGTCCTAAATTTTGGAGCAAGGAAAAGTCGGATTGTTCGAGTGACGTTATGTTACAGTCACCGATAGACATACCGAAGGTTTCCACGGGGAAGAGAAAATATGACAAGTCTATGAAGGACATGCTGTTCATAAACTATGATAAAGAGGTCAAAGGAGAAGTCAAAAACAATGGAAACAACGGTAGGATTAAAAAAAAAAACAAAAAAAAAAAAAAAAAAAAAACGGCGGCCACATTGCAATCAAAACCGCTGATTCACATGATGACTATGAGTCAACCCACATATTATTGCTAAACTTCAGGCAATTGAGTGGCCATATTTAAGAAAATGGCTTCTCGCTTGGGTTACCGCAAGTTTTCATTGTAATATTTGTCATTATTTTACAGCTGGGCGGGACATTGGTTCTGGTTGCTTTTGTTTCCTAACCATTCTTAACCTGCTTTTGTCACTTCCATTAGATGTTAATTCGTACTTGTTAGGATATAGACTGGGGTCGTTAATGGTCCACCTATGTTAATCTTATGCTTTCATTCATAAAATTGGCCATTTTATGCAGAAAATTGTTTTCTGTATGTTAATTTTTATCGTGCATTACGTAGATTTATACACCCAAATTAAGAACACGCCTTTTAGGATTCAATTTTATCACTTTTTACAAAATTAAAACCCCATCCCTCTAAAATATTTCCTAGTTTTATGATGAGATTATAAACAGAACAAAAAATCTCTCTATGTACGAGTATAAGGGACACCGAGACACATACATGTAAGAAAATTAAAAATAAGAAATGATCGGGAACTGGTGCAATCAGAAACATTTTTTTTAAATATAGTTTTATGTCCCTTTCAAGATTATTTCAGCTCATTTGAGACCGGCCAATCAGTATGTGGACGAAAACAAGAGATCCCCGAGAAAAACCATCTGGCACACCCGCAAGCAGAACTTGGCTTGTCTCACATGTGGCCAGTGCGGGGCTCGAACCCACACCAGGCACAGCATTGAGATAATCGAGTGATTAAGAAACAGCGCTCTTACCCGCTCGGCCACGGGGGTGCTAAAATCAGATACAAAGTCCCACCCTAAAACAGTTAACCATCTATAGATTGAAACTCTACGGAAACCCTTTGTTTTTTTGTTGTTGACAGTGGTGTTTAACATAACGGATACCCAGAAGCGATACCTCCAGAATGGAAAGCTAGAAATAGCTGCCAAATACAATCCTCAGGAATTTCATTTCCATTTTGGCAAGAAGGATGACAGCGAGTCGGGACATCTTTTCGAAGGAAAAAAGTACCCGATGGAAGTAAGAGTAAACTAGTTCGTACATTCAGATACATGTTTTGCGGAATAACATCGATCAATGAATACCCCCTTAAGCCCAACTTTTATACAGTAAAAATGGGGTATGCAGTGGTATATTTTTTTCTTATTTTTGGTCCAAAACATAAATTATGGGTACTCGTTAGAAGTTCTAACGTGTAACCACAATCTATGTTTTGAGCAAAAATAAGAGAAATAGCAAAAATTTCTGATGAAATTTTCAATTTTAACAGCTGAAAAAAAACCTCTGTATATTGCATGACACTGGTTCTCACGAAAGTGGGCATTTTGAGTGGCGTAAAAAAGGAAAAACTATTTGGACCAAAAAGAGATTCAATGCCTGTCTTTTACTTGTTTCATGTCTATTGTAACGAGTTTTAAAGTTTTTGCACAGTAAACATCACATAGTGCCTAAACACATGGGACGGCATAACAACACTACTTTGTTTTGGTTTGTATTCTACGAGTCAGGCATATTATACATTACACAGTCTTGTATGAAAATGTGTAATCGCTAACGATAATCATTTAGTGCTTCTTATTAGGACTAAATACTGCTTTTGAAATATGCAACCAATTTACGGGTATCTAGAAAAATATTTTTCTGTTTTTCAGTCCGAAGAAGTACAAATATATTGTACTTTCAGAAAAAAACTAGTGTCAATTTCATAGAAAGCCTGTACTTTCAAAAACCTACAAATAACAGGAAATCCCTTTGTCTTATGGATCATTGGGCACAATGGCTGTTTTAAACACACAAAATTATAGTTTATCTAAAAGGCAAAATTCAGCTATTTCTTTCTTCTTACTGTCCCGACGGTTGTCCCGTAGAATACATGTACTTTTGAAAATTCACCATTTTTGCATTATTTGCTGGTTCCCAGCTTTCACATAATCAGTATTGGAAATACAGGTAACCCCCCCCCCCACTCCCCCTGAGAAAATAACCCATAATCCAAGGGAGGTTGGTTACCTGTATCTCCAATACTGATTTCAATAAGCTGGGAACCAGTAGATAATGAAAAAAATGGTGAATGCTCTAGTTCATCTTAAGATGTTCGCTGCCAATGAAAAAGTATTCAAACTGTTTTTTTTTTCTAGCCGCTCTTTTTTTTATTCCAAAATAAAAAAATAAGACATATGAAAACAAAATAAATATATGGTAGTGTACATTTTGCAAGCTTCAGTCCTCTGAATGAGACCTCTAAACAACATGTTTGAAAATTTGATAAATCAATTTGATTTTCAATTCTTTCACATATACATTCCTGGACAAACAATACATCACGAATACTTTCAAAAGTCATTTTTGTTTAAGTAATGCTGACTATTTTGAACCTAAAACAAACATAATTTTTCATCTTGGAGTGGATGACAATTTTTTCGACTCATTTAACAACCCTACCCCCTAACTTGAAATGAAAAGTCGGAAAAATTCAATATTTATAAATGTGTCAAAACCATATTTGTAGATTCAAACTTTTACTAGTATTTTCCCAAAATATAGAATTTCCTCATATTTTTCGAATTACAGAATGAAAAATATAGGATAATATGCATATTAGAGCGAACCAACAACTTGAAAATCGCCGTTTTAAGCCTTTTTTCGGCTGTTTTATTCCTTACGCCCCATTTCATAAAACCACTAAAACTTTTAAACTAGCTCACCAAAGAAAGAAATACTGATAAAGAAGATCTTGTATACATCTACTTCTGCTAAAATAAACATCAAATCAGTGCAAGAAATTTGAAGTTGTGTAATATTCAAGTTTAATCTACCCTACCCCCTAAATTTTGCTGACACTTAAAGTTTTCAAAATGGGGCGAAAAAAATGAAAGTCCTTAGATTGACAATTTTCATGATGCGTTTAATGCATATCATCAGTATGCATTCAAATATAAAACATTAGGAAAATATCTACAACCGTTTACGAGATATTCAACAAAATAGAAAACGGAATTTCCGAAATGTCAAATGTTAGCAGCGAACATCCTTAAAGTCAAACTTACGCACAAAACGTGAGCATATTTTTATGTCAGACAACGTTTGCTCCTTCCTGTAGGTATAGGTTCATTGACAATATCAATCGATTGTGGGAACTCAGTCGAGGCGTTTTAATGTGTACCCTCAATCTATGCTTTGAGGTTTTGTACTAAGGCATTGAGTGTGGGTACCCGTTTGAACCGTCTCGCTCATACGAAGCTAACATGTATCCACAATCGACATTTTTAACAAGGGGAAGAGAAGAAAAATCTCTTTTTTTTTTTTTTGACTGAAAATTATCATACTAACACGTGAGCAATCCATCCAGGTGCTATATACCTGTAATGGACATGATTTAAGCGAAAATGAGAATAACAAAAATACAGATCTGCGCATGTTGATCAAGGTCTTTGATATTCGCTGGTCAGTAGATTCAACGTTGATTCGTGCTGAAAACCACGATGTTGACTACCATATTCATTCTAATTAGCGCACATGCTCCAATAACCGCACACCCTAGACGTTTCCGAAAAAAAAAACATGTTCATCAGCGCACATGGCTCGACTAATATACTGGTAGTTAAAACCAATTTTACACATAAATACTGTATCAAAACTTAACATTAAACGATGAATTGCTGTTTTTAAACGAATGTTACACTTGAATGACATCATCTGACATTGATATTTTTGACAGTGTTATTTCAGCAAATTGTATGTGATGGTTCCGTTCGTAGTGGGCGCTAATTAGAACGATATTTAGTTACCTTAACTTTTAGTTATTTTGAACAGTTGCATGTAAGTGCACTGTGTGCTAATTAGAACGAATACGATGTATTTTGTATTACCTTCTGCTCGAGCCTAATGAAAAATATTGACACGCATTTTGAATACCCACACAAAATCCCGATTTCATTTCTCAATAAATTCGAGTAGATCTACCCGAAATGCATTCTTCTGACAAATATAATTAATTTCGGTTGACAGAAAGGAATTAGGAATTAATTATTTTCTCTTGGCCGATCTATGCATTCGTAGGGTGTATTTTGGTGATACATGTATATCTTCAGGTGGTCAGGTGGTTAGTATACGATATTGAGAAATCACTCTAGCGGTGGATCGATTGCTAGACACATCGGATACGTGGCGTAAATTTCTGATTGTTTGTGTTAGAAAACAGGAATATACGCGGAATAGACCTGAGAATATAATACTTTGTATTCAATTCTGAAGTTCGGCACAATGTTAAACAGTGCTCCTGGGCAAGCTGAACTATCCGCGGGAGTTGTTACAAGACTAAGTCCTTCAAGCCTGTCAGTGCTGCTGTAACTAGCTGACTAGTTTAGTATTTCGTTTGGAGAAGAATTTTCTTAACAGCTAGCGGCCCCTGTTATGCCGGCCCTCGTACCTCCTTGGTCAGCTGTTTGTGTTATTTTCGGACCGCCCCTGGAAACATTATGTGGTCAGGAAGCTTTTTCGCATGCTGGGACCTAGCACACTTCTGTAGGGACTGTCCATTCTACGTTACGGCACAGAGACAACCGAGACCAGTTCTTCCAATAACAGTCACCCTGATATAAACAGGGAAGTGATGATGTCGGGGGTGAATATGTGAAAGATGAGTATATTTTCTTTGCATACCATTATTATGGGCATGAACAAAATCAGACAAGAATTATAGTTATCATAATATTATATTCTGGAAAGCCATTGGCGCAGATGCATAATGTTCTTAAAAATATTGAAAATGGTTAAATCGGCACGAATCCATTTTATTCTTTAGTTTTGTACCACCAGAAATGGTTTTTGAAGTACAATAAATGAGCTATATCGAATGCAGAAGTTGTTGAAGAGGCCATAAGTGGTTTGTTTATGAGGGTTTTGAATTGGGAATGTGATTGTTAGATTCTCAAGTTACAAGTCCTTCGACTCCTAAATGGAGAGCTGATAGTAAATTTAGATGATAGCCTTGGTTTTAAAACAAAACGCCGAAAGCATGGCTGAATCTGGGTTGGCAGAATATGCAGAAATGTCGTAATTACCACGAGAAGGGTACATGTCACAAAAATCGAAATGAATTGTCGGACAGATAATTTCTATGTCGGTAGTTCTAGGTAATATGTCGATACCCTTAGTATGGATATTTTGAAGACATATACGTGGAGCGCTTGCATAAAATTATCTCCAGAAAGTCTTAAACAGTTTTCTTTGTGAGAAGAATCGTAAGAATGGTCGGACAGATAGTTTCTATGTCGGTAGTTCTAGGTAATATGTCTCAAATTATTACACATTTACATCAGTAGATGGATATTTTGAAGGCATATACGTGGAGCGCTTGCATAAAATTATCTCCAGAAAGTTTTTAAACAGTTTTCTTTGTATGAAAAATCGTAAGAATTGTCGGACAGATAATTTCGATGTCGGTAGATCTAGGTAATATGTCTCAAATTATGACACAATACTTTAGTATGGATATTTTGAAGGCATTTACTTGGAGCTTTTACATGAAATTATCTCCAGAAAGTCTTGACAGGTTTCATTTTGTATTCAGAATATAAATGGTAGAAAGTTGAAGTCCTACTCTGTATGTTATAAGATAGTATGATATAGTGGCGTTAGCCAGTCTGGCTATATGCGTGTTATGAAGTACAGTCAGTCAATGAAGTTGCATATGGTTCAATAGTAACTACATGAAAGTACAACAGGTTCAACAGTCAGTGCTCAATTTAATTGGTATTTTGGCTGTTTTGACAGTAGCATATATTGGTTAAGTGATAATAAATATGTATGCAAATGGTTAATAAGGGCTCGATGAAAAGAGATTTACAAGATAATGCAATTGATATATTTACATTTTGCGCGGTTAATTGCATTTAAGTGATACCAGTAAGCGGTTCACCTTTTTAAAAGTAAATTACTGGGGTAACGCTGTTGTTATTATTATTATTTTTTAAATCTCTTTTTAATTTTTGAAGTTGTTTGGTTCGTAGCCGAACACAATGCTAAGACAGCCTAGTTTTTTTTTTTTTTTACAAAAAAATTCGGTGTCCTTCGCGTTGAGCTGTAAATGCATTTACTGAAAATTGTGGGCATTTATATGGCTATTTTGTACCGCCTATAAACCTCGTATCTAAACTTTTTGTTACATATGTCGGTATGCCGAACCTATGGTGTCGTAGTTGTGCCAATATGAACTTTTCGTAATGTTTTTGGTCTATGCGATGTATTTTTCGTGCACAACGTCATTGATTTATGATTATTTTTCCAAAAATTCAAGTCGAGTCTAGTCAAGTCAAGTCAACGTCTTTAATTAAAGAGGGTGGCTCTTTTGGCTTGGCCAATCTTCCACGAGGCCCTCTATATCAACATTGATAATGTTAGTTGTTCCCCATGCTAAATGGTAAGGGGATGTTCGGAAATTAAGATTTAAAAATTTAGAATGCATGCTCTGAGCATATAGATTTGTGTATGAAGATTTAACACGGAAGTGTGTTGTTACTGGCGATGGCTAGCCATCAGAAAATGCTTGGCTGGCAAGCCATGAGAATATGTTTAAATAAAGTTATATGCTTAAATTTTAGAATGTTTGTTTTGAGGATAAAATTATGAGATGCATGTGATTCGGTGAAGATTAACACGGAAGTGTGTTGCTACTGGCGATGGCAAGCCATCAGAAAATGCTTGGCCGGCAGGCCATGAGAATATGCTTTAATGTCCGACTATTGATTGTGAATGTTTTGCTGAAATACTATATATAGTGACATTTTGTAAACATATCGTGACAAAGGTAATTTTGGTTCCGTGTACCGTTAATTAGACAGTTTTTAAAAAGAGACAAAGTTGGTCATGGGTATGTGACAATAAACAATGCGGGCACTGTAATATGTTTTTCGGTTCCATATTTATTTTTCAGATGTTTTACTCGGAGATCAAGGCGTTGCCGTAAGACGTGGTGGGCAAGGCGTCTCAGCTACCGGTCCTTCTAAGCGAATCAAGGGGGTCTAATACAGTTTCCAACAATCGTACATGGTTTCTTCGGTTTAAAGTGGATGTACATGTAGTGCAAGGGTTTCGCGATTAGTGATGTGTGTTCGCCAAAGCATTCCATGTTCTCTTTTATATATGTCAATTATTCAGCAATCAAATTCATCTAGTCCTTTGGTTAATGCATTTTGTAGCATCAAATGAATACATTCTTTATATCATAAGATTTCTCTCACTAATTCTTCCTAAGTTTAACTGTTTTGAAGCTGGTTAAGACGTCTTGCTAAGAGTATCTTAAGAGGCTATTTCTGTTGAATTAGAATTGTATCTTTTTATTCTGACGAAAATGCCTATAACCAAAGGACTATGTGTGCATTTCGGGATTTCTTAAAGTGATGATTTTTTATCGATAAACGATCGGATATTGTTATCGAAATTTTACTCACATGTCAATTTTCATTGAACACTCGAAACAGATATATAACACGATCACGATGGTGCATGGATTTTGATTTCTAGAACAAATACTGATTTGTGTCCTATGGTAAATACTGATACGTTATATAAAATGGGTTAACATTCCAGAAGATTCGGACGAATTCATATTTGGTAACATTCAAAAGTGTGGCCATGGTTACACGTTACGTGATGGGAATTCAAAGCTCAATCTTATACGAGACATCGGGAACTTTTTATTGAAGCATTTTTACCTCATGTCACAGACATTGCACGAGCATAGTGCTGGTTGCGGTTATTTATAATTGTTACGGTCGATGGTGCAGTGAAAATGACAAGGACGATTATGTTTGTGATTGTTTAAACAGACAATTTAAGCTGTCCGAAGTCTTTGGTTATGTGAGACCGGTGCTTTTACAACGTGCCCGTTCTTTGTGTTCTAGCGTTCGATCCACACGCTCCAAGGCAATATGGTGTTTGTTGTTTTCTTGTCCGAATGCTTAAGGGTTTCCAAGAGAAATATAATTAATTTCGGTTGACAGAAAGGAATTAGGAATTAATTATTTTCTCTTGGCCGATCTATGCATTCGTAGGGTGTATTTTGGTGATACATGTATATCTTCGAGGTGGTCAGGTGGTTAGTATACGATATTGAGAAATCACTCTAGCGGTGGATCGATTGCTAGACACATCGGATACGTGGCGTAAATTTCCTCGCCCTCCCTCCCGTATTAAGTGTTTCAAGTTTTTTCTATTGCCATGCAGAGTTCTAGGACAGCGATGCTAGTCTCTCTTAGTCTAGTATGTTTTTAATGTCTTTAAACAGTTTTGTGACAGTATGGATGCAGTTGAAGTTTAGTGACGGTGTACAGAGATAACATAAGTTAACCTGTTGTCATGTGAATAATCTGGTTTGTAATGGTTGTGATGGTTGATGTTAATAGATCTAGCGTTCGATCCACACGCTCCAAGGCAATATGGTGTTTGTTGTTTTCTTGTCCGAATGCTTAAGGGTTTCCAAGAGAATTAATGTATTGCACCGGTCATATGCAGAATCCAAAGTTTACACTCATTATTGATTATTGAGCACACAGCATGGCATCGATTTTGGTGTAATTAAAACAAACATAATCGACACTATTCCGTGCATATTTTACCTCTGAAAAGTTTGTCTCGTGGCATCTCGTTAAAAAAAAATTCTATTTGTTTTATTAATAATGTTTGTTTTCACAACCTCTTTCAGCTTCTAGCAGGTTCGAAAATGGTCGTCCGTCCACAGATTATGACGTAAATTTCCATTTTAAGATATGGTCAGCTAATCGCTGGTTCCACGCCCAAGCCACTGTCCCGTAAAATACGTCCCGTAAAATACTTACGCGATTTCAGATTCATTTCCGACGCACCGTAGTATACAAAAATTATGAAATGTCTGAAGTGACCAATACGTGTTCTCTCCCTTTCACTATAGTGACGGAGCCTTACTTCCTTACTATTGATGGGCTCGTAGAATACATCAGGAAAATACGATTTCATGATAAAGAATGCGGCATCATACCCAACGATTAGTTTAAAATATACCATTGAAATACTTTCATTTTTTGTCGAGATAAGTGTTTGTGACTCTCTGGCGAAAACCTTCATAATGCAGTATCTCTTTTTGAAAGAATTTACTTAAGCTTTTATATCTGGGCTCGTAGAATACACCAAAGGCAATGACAAATATACTTTGATTTTGTTTATTTCCATTTATCTCTGGTCATTGGGCATTTATAATGGATCAGAACAATACTTCTGTAGTAACATTTTCCGAGCGTGTATGGCTGTTTTAATGCGAAAAGTCAATCAATTAAATATAAGTGAGAATCGACATATTTAACTATGACATTCAGATTGAATAGGGGCCTTGCATTAACGCACGCTAGCATATGTACCGTGCGGTATGTTAGACTAAAATTCTGTTCAAATATTTCAATACGAGGTAGATACTTCAAAACGCAATCTTTATTCAGGTTACCTATTCATTAAAATAGCATAAGGTGTGCATTTTACGCTATGACCCAATTTGGCCCACTTTCGTGAGAACTAGTGATGAACAAGTTTTCGTAATGAGAAATGAAGGAATCCCAGTTGTCAACTACAGCAGAGTTGTTATTGCACCAGCAGCACTAGCACACCAGTTGTAATTTGACAAGAAATAATAAAATTGGATCACAATCCAATATCGTATTTCAGGAGCTTTTACTCTCTTCGGTTAACTTATGCACTAGTCATTTGTAACCACGGCTCCCACCCCCGGGGAATAGCGGGGACTGACTTTTGGTACAGGAAATCCCTGCTAACAGCCCCACTCTGCGGGGACTGCTAGTTTGTAAAACCACTGCTGTTTTCCCCCACAGCCTGCTATGTTTTCATTTCACGGCTCTTTTGTCTATATAAAACAAGCCCCGGGTATTTCCCCAGCACTTCCGTGCCAAATCTTTGGTCAAAGCCCCGCTCATTTTCATGGCTATCCCCCGCCCTCCCCGGGGGTCGGGTGGCCGTGGTAACACATGACTAGTGCATTAATCAGGTTGTTGTAATATAAATGTGTTGTCGCACACAAAATGCAAACCATTGTCATGAAACATCCATCCACTGTTTCAATACACTTTCATATTAGTCAAAAAACAAATTTATCTCGATGTTTACTGCTGAATGTTCTTTCAAGTAATTTGACACTTGATGTTTTAATAAAATATATTTATTGACCGATACAACTAAAAATAATAAGTCACTCATTCAAAGCAATGTTTTGAAAACGAATAAACTGAAACAACAATTCAGTATGATTTTACCCTTAACCCATAGTTGATGAATGGTATCTCCCATCATTATCAATTGGATGGGTTCACTTTCATTTTTAGGGGTGTTAGGAGTGATTTTTATTTTCATGAAATTTCTCTGTGCAAACAGAATAGCACCAGATACTGTTTCCCTATGTCCCATAAAAAGGACGCCAGGCTTATATAAGAATCTGTTGTAGATGCACATTGTCCACTACAAGGACGAGTATGGTTCAATGAAGAAAGCTATGGACTATCACGATGGTATCGTTATTATGGTGTTCTTCTTTGCGGTAGGTTTTTCTTTGATGAGCCGCCTCGTGGGAAAACCAACAATGTGGTTTCCGAACAGGTCCGACACAAATCGACCTGTACAAGCACAGAAAAGAGCTATAAGCTTGAAATTTCGGATTTAAGTAGAAGAGGAATTGTACTATCCGAGTAGCGAAAACAAAGGCGCTGATCAGCTTCGCGGTTACCGCGAAGCTGATCTGCGTCTTTGTTTTCGCCTATGCAGATTGTTGGTTTTCCCATGCGGCGGCTCATATGTGATGATAAATGGGTCCAGTAAATCATCAAATAATATTCAGCTGATTAGCAGAACAATAGTTTAAAGGATTTATCATGTATCTGTATCTTTCCGATTGTAGGTAGAAAAAACGATTATTGTTTGGAGCTGCATGTGAAGTTGATATTGATATAATAATCATTTTAAAATTTTCAGATCGATAAGAATTGATATCTGTGTCACTGGACTTGCTTCCATTTGTTGTGCACAGAGTTAAAGTATCGCCTATTAGATAAATATAAACACAAACTGTATATGTAATGAAAACAATGCTATATACATCATTTACTGTAAATTAATCATAAGTGATGAGGTATAAAGTGTGTGGTAATTTCTAACAATTGACACTTTAGCCACATTCCCTATATCTAAATATACGCAGCAAAGAATATCTGTTTGCAAGTTGTGTGTTAGCCAGTTGAATGAAATATTATGCTACAATAGAAATTCAAGAATGGCTTATCTGTTTTCAGACGGGAGAAAACAATAATAACAAGATATACGAAGAAGTTACAAAATTCATCGCTGAAGTACAATTTAAAGGTAAAAAAAAATGATTTTAAGCGATGAAGATGCTCAAAAGGAAAGGTCACGACGTTAGAAATGCTAGTCCTAAAGTTATTTTTGATTATTTTCTGCATGAAAATGATTTGGAGACATTCTGAAAAATTATAATGGTCGCGTGCTCAATAGTCGTTTATCATATAAGGGTCATTGATAAATTAAGATTTATTAATTTGCCTCATGTTAGTATTAAGTGATTTAAAACAGCCACCGATTAAGTCCTTATAATGTCTCTTTGGTTAAAATGTATAATGATGAAGCAGTGACGATGAATGCTTAGCTACAAGGATGCATATGAAAGCTTCGAGACGTCTGTTCTATGTATTTCAAATTGATAAATTGTGTTCTTTGTTCTCTATTAGGATTTGAAATTTGCTGTACTAACCTCTCCTATAGTTACAAATAATGTTCAATTCTGCTGAGGTGATTTGGTCGGTCGCATTTGGAAACGAATAATAGCACATTACGAAAAGATGCCCATGTAATAAACAGATTTTTCTCGCGTTGTAAAAACTCAAAATTTTCAATGGAAATTTTTGGATTTTTTTCTTACTTTTTGCTCAAAACATAGATTGTGGGCTGAGGCGGTTCTAACGAGTACCCACAATCTATGTTTTGGAACAAAAATAAAAAACAATAGGTATACCCCTGCATACCCCAGTTTTGCAATATAAAAGTGGGGTTTGAGGGGGTACACATTTCACGGATATGTTGTCCTGATGAGTTCTGTTTAAGTTATTTATACTCAGCCAGAAACTTATTTGGCTTAGCTTTTCCTCATTGTTAAATTTGCAAAGAACAATTCATGTTCAATTTGATAAGAAACTGCATTAGTTGCACATTTCAATACAATTACCGGCTGTCGAATAGGTTGCTGCTAGTGACAAAACTCCGAAAAAAAATCTTAGCAAAGTTCAGCTACCGTCTCGAGAAATTACAGTCCAAAAACTAAGAATTTGGTCATTACCTCCCTTTCATTTGAAATAAGAACTCTGAGCATATATTTTTCCAGTCCATTGTTTGGCCCCGTCCCGACATGACTGAAAAAAGTCGACTTGTGGGACGTTAAGCCTCAAAACAAACATGTGTTGAATTTCAGATGATAAAGCTGAATTCGACGGATTTTCACTCCAAGACATCACCAATTCCGACATCAAGATTACAAAAGACAAGGGAAAGCACCTACATTACTTCCAGTACACAGGGACCCTGGATACTCCCCCTTGCTATCACGTTGAGTGGCTAGTATTCAAAGATCCAATCAAGCTCACGTCGTTCCAGGTAGATGTATTATTTTATTTCCATTTAGTGTTAAGAAAAATGAATACATAATGTAGTGGCACCCATTACTTCCATCACGGCGCCCCCCGTGGCCGAGCGGTTAAGAGCGCTGTTTCTTAATCACTCGATCATCTCACCGCTGTGTCTGGTGTGGGTTCGAGCCCCGCTCTGGCCACATGTGAGACAAGCCAAGTTCTGCTTGCGGGTGTGTCAGATGGTTTTTCTCGGGGTTCTCCCGTTTTCGCCCCACCTACTGATTGGCCCGTCTCATATGAGCTGAAATAATCTTGAAAGGGACGTAAAACTGGATTAAAAAATCCATCACAATAACATTTTAAGAGAGCCTGCCACATACCATTGAGCTTTAAGTGGAAACATCAAAATTTCATTTTTGATTGATACTTTACCATTTGGTAGAACTTATCAAAGTATGAAACTTTGTAAATGCGTTTCGATTTTTTTCTTCAACTTTTGCCATAAAACCCAAAAAATGGTTTCCATGGCAATCTGTAAGAATCTCAGACTAAAAAACTGCAAAATTTACCAAAATCAAACACCTATCAGCTAATGAACTTCATTAGTTTGACATATAAGGCTTCATTTATACAACAGACCAGCCCCAGACCAATTGTATAAACCAAAGTTTAGTTTCCAAAAGTATGGGCATTGGTTGCTATGGTAACCTAAAAATGCATACTAGTTGTTCATTTGCGATATTGTGTTTTACTACACTAACAAATGAGCTTATCCTATCTAAAGTACACTACTCTGGGACAAGTGTAATATCACATTTAAAAGGGCTTGCATAGTCTAATTAAAAAAAGAAATAAAATTCGTTAGCAATTCATAAACATAAAAAATATTAAATTTTGAAAAATGGCAATTTTTCAAAATTGTTAAAAATAAACATATTACCTGATTGTTATTGTTTATATATTTTAGAAGGAAGTAGATGCAAATAAATCTGATATAATAGCCTGATATGTTGCTGCATGTTTCATTTTATCCTCAGAAACATAGAACTGCTGCAAAGTCTCCATAGCAACCAGATTTTGCATAGCAACCGGTACTTTTAAATAACAAAAATGGCTATCTACTTAGGTTTTCTATCTATATGTGTAGATTTAACCTCAAAAAGTCATCAGGTATGGTTCTCATGTGTTGCCACATATGCCTTAGGCTGCCATGAAATAAAGACATGGTGAAAAAATCACCATAGCAACCATTTTTGAGATAACTGGCATTTTATAAAATAGGCAAATTTGTTATTGTTTATATATTTTAGAAGGAAGTGGATGTAAATAAGTCTGATATAATAGCCTTATGTGTTGCTGCATGTTTTATGTTATCCCCACAAACATATAACTGCTGCAAAATCTCCATAGCAACCAAATATTGCCTAGCAACCAGTACTTTGAAATGACAAAATGGTTAATCTACCCTGCTTTTCAATTTTTGTGTTTAGTTTTGACTTCAAAAAGTCATCACGCATGGCTCTCCAGTATTACCACATATGACTTTGACATTGTATGCACCAATACAGTGATGCAAAAAGCACAACAACCATTTCTGCATGAAACAGATATTTGAAATATTGAAATTGGCAATATTTTGTCTTTTTGAGGACTTTTTATGTATAAATGCATAAATCCACCATGCAGACAATACGAAAATGTATTAACATGCCTGACATTGTAAGCCCTGAACAGTTAGAATTATGCTAAATTTACCATAGCAACTAATTTTTGCATTGTAACACATATTTTTAAATTTGAAGGCAAATTTTAGCCTTCTAATGTTTAGTGTTTTTCCCCCACCTCGGTATTCACACTGATTGCACCATAAACCTGACTGTTGCTTTCAATTACCTGTTCTAATGATATTGGTCACCCACTGTGTATTCTACGAAGACTTGTGTGACATGAAGACAAACTTATCCTAAGACCTGTGTCATTTCTTTGTAATTATTCTGACAAATAACTACTATTAAAAAATACCCACCAGTAGCATCATACCATATTCACTCCGTTTATTAAAATCACATATCCTAATAAGAAAAAAATATCAATCTAGCATTTTGTGTTTTTGGAAATATGAGGCTTGACTGCAGTTTATCTGCTAAGATTTCCAACGGTTGGGCCCAAACTAGCTTTGGTGCTAAAAGAGTGAATAGTATGTTATGAATAGCAAGTTTAAATTTCTAATTTTTGCTATGGGAAAAAACTAAATAAGACAAAATAAAGTGTTTTTTTTTTTTTTAAGACAAAATAAAGTGTTTTTTTTTTTTTTTTTTTTCATTTTTTTCTATCATGTTTGCTTTTAAAACTTCAAAGTCATTAAACATCAAACCAAGTAGCAGACTGGAACTTTTCAATCATTTTTATATAACTATAATAAGACAGGGTACACATAGTTCTCCAAGCAACATGATAAAATGCCCATGTCATTTATTTAAATTGGGGTGCTTATAGGTATACAGAATAGTCTTGCTTTTTGTAATATCCACAATTAGTGGTGCGAGTAAAATTAATAAGCATTCACAAGCAATTCACTTGAAAACTGCTAATTTTAAAGCATTAAAGGTATATGTACATGTATATTGCATGGGCATGCCATCATAATGGAATTTCAAAGTAAACAGAAAAAATAAATAAATATTATTTGCACCTTCTTTTCAGTTTTCATGCCAAGTAGATTTAAATTTAATTAATGTATCACCAATCTGAATTATTTTATCTTAATAAATTAAAGCCCTGCCATCCAATTTAATAGCTCTGAATACTGTAATTCTTATTCAGATGGAAGTGACATGTCTATCAGAGAGATTACATTTGTTTGCATCATTACAGTATCATTCAATTCTGATGACAGTCTCTAGTTCTCAAACACTATTTTCACTCTAGTGCAACATCACTGTTCTAGCATCTCTGTTTCTGGGCCAGTGTTACCATCTCCTTAGCAGCTCAAATCTCATGAATGCATTTCCCATCAGATGATATGTTGTAACTTGAATGAATGCAGTCTCAAAGGCAACAGACCTTTCGTGGCAGAGTTTTAGCAATTGGTATACCTGTATCCACATTTCATTTCTGAAACAAAGACACATACATGACATTACAAAACACAAGGTAGAAAAATGTCAACTTCAGATAGCAAAGTTAATTTATATAATATGTCAAACTCAATATTAATTGAACAATAACAAAATAATGGAAACTTCCACTGTCAATGGAATGGGTAAAAAACCTTTGCATCCTGAGAAAAAATAGGCCTAAAAAGATAATATGTGTGTTTTTGATTGCATGACATTTAACAATAGTGTTGACAGGAAGGAAATCTTTTTTTTATTTTTAACATGGAGGAAAAATAGTCTGAAAACAAAATGGCTGACAGGAAAAAAATAATTTAGAAATCCTTTTAAACTGAGTACAGGATGCAGTGTGCGCAGTTAAAAGTGACTGCTTTTTTACCCCTGGTTGGATAATAAGACCCTAAAGTGATTGAATTTTAGTATTGTCTAATGCACCAGTCATTTGTATAGAGGTTCGAGCCCCACATGGGGCACATTTGAGACAAGCCAAGTTCTGCTTGCAGGTGTGCAACGGGGTTCTCGGGGTTCCCACGTTTTCGCCTCACTTACTGATTGACTCATCTCAAATAACCTTGAAAGGGACGTTAAACTGGAAAAAATGTAAAGAGGAGGTTGGGGACAGTTATCAGGAAAATGTATCCATGGAATGTATACCCCCTTAAACCCCACCTTTATATAGTAAAACTGGGGTTTATAAGGGTTTACCTTTTTTTCCATCCAAAACACAGATTGTGGGTCCTTGTAAGAACCGCCTCAGCAAGGCGGTTCAAATGTGTACCCACAATCGATTTTTTTAGCATAAATATTAAAAGTATCATTTTTTTTCCAGTGAAAATTTTCAATTTTTACAGCTAAAAAAATCTCTGTTTGTTGCATGAGAAAGTTTTCGTAATGATTATCTCCACAATTTGGGGTAATTATCTGTGGTTTGCACTTTATATATGTGAAAACAACAGTACAATAAAAACAGAACCAAATGTAGGGAAAAAATAGCCATGGTTACAGCTTACAAATGATTGGGGCACAATTCATGACACTTCTTGGGGAAAACATTCATGTGTACAGTAGTTTCAACTAGGTGGTTTTACTTACCATAAAAAAATTTGAACCCATGGCATGCTTGTGTGGCAGGGTGTCTTGGGGGTTTAACGAAGCGTGTTCATCTTGTTATTCAACACTTGAAGCTTTCCAAACAAAGTATGGAACTACAGTCTATTATTCATCACTTGGGAGGTTTTCAATCAAAGTATAGAAATGACTGCTGGTAGATCTAAATCACAGGCCCTGAAATGATAACAATGCATTTTCAAATATTGTTACATCATTTATTGCCTCCCCCACAGTATCTCAATGATATACAGCAAAGTAGAGCATATATAAAAAAGACACTGTATGAGCCCAAACTGCAGTATTGTGTGTGACACAATGATGCACAATGGCACTTTGTGTAAAACACAAAACACACAAAATACTTAGTGTAAAATGAAATATACACTTAATGTACATGTATATCTAAATTACAATGAAACAATGCAAAACATAAATTTGGCTACTTAAATTTACTTACAAAAGGATTGCTTTATAACATGCAATGCAATCAAAGATGGCCCATATGCAAAAGTACATTCACACTTCACAGTAAAATAAAACAGACAATATTACCATACAAATATACAAAAAAAAAATAATGTTTACAAAATAAATAGGTGTTTCAATCTCTGGGACACAATGTAGTGAATTTTAAAATCATAATTAACAAAAATGTAATACAGTATTCTGTCTAATTACTAGTAATTAGCACACATGCTACAATAAGCCCACACCCTGGTTATTTCCGAAAAACATATGCCAATAAGCGCACACTGCTCAACTAGTATGTTACTTATGTTAGTAACAATTTACACAAATTTACATCTACATATTATATTTAAACATGAAATTAATGATCAAACCCTGTTTTGCACCGAATGGAACACTTAAATTTATTATCAATGAAATTTTTTACATGGTTACTATAGCAGTTTATGTGTGGTTTTGGTTCATAGTGTGCGCTAATTAGAACAATATTTCATTTGTTATTTTCAAATGTTAAGCACACTGTGCGCTAATTAGAACAAATATACAGTTCATGTATTTGGCTTACCAGATAATACCGGATTGAAAGGCCCTAAAATAGCCATCAGAAAGATATCTCTCTCACTGTAAGTCTGTCACACTTGAAACTGTAAAATAAAACATAGTTCTGTATCATGCAGGCATATATTAGTTGAAGCATACTAAAAATGAGAGTTAGAAAACTGTCATCTTTGCGCGAGATTTTACAAATTTTTGAACTAGGATTCTCAGACAAGAATGACTGTCACAAGTTTCAACAAAACTAGAACTTGCCAGATGTTTGTTTTAACTGGAGATTCATTCTTTTAAATATTAGATTTGAAATTCAATTTTTACCACATTGATGCTTAACTAGTGGGGAACTTGCACAATTATCATTCCCACTGCACTGTTTTGACCAGAAATTGGCTGTGCAATTTACTGAGCACCGTCGAATAGGTCTTAAGAGTCATTTAACAATTTGCATTATTGATTACTGTAATGTTGGTGAAATAACTCTGAAACATACATATAAATACAACTGCATTTTGTACAACTACAATTGCAACTGCATTGCCCCTAAATGTGTAAATACACTGCATACATGTGATACCTCCCTCATCATCAGGGAGACTCCAGGAAATGAGCCGTAAAAATTGCAAAAATTCTTCTAAAACGTACCACTTTTTAAACAAAAAATCAAAATCTCCCTGAAATGAATCAGGAATTTTCCTATATATTTTCAAAAATCTCCCTGAAATGGAAGAAAAATCTCCCTGATTTCTCTTTCAAACTCATCACATGTATGACACTGAAATAAACATGCTCTTTTAAAAGAAACAGGCAGAATCAGAATTTAAGTATGACCCCTTAACACGAAAACAATGTGGAATAAAAGCACCCCTATATGAGCCACAATGCGAGAAAACCAGTCTTCGGGGTTTCTGACCTGTCCAGTTTCTTACCAGTTACTGCACAGCTGATCCAGTTACTACACAGCTGATCTGCAGCTTTGTTTTCGTATCTATAGGCAAAAATCTGTGTTCTCATGATGCAGCTCATATAATTAAAATGCAAAGACAGGTCTTAAGTACCCGGGTCCCCTTAAGGCCTTAACAAGGAGACAGATCTTAAATTTAACATGCACCCTTTGTACTCAAAAAATTAAGTATTTGTTTGCTTGATAGAGTAGCCTTTTTCTGCAATGTTTGTAACAAGCATGATCTATTCAAAAAGTTATGTAAAGACCACTGCAAGGAATTTCTGTAGTTGGTACTATGGTACAAAGAACAAAGTTTTGACCTCCAGTTCGTCTCCTGGGGGGTGGGGCTCATAGCAGGGCACTGAAAGCTGAAAAGTCATAATCCCTGCCCTTCCCCATAGGTGGGGGAACGACTGGTGCATTACTCAGGCTTTGTAACTCTTATTAATTACCACTATTGATTTAAAAAAGCTAATACTTGTTTTTTTATTTACTTTATTTTTCATTTTATTTTTTTTTTTTTTTAATTTTTTATTTATTTTTTTTTTATTTATATTTTTTTTTTTTTTTTTTTTTACTGTTTACTGAGTCGATCAATTTCTGACCATTACCTCAGGAGCTGTGGAAATGTGACTTGCTCAAGCCCACAACTAAAGGCGCCCTGGCTGACGACTGACCGGGACCTCTGGGACCGGAGTCAACCACTCTACCCCTGCACCAGTCCTCTCCAACATAAATAATAATAAATGATAAAAATGTAGTATTATTTTGAAATGTCATTTTGATCAGGTAAATCCTCAAGATTCAATCTGAATAGGGCAGGTCAGCCAGGTACTCTTCCGTGAAAAGAAATCAATATTGGTCACCTTTCCCGCTATTTTCTTCATTCGGTGGAGGTGGTAGCCTCGGTCATTATCGCTATACGTTTACTACTTTCAGACGCTAATAAAGTCATAATATGACCAAAATATTACGCATTCCTTACCTTGGAATAAATTATATCCGGAAATCTAATACAAAATGCAATGTTTTGATGAAAAAAAAAATCATTTTTATTCCATATTTTGCGCTCCAAATTTGGTTAGGCATAGCGATAAACACCGAGTAATGTACCTCCACCGAATGAACAAACTTACCTGTATGACGTCATCCCGACATGCCCTATTTGACTTTTTCTGAAGTATCAGAAGCCAGAAAAGCCAAAATGTGTCAGTGACCTCAACCTACCATGTATTCAAATACAGCTCAAACATGAGAATGCTGTTTCAAACAGTGGATTCTATCAATTTCTGCATGACAATTACTTAATCAGTCATTTTTCGCATGTTTAAAATCATTTCCTTGTTCAGGAATCCATATTGACAAATGGGCTGTTCGTGTTTTTCATTTGAAGAGTTCCTCCAAGGGAGATAATATTCCTGGTAAAAAGCTGGCAAAACTAGCAAACTTCCCAGAATTGAGCACCTCTTATTGGGACAGTATGTAATTTGCTAACCATTTTTATTTTAGATTTCAATAACACAACATGTCCATGCTTGTATCACATAGTCGGTTTATACCAAAACAGTGTACTTTAGCTACAGAAAAGCTCCAAACTGGGCTCATATCAGCAATTTTTAACAGCCATAAATCAAGGTTTTGCACCCAGCAAATCTTACCTTTTGCATACTGGGTACTGATTTCACTTTGTAGTCATTCTTTTATTCCTTTCAGCTTAAACTGCAAGGAAAGTGTGGCAGAAAACTAATTCATATACATAGGACAGAGATTCCAAATGACCCACTACCAAATTATTGAAAATGTGTCAATTTTGAACTTTGATGGCCGTTGCCATGGAAACGGTTGGGTATTCAGCCGAAAAATCAAGGATCCGTACTTGATCCCATGAAGTAAATTTGCTGTAGCAATTTCAAGAAAATCTGTGATTTTGCACATTCCATCATTCCATTGACGAAGCTCGATGGTTTGTGGCAGGCTCTCTTAAGTGTTTACGAAATAGGATTAACTGGGATTTTTTATGTTACTTTCTTTCAATAGATGTTCACTTTCTGCATTGCCTGCACCTATCTATCAGTCAATAGAGAAAACGCTATAGGAGAAAACTCAAAAATCAAACCTCAATTTCGGTGACAATTGCAATTTGTGTCTCTGATCATGATTATCGGTTTGTGCTTATGTTTGATCCCAACTGTACATGGAATATGAAAAAAATGGTGACCCTAATTTAGAAAGAGATATGATTCTTTATTTATGTTTCTTTATTTGATGACACTACTCGTTCTCTCGTTCTGGTTGTACCAAAGTTTGAGTTTGTCCTTTATTTTTGGTTCTTTATTTGATGACACTACTCGTTCTCTCTTTCTGGTTGTACTGACGCTACTCGTTCTGGTTGTACCAAAGTTAGAGTTTGTCCTTTATTTATTGTTCTTTATTTGATGACACAACTCGTTCTCTCGTTCTAGTTATATCAAATTTCGAGTTTCTGTCCTTTATTTATTGTTCTTTATTTGATGACTCAACTCGTTCTCTCGTTCCAGTTATATCAAATTTCGAGTTTCTGTCCTTTCTTTATTGTTCTTTATTTGATGACACGCATCGTTATCTCGTTCTGGTTGTATCAAAGTTTGAGTTTGTCCTTTATTTTTGGTTCATTATTTGATGACACAACTCGTGCTCTCGTTCTGGTTGAACCAAATTTCGATTTTCTGACCTTTGTCATTTACATTAAACGTCAATAAGAAGCTTAACCCTATGCTGATATCTGTTTTATTTTCTAGGTACATTGTACATTTTTGTTTGAATGATGTTTTTAGATCAAAGACAATAATCCTGATCTTTTTTTAATAACATGAACTAATGATGCATGTGGAGTTCTCGTGTTTATCATAATATGATACGCACGTTTAATTTGCATTAACTTAAATGAATGAAACGCTCTAAAATTCACGACTGTCCTTGTGTATTATTTAACTGCAATGCACTAAAGAGATAAGACAGGATGTCACTAAGCGAAGATAACTGAAAATAAAGCATTAGCTGCAAATGCAAATGAACGCCAGAAATAACATTTAAGCCTTCTTAAACAATAACCTTGATTTGAAAGGTATATACACTAGAGATTTGAAATAAATTGGATATATTTTTGTGATTATTGAAATCGTTGGAAAAATGTAAAAGGGGCGAGTTTGTAGTCGCCGTATGCATTTTCTACTTTTAACTAAATGCATGCAAATTGAAGGTGCACATTAGGATTTAAGGCCTGTAAACATCTTTGTGCGGTGGCCTATATACTTTATATAGACAATCAATAAAACAACATTTCATAAAATTTAGTCAAAGATGTAGAATGTGAAAGTTTCTGTAAATAATAACCTGGGCGGGTGGCATAATCCGGTTGGTGAGTCGGTGTAATGAAAAGGTAAAAGTAGGCAAAGATCAGGAAAAGGCGCATTCAGAAAAAGATTCCCACTCCAAAAACCGAGGTGGGAAAAAACCAAACCAACAACCATAGCAGGTACTTATACCATGAAACATATCGTAAGCCGAATGAGCAGCTATTTTCCCAATAGGTGGTCACTCAGTTACCTTAACTTAACTAAAACTATGAAAACACACATAAGGCGCCAACAGCACAATTTAAAAAAAAAAAACACCAAGACATAAAACAAAAAGAACCACCACAGAAGTATCGCCTTGGAACGATCAGTAACACAACGTTACTGGCGGGCTTAAACCGGTTTTACAGGCGCCTAACCTCACCCTCAGCTTCTGCAGTGGTTCATAACATTTAGTTAGTTCTTCGGCCCTCGTGGTGAATCTCTAACTAGTCAATGAATCATCAAGAACAAACAAATAAATCATGATAAACATCCTGATGAATCAAATACCAGGACTCACAGATTGAGTAAGCTGCCTGACGATGGAGATCCCTGGGCTGAAAAAAAAAAAATCATTTATTCCTATAAGTTTCTTAAATTTGTAAACCAAGTCACCATAAAATTCAGGTTCCGAAAGGCCCTCACTTAAAAGCGTCTTTAACCCAACAATTATATTTGGAAATCAATTCATAGTGTCTACGATGAAATTTAGAAAAGGTTTTTCGAAGTTTATGATACCGATAGCCCTGTTGGAGAAGTTTTGCCGTTAAACATTTATTTCGAGCGTTGAAGTCTGTAACATGATTGCAGACTCTAGCAAACCTAATAAGATGCGAAATGTATACACCATAAGAAGCACGACGAGGAATGTCACCATCCAAAAAAGGAAAATTTACTATATCAAAATCAAAGTCATTGCGCTTATCATAGATTTTAGAAGAAACAAATCCATTTGCAACAGAAAGAGGGGGCTTCGGTATCTGAAATATTGGCTTTGTTCAACTGTAGTTCAGGTGGATAAATTTGATTGACCATACCTTCAAAATAAGGGTTGTCAATGTTCAAAAGGTCATCGAGGTATCTAGATGTGGAAATGAAAGCCTCGATAACATCAGCTTGATAATCATGGTTAAGAGAGTCCATGAAATCTCTTTCGTAGCAATATAACAATAAATCAGCTACGAGAAGTGCGCAATTTGTACCCATCGGAATTCCAACAATTTGTCTGTATAACTTGGTCCCAAATCTAATATAAATATTATCAAGGAGATAGGACAAGGCGTCGCACACATTCTGACATGACCAAAGCGTATACCGACTTTGGTCTGAGGAAGTGAAAAAAGCCTTTCTGTCATTACATGCCAAATAAAGTGAACCATAGTTTTTAATGCCCTTTTGAAGGTCCACTCTATCAAATCCAGAAGTTTTTCTATTATTAGATTATGTGGTAATGTTGTATACAGAGTAGAAAAATCATATGTGGACAAGCTTGTCGCACGGAACCCTCTACACTTCAATTTACTGAGCACCTCACCAGAATTTTTTATTGACCAAAACCAACTTTTTATTTGAAGTTTCATACACTGTCTCACAGTATCTTATAACATGAGATTTGATAGCAGTAAGACAGGAAGTTAATAATTTAGAAAGTTCAGTGGTGGTACAAGAGCTAGAATTTGCAATAAATCTAGCTTTGTACGGTCTTTTGTGAAGCTTAGGTCTTTTGTGAAGCTTAGGTCTTTTGTGAACCCGACTTAAAGCTATTCATTTTAGTTGGTTGGTACCGGAGCTTCTTGTCTGTTGCTTGGCCCACCGGGGTTCAACTGGTGTTTTTCTTTCGCTCCAAATTTTCAGTAAGTTATTAGCTCACCTGAGCCGAAGGCTCACAAGGTGAGCTTATAGTATGGTAGTCGAGCCGGCGTCCGTGCGTCCGTCCGTGCGTCCGTCCGTGCGTTCACACTTTCAATCTTGAATATCTTTAAGACAACAAGGCCAATCGCAATCAAATTTTATCTGAAGCATTATTGAGGAGGGGGAAAGGTTTCATTAGGTTTTAGGCCAGGTCGGATCAGAACTCTGGTTTCCATGGCAACAGATAGCTCCCATTGAGTTATAATTGGGAAAATGTTGTGGCCACTCTAGCAACTTCATTTTTGACTGGATCTTCTTCATTCTTGGGAATAACAAGGACAACTATAATATCTCGGATGAGTTCGAAGTTCGGCCAGGTTCGACCTCAGATTGCGGAGTTACCTGCCCTCGAGCGTCTGGAAAAATCCCCATAGACTTATTTATAATGGGAAAAATGTTGTGGCCACTCTAGCGCCTCTATTTTTCATTGGATCTTCTTCATTCTTGCAGGTAACAAGGACAACTATAATATCTCGGATGGGTTCGAATTTCAGCCAGATCCGACCTCTGACTGTGGAGTTAGCTGCCCTTGAGTGTTTGAAAAATCATTATTTTGTGTTGTGGCCACTCTGGCGCCTTCAATTTTCATCGGATCTTCTTCATACTTCTAAGTAACAAAGATAGCCATAATATTTCGGATGAGTTCGAATTTCAGCCAGATCCGACCCTTGACTGCAGAGTTATCTGCCCTTGACTGTGTGAAAAATCAATATTTTGTATTGTGGCCACTCTAGCGCCTTCATTTTAATCGGATCTTCTTTATTCTTGGAAGTAACAAGGACATTTATAACATCTCGGAAGAGTTCGAATTTCGACCAGATCCGACCTCTGACTGCGGAGTTATCTGCCCTTGAGTGTTTGAAAAATCAATATTTTGTGTTGTGGCCACTCTAGCATCTTTGTTTTTCAGTGGATCTTCTTCATTCTTGCAGGTAACAAGGATAACTACAATATCTCGGATGAGTTCGAATTTCGGCCAGATCTGACCTCTGACTGCGTAGTTAGCTACCCTTTAATGTTTGAAAAATCAATATTTTGTGTTGTGGCCACTCTAGCATCTTTGTTTTTCAGTGGATCTTCTTCATTCTTGCAGGTAACAAGGATAACTACAATATCTCGGATGAGTTCGAATTTAGGCCAGATCCGACCTCTGACTGGGGAGTTAGCTGCCCTATAGTGTTTGAAAAATCAATATTTTGTATTATGGCCACTCTAGCGCCTTCAATTTTGATCTTCTTCATTCTTGGAAGTAACAAGGACAACCATAACATCTTGAATGAGTTCGAATTTGAGCCAGATTCGACCCTGGAATGCGGAGTTAGCTGCCCTTGAATGTTTGAAAAATCAATTTTTAGTGTTGTGGCCACTCAAGCGTCTTCAATTTTGATCAAATCTTCAAAAAAAAAAAAAAAAAAAAAAAAAAAAAAAAAAAAAAAATGTCCAATGACTGTACTTGTTGACTCTTAGGTGAGCGATCGTTGCCCATGAGCTACCTGTTTGGCGCAGGGATCTCCATCGCCGGGCAGCTTACTGAACCTGTAAGTCTTCGTTTTTGATTCATCATGGTAGTAATCATGATTTATTTGTTTGTTCTTGATGATTCATTGACTAGTTATGCACGAGGACCGAACAACTAACTAAATGTTGTGAACCACTGCAGTAGCTGAGGGTGAGGTTAAGTATCTGTAAAACCAGTAATTTTACATCAATGATCGTTCCAAGGCGATACTTCTGTGGTGGTTCTTATTGGAAAAGGTCCCTCAGTGTTTACTTTGAATATGAAGAAAATTTTACCCATGGTCGACTGCTTTCCCTCGATTACGCATTTTGTCACATAAAGAGCTTAATA
This sequence comes from Rugalucina vietnamica, assembly GCA_964017185.1. Lineage (NCBI taxonomy): Eukaryota > Metazoa > Mollusca > Bivalvia > Lucinida > Lucinidae > Rugalucina > Rugalucina vietnamica. The sequence goes on along the minus strand of OZ024881.1, from coordinate 33,446,750 downwards.
AAAACTAGTGAACCCGTCTATACTGACTAGACAGTTAACCACAATCAATTATGGTGTGGCGATTTTCCCGAATATGGAAATAACACCAAAAGAACTGAACTGCGATTGTGAGTTCCAAACTTAATCTATTGCACTTTTAAAACACGATAATGGATTTTACTATCAAAGACGTCTAAATCAAATCTATCCTCCGTAGCAACTGGCGTTACGTTAAATACAGCGTTACTTTATAAACGTTGCGTACAATTAGCAATTAATAAACGTATCATTAAATTTCCTTCTAACCATTTTCCCCTCCTCAAAATATTAATTTTGATAAACCGGCACAATTTCTGCTTATGTCGAAACTGGATCGAATTCGACACGATAACCCAATGCAAAGTGTCAAAATATTGTTCATTGCCCAAGATCAAATCATGTCAACATGTCCTAAAATTTCAAATTGAAATGATCCACTACATAATAAAGTTATGTCCGATGTTAGAAATCATCTTTGTTCTCGACAGTGAAAATTGTTATTCGTCAAATATAAAATAGGAAAAATAAGTTTACAGCATAATACATTATTGCAAACTATTGAAGGGCTTCACTTAAACTATTGTTTTCCCCTCAATAGCCATCTGTGATTAACTATTCTCTCCATGGCAAGTCATGTCACTTTCTCCCCTTATGTTGGGTCCATATTTTCTGCCGCGATCTACCGCTATGTCTTTTGACCGGCACCGATGCTCCAGTACAGCAACATCATTTGACACCAAACGTGGTTTCTTGACTGCACTGTCTTCTTTTGATTTGCGATACCTTTGAGTCAATAGGTCGGAAACATTGGATAAACTTCTGTCGTCCGTAGAAAAATGATCCTGTGTCTGCCGTGGCGATTGGGTCGATTCCTTAGTTTGACTCTTCCCCTCCGTGCCGAATGTGATTCCTTGGAGCGTTGAATCACTGTTTCTATCGAAATACGTTGTTTCAAATGCACATGTATTGTTATGTGATCTTGTATTTGTATCACTAAACCCATCCAGGAAGCAGTGCTTTGGCTTATCCTGTCGATTGATATCTACGTGTAGGAGCACATGATATAGTTTGGGGCAACCGTTTTGCCCACATGGCTGGCTGTTTTGGCATGCTTTTCCCACGTGAACGTCACCCAAACAACGAAAACATAGTTTGAAGCGCTTTGCGGTGTCCCATCGACCAGGAACATTCTTTTTTACGAATTTCTGACAGATCCAGATGTTGTGAGACTGTCCACATAAATGACATGACGTATTCTTCCGACGGTTACTGTCTACATGTATCAGCTCTCCGAAAAACGTTCTTTGCCCATTCCACGTTGGCGAAGCTGCTGATGATTTCATAACACCCTGTACAAGATCGCTATCTCCCGCCAAACCATGTACAGTCTCTGAAGCGATGGTTCGAAACGTTGATTCTTGAAAGACCCATGTCTTTAATGATTCTACAGTTTCTGGCGTCTGTGTGTCATAAATCCACCTATGCTATTTAGCAAGCATTGATTCTGTCAGTTTTGTTCGAAGTTTGCCGTACAGGAACCCATCCCCAAGTTCATTATGATGACCGGTTTCTTTTAGATTTATTATGGCGATTTCCAGTAAATCTGCAAATTTTTCCAAGTCTTTTGCATTTCCCGGTCTTATTTTCTGAAAGCTTTCAAGATCTTCGAGATAAAGTGCTACTTGTCGGCGCTTACCTCCATACCTCCGCTCCAATCGCTCCTTGGCCACTTCATATGCAGACGCAGAATGTCCGAGGTTTTCAATGACACTAAGAGCCTCGCCCGATAGGCATTGTCGAAGCTGTAATAGCTTGTATTCCCCTGTAGCTGGGGCGGTGTCTACACATGCCATAAACGCCGCTTTCCAATTGCGGTAAACCCTCTTGTCTCCGCTGAACTCAGGTAATTGTATTCGCTTCAGTTGCCTCCAGAGATCTTCACCAATGGAAGGGGCACGACAGGATCCCGCTTCGTGTCCAATTCTCTGCCTCAATGTGAGCTGATCTTCTTTTTTTTCTTTCTTTTGAAACGAATTTGACTCGGATTCTTTCCTACTGTTCTGTAACCAATCCGTTGACTTCTCACTTGATGTTATATTCGTACGCATATTCAGCGATTCCCAAAATGTCTCATATGTAGCGTGGAATTCATCCTGTAAAACTACCATTTCATTTACGATTTTCGTGCCTTTGTTTAGTTGCTTAATTCTTAAATAGATATCCGATAACTGTGACATTACCTCCATTGACGATTCCATGTGCGAGTCCATTGTTCTGCAAGCAATTTTCAATTCTGTTTTTGGTACGCTCATGTCTCCTAACAAAAGTAATAGTCTGTTTCTATGAAGCGTAAGATTGAATTTAGCTAGCGACAGTTTCTTCTTCAGCTCTATTTCTTGCTCCTCCATTTCAGCGCACAGTCCCAATTCGATTGACATTGCTTTCTATTCTTGATTTCCGATTTCAAACAAGTTCTAACCTCGCTCTGCTACCAATTTTGGTGTGGCGATTTTCCCGAATATGGAAATAACACCAAAAGAACTGAACTCCGATTGTGAGTTCCAAACTTAATTTATTGCACTTCTAAAACACGATAATGGATTTTACTATCAAAGACGTCTAAATCAAATCTATCCTCCGTAGCAACTGGCGTTACGTTAAATACAGCGTTACTTTATAAACGTTGCGTACAATTAGCAATTAATAAACGTATCATTAAATTTCCTTCTAACCAAATTAAATTTATCCATTGTTGACACTCCCCGTCAAATAGCGGTAAAATCTAGCAAGCAGTCTCGATCGTGGTGACTGCTTATCATAGCGCATCTAGGTTTAGATCGTAGATACCCTGACGAGGGGTACAGAAACTATAGGAACTCTATATGGCTGGCTTTTAGACCATCACATCGGTCCCATGGGTCTGTTTCTGGTAGTGTGGCTGCAGGTCAAAATTCAGAACTCTGTCACAAATTGACTGCACTGCAAAATGGTTTTCTACACATCGACATATTGATTGTAATCGTGTTTCCTTTAGTATTGGTTTTGATTCCATAACATCAGAAATTTTGGTCAATGCCTTGAGTGACAGATACACACACTGGTCAAGCGTTTATAACAAATAACGACATTCATGTATAGGAAACGAAACTGAAACGTATGAGAATCGAAATTAATGACAAACCAGAGAATCAACAACACTGAAATTTAGAGCAAAAGGAATCTCTTATAACAAACGGCTGCTGACCTTTTCATTGGTTTCTTTTTAAAGAAACCAACTTGTTGTTTTATGTCTTGGTATTGAATGTTTATGCTGTTAGCACCTCAGTATGTACTTTTTCATATTTTTAGTTAAGTTTGGGTAACTGAGTAGCCACCTATTGGGAAAATAGCTGCTCACTCGGCTTACGATATGTTTTCTTCTAGTATAAGTACCTGTTAATTTAGTTTTTCCCACCTCGGATTTTGGAGTGGAAATTTCATTTTGATTGCACCATTTCCTGATAATTGCCTACTTTTACCTTTACCTGATCCCAACCTCACTCTCAGCTTTTGTAGTGGACGAAAAATTCACTTACTATACTCATCATTGTGAACTTTAGTCACCAACATGACAGGCATGCACAGGCGGAGGATCTCTTAGTTGCAAAGCGAATAAGCTATCGAAGAGACCACCAGGAAAAGGCCAATGAGCATTCCGTGCGTATTCTAGCAAAAGAAGCGAAAATTGAAGAAAATAAACTTATGTTCTGTCCTTCTAATAATCAAAAGATGAAAGAAATATATAACGCACATTTTTCTTACAGCTCGGGCTATTCCGAAACCTTAGAAGAGTAAAGAATAGAAATATCGCCATAGACAAATACGACGACTTCGACAAAATGGCTCCCAACTACCGACCGATACAAGACCTTGGAGATCGTACAGTCTGGGAAAGCTATGATTATTCTAGCTCGGCTGATCGAGTAGCTACAAGGTTGTCAATGAATGTTGCTATTGTGTTAGTTGTGGCTTTGAAAATGCTAGGCCTAATCTCATAAATGGCATTGCCTACCATTTATCTCATTTTTGCGCAATCTTTTTCAGTACACAACATTTCTTTCTAAGAAGAGTTGATCTAGGTATAGAATAGAATAGTATAGAATAGAATAGAATAGAATTTATTATAATGCACAACTGTACCCAATATTTGGGTTAAAGGCATATATCAATGAACAAATACAATGTACAAATACGCTATGACTTTCACACAAACACATTCATACACACACACACACACACACACACACACACACACACACACACACACAAATTGAAGTCAGATAAATTGAATAAATAGTTTGGAGTCTTGCAACTATTCTTAGGTTTATGTAATTTCACAGTCATGTATAAAGGTAGCCACCGCTTTGATAATTTTCATATCAGAAGCTGTCATAAGTTTAATAAACGTATTATTAATATTAGTACCACGAGCAAAATCAAGAGTATAAGAGTGTGTTTTTATCATATGACGTCGCTGTTGTCCAGTGGATAACGTCATGTCATAAAAATCATATGACCACACGTGTATTAACACTTTTGCGGGAATACGTAACGTCAATGACGACGTCCGTAACAACAATGTAAATTTTCATTGAAAATATGTCCACTTGGAAGGCGATAGAATCCTATTTTAAAAGTCATATGATAAAACGAATCTTACACTCGTGGTCATTTCATATGAAATTTATCAAACTCTCCGAAGGCTCGTTTAATAAATTTCATATGAAATGACCACTCGTGTAAGATCCTCTATTTATCATATGACGTCGCTGTTTTCCAGTGGATAACGTCATGTCATAAAAATCATATGACCACACATGTATTAACACTTTTGCGGGAATACGTAACTATGGGCGGTAGCTGTATTCTATTATTTTTGTGCTTCCGCCATTTGGGACTATATTTTGTCTTTGAAAAATCTACAAAATCGTCATTCTACTTCCGGTGTTTTAAACTCGTTATATTTGAGTATAAAACTATTAAAACTGTAGAAATTCGTATGCAGTGGATAATTTGGTTTGTCATCTTCAACTTGAACCTAATTTGTGTTCTGACGAATCAGATATATCCTAGAAATTAGCGCTCGAATTTGACCACCAAAATCGAATCGGTGGTCCATTTCAGGACAGTGCCTCCACAAAATTGTGGCAGAAATTTAGGGCCTATAAAAAGTTTTCAAAGATATTTTTATAACGTATTCTAGAGATGTCAATCTAACCTTGGGCCGAATGTGTGATTTCCAGTTTACTCGGTTTTAGAGAAAATTGACCATAAATGAAGACAAGATTTTGACACTCGAAACCCCTTTGCGCAGCCGCAGTAAACATCATCAACACGTGTTTACAAAACAAGGGACGACTAAAGACGCTTAAATAACCAGGCTTCATAGCAAGTTTTCTTTTAAGGACGTTGAAACAAATTCAGGCAATTGCTGAATGATTTCATGGGGGGGGGGGGGGGTAGGGGGAGGGGGACTGTTGGCCTAGAATGATCAGTTGTCATTATTCCTTTTTTTGAATGCAATCGATCAAATAATGGTACTCACCGATTTTTACAGTGTGTATCTCGGCATGTCTTCTCAGATTTGTAAGCACATGAAGCAAGATAAATTTCCCAAAAGCAAGAAAAAAGCTTGAAAATACAAGCACATACAACTCTCATGCCTTCTTCTTTTTTTTTTGCTTCATAATGATGCCGTCATAACAGAGTGACATCATGCGTAAATATTGGTTATATTTGTTACAAAACCCATTTGAAAAAGCGACAAGATTTTCATATTTATCGCTAACGTATAATGATGGTGAAGCATTTGGCTCATTTAACCATCAAATAGGTTGTCTACTGAAATATCTCGGCTTTAGCCATGTTTGGCATAATAAAGGAACAATGTCTGTTAATAAGTTAATATATGCTATTAAGCGAATTTTACTTGACAGATACGAAGCATATTTTAATTCCGTCATATCAGGTACTTCTACAAGAGTTAAGACTAACAATAAGTTATTAACATACAGTGAATTCAAGAAGAAAATCTGCTTTGAAAATTATTTATCGGCAAATGTTGATAGATCTATACTCGCAAAATTTACGAAACTTCGCATATCTAATCATAGACTAGAGGTAGAAGTTGGAAGATATACTAGAACAGCAAAACAGTTAAGGCTTTGTAAAACATGCAACTTGAAAGCCATAGAAGACGAGTTTCATTTTATTTGCATCTGTAAAGCATATGACGATTTGAGAAAACAGTTGTTCAAAGATATGTCATCCATAGTTCCTAATTTTGACAATTTTTGTCTTTATGATAAGTTTTTATATATCATGTCAGTTAGTGAACTGGACATGATACCAATTGTTGTCCTCTATGTAGATAATTGTTTAAAGATTAGGCAACAATATCAGGACTCCAGTCAACATTCAGGTACATTAGTTTTCAACTAGTTTTATTTGACATTTTATGGACATAATAAAAATACATTTATACACTGTTACGGCTGCACTGCCAAGTGTAATGGTATGTCACACTAACATAAGTCATATCCATAGTATAGTTTGTACATCGTGGAATGCAAATGTACTGTAAATGTAGTGTACATGTAGTTGTCATTTTTCATCTTGTATGTATGTTATATGTTTCTGTCATAATCCTGTATGTTTTGGATTGAATGCAGATTAAACTTTGAATCTTTGAATCTTTGAATCTTTGTGACTACAGAATGTGGCCAAAAGTATTCGATTTTCATTGATTTTTCGAATTTGGTTTCACACCACAACTAAATGCATACGCATATATCCTCGTTTTTATATATCTATTATTTTTTCAGTTTGTGATTGCTTTCCTGCTATCAAACCACGTAATAATGATTTCATTTAGAACTATTGAATTTACACCATGGAAAGGGTGAAATGATTTCGAAAGTGTTAGAGTGGCCTGAGAAGGGGCACGGTGCCCCCACCCCCTCCACCGGCACTGTAGGCCTTCTTTGCAAATAACAATTACAATGATATATCCAGAAAACAAATCTTGGTTCTAAAGCCTAGGTTACATTTGCCCTACGATTAGCGATGATCGTACGATACACATTTTTGCATTTCGCGCAATCTCCGCAGGGTGACCCTACGATACCCCTACGATTTTACGGCTTACTACGATCTCCATAGCTTCTACGATTTTGTAGTAGGCCTAGTCTGCACTTTTACAAGTTTCTAAAAATCGCAAGACCGTAGCCCGTAGACATATCGCAGTTAGCATCGTACGGGCGCCGTACGGAACCCCTACGCTGATCGTGTGGTCACCGCACGGTTTTTATGAAAATTTTGGGACTAAAATCGTAATATATTCGTAAACCTTTAGGGTGATCGTAAAGGTTATTAAAATCGTTCGCATATCGTTCGGTCGTTATACGGACATACCACGGCGTCCGCGAGTTTATCGTGTGGCCGCCATATGATTGTTGTGCATTTTTGACGGGATATGGTTCCTTACGATTTCCACTTAAAGTGTGCGGAGACCCTACGACTTCCCTGCGATCTCCGTACGGTTTTGACTCGGAACATAAAAGAAAGTCAGAACAAAAAATCATAAGATGCCCACATGAATTGTAAACACATACCGTCGTAGCCCATTATCGCCTACGATGTCTAAAATATCGTAGGGAAAATCGCAGACCGAAAAGTCGTACAATGATCGGGGAAAATGTAACCTACTAGGCATGACCCCTTGCGGACTCCCTACGATCACTGCACGATTTTTGTCCCCAAACTATCATACAAAAATCACGAGGTGACCACTTGATCAGCGCAGGGTCTCCGTGCGGCGCCCGTATGATGAAAATGTAAAAATTGTACGATCATCGCAAGCTAATTGTAGCCAAGGCATCAGTCAGAAGTCCAAGGGACTCCGTACTTTGTCCACTAAAAGTCTTCGAAGACCCTACGACTATCGCACGACCGCCTTGCGTTTTGTATCAGAACGTATAGTGACTCCGTACGGACATCGCACGGGTTTCGTACGATATCCACTTATAGGCTTAATGGAGATAGAACGTATTATCGTTGCAAAGATTGTACAGAATTAGCAAACGTACATAAAGTTGGTTTATGAAAGAAAAAATGTTTCCAGGGGTTGTATTTTAAAACATTTTCTCTGAAACTGCTTATTAATCGCAGGCCTTTTGTTTTGGTTCTAGTGATATTTAAAGGATCTTATTATTTATAATCTATCTTTGTAATCACAACCTGGATTCTCGATTAACGAGTTTTTATGAGATACGGTAAATGGCGAGGGTTGTTCGGAATTAGTCGCCCTGTCAATTTAGATCAGTATATTTGAGAACGCTTGATGATAAGAAAAAGTAAAGATCAGAATAAGTTAAAAAAATCATATATGCGCAGCACATTGCATAACTAAATTTAGTTAAATCATAGTAACTGAGTGGCAATCTATTAGGAAATAGAAGCTTACTCGGCTTACGATGTAATCTAAGTATAATAAGATTGTACCTAAATGTCAATTTAGTTTTTTCCCACCTCGGGTTTTGGAGTGGGAATTTCTTTGATTCTGCCTTTTCACGATCATTACTTACTTTTACTTTTTAGGGCATGTGCATATTAAAGGGCACTGTGTTGTCATCGGACCTTTATATATATAGCTCTCGTTATTTATTCTATGAAAACGTACAATAAGTTATACATCACCGACATTGAAGATCCATGGGCGCCGAATAACTAACTGAAATCCGGAGAAAAAGAAAAACACAAGTTGAACCGCGGTGGTATGCCCGGCGAGTGCATAGGCGTGACTAACAATGCTTAGGTAAAATCTATAGAATATCCACTCTCTGTATCGGTACCCAACGCTACCCATAGAGAAAGGAAAATATTTTTAAAAACATAATTTGCAAATAAAAGTTTGGATGACCAAACGCTGAGCTAGGACAAGACTGAGTTGATAAAATCGTTCGGAAACTGCCGGAGTTCGGGAATTCATGAATAGACATGCCCACTCTGGTATTTAGCCGTCGGTTCAGGGATTACATGTTCAATTATCTTATATCCGTCTCGACGTGACTTTTACCTTGTTGACTGTGGCGCGCTAACATGGCTAAACCACATTTAAACATACTAAAAAAAGCAATGGCTTAAATCTCTCATAAGGTCGTACGAGTTACCTTTCTTGACTATTTCGAGGTCATGGCTCTATCATTTGAAGCTGCTTCCCTTTTACCATCAGCGGCTTGTATTGAGCAATTGGCCAATTGAAGCCAAATAACAAGTGAGAACCAATGTTTCGACATTATGTGTTTAAACATAATCCTAGACAAATGACCAAGATGCCTGCCATGCCCACACACTTCTTCCAAAATTTTACTTTCGGGAACTGCTGAATCTATTGCAATGAAACTTGACATGTTGCAGATAACCACTATGTGTTATTCTGGCCCGGCCCTAGGGCTATCTATATGACCATTATAGTCAAACGAATTATATGTACATGTATCTCACACCTCAGGTGAGCGTTAACAGTACCATAGATCCTCTGTTTTAACACCATGCTGTTCAATAACCGGTCTGGGTCGGTGAAGTATGACCCCATGTCGCAGAACTGTACATGTAGAAATAAACTGGGCCGCGGTAAAACTATGGCGCTATCATAGAAAATTTGGTAAAAGTGGTATAAGCCTGTTTGCTGTCTATAAAAACTGACGTTTTGCTGAATTTCTGGCTTATTATAAGTGATAGAAATAAATTTCTTGCGGCAATATTATTTGTATACTAATACATAACTGGAAACTGATTTTCAGAATTTTCACTTGTTGTTTTCTTGCATTTGTCTATTAAACTTAATACAAAAAATTAAAGCTTAATGAAGGGGAGTACTTTAATTTATTGTAACAGCTATAGGCACCGCCCAAGCACAAATCCCATTCAATAAAGTTTCTATTGGCAGATTAATGTCATTCAATGTCAATCCAAAAGTATACCCTTCAACAAAGTGAGTGCTCTACCTAATGTAAATGACTTCTCAATAATGCCTTTAGTAACCACTTTCATTAAGCTTCTCAGTGTCATTATCAGACTCGATAATCTCCTGCCTCTTTAATAATCTTCACTAGCAGAGTCAATGTTTCAAAATATTTTAAGGTGTTCACAATTATACCCAATTTTGCTGGCAAAGTTTTAGGTGGCATTTCTTTTTTCTTGGTGAATAAAAATAACAGTTATACATACAGGTATTATAACTGCATTTTGCGCATTATAGACATGACATTTAAAAACCTACATTATGGTATCTGTTTCCAATGTAAACTGCTTTCTGGTAGACTTAATAGTTTCTACTTACCACCGGTTGATCAGTTTGGGACCTTGCTATTCCCTTGTAGTAGTTATTGAACAAAACAGACCACTCAAAGTCTTACCTCAGTTGGAACACAAGCCGGTTCTTTGTTTTACCTAGTGCAATTTTCCCAATGTGCAGTTTAATACTAACAAAGGATAGAGTTATACAAAGGAGCATATTCCTAGGCTATTACATAAACATATTTACTCCCATGTTCATTACAGCCAAAATGCCCTGAAAAAATGGGCAGTTTTCAAAAGAAACTTTTTAACCTTAAATTGTAAAAAATGCTAAAAATATAGATTGGTTATGTATAAGATAACCATTCAATATGCACCATACTGCAAAGCGATTGGTTTTGTTATTTTGAAGATATTCAGCAAAACATCAGTTTTTATAGACAGCAAACAGGCTATACTTATGCTGTCGGGTGGCAAGAATTTTATTACCTGGGATTACCTGTTGAAATTTAATTGGGCGTGGATTGACAACTAGCCCAGGTAACATTAAACCATATTATTGCATAAATACCGGTGTCACACGATATTAACAGCCGTTTATTAATTAAAGAAAAAAACAACATGCATTAATATTGCAATTCACACGCGCACGTGCTGTTTATACATGGCTTTTACTTATGTTCGTTACCGGGCGCCAGCAAAGCACGTTCTAGTAATGAGAAACTGAAGTCCGCCCGGAACAAGCATAAAAACGAAAGACTTTACGCGTATGAAAATGTGATTGAGGTTGTAAAATATAGTGCACCATATTTCTTACGTTTCTGCACCTTATTTCTTTCGTTTCTGCAGAATTTATGCGATCAAAAGTGTTTTTGTCATCCATTTACATTCGCTAGGCCCCATGGGGAGTGTTGAAAACCGAGTGCTACTGCGCCCTCGGTTTTCAACACTCCCCGAGGGACCTAGCATGAACCGTGATAATTTGGCGTAACTGTAAACCGTTTGTATCAGGCTAGGTGTGTGTGTGGGGGGGGGGGGGGGGGGGGGAGGGGACACCGGGATATACCGGCAGAAACATGGGCTTAAACATGCTTAAACCTGGATGCTTCGGCGAAGTTTGACCGATGCCACAGTACAACTTTTACTTACAGCGTAAATGAAAACATGCCCATACAATATCAGTATACAGCTTTTATATAGTGTGTTTCTCCTCTTCTTTTTCTTTTTTTTTTGTTCAAGTATTGCATGGATATTTATAGTTTGTGTCACAGTGATTCAAATACGATGATTTCGTCGCGAGCTGGCTTTTCGTTCAGGTTCGTCCTCGTGCTCGGCGCGTAAAAGCTTTAGCCGGCTACCTTACACACAGATGAACCATTTGCTCTATTTTTAAAGCGATTAAGATCTACCATCTCCGATTATATATATGACTTTTTAACGTCTCGGAATCGCCTCCCTGTCTCGCTTCTGGTAGAAAACGCGCACAACATGTAACATAACTGTTTTCAGAATCTAAGTTCTGCTTGCACGCTGATGTGGCGGTTGGCTTTTAATCATGGGATTCGTCTGGACTCAATCATTATTCTTGGATTTACGGTGAAATTGATAATTGAAATAACAGCAAAACTGTGCTTTTATGTTACCAAAACTGTGCTTTTATGTCAGCAAAACTGTGTTTTTATGATTGCAATGGCAAGGACAAAGTTTTCGGGTGTGCCGAGTGTTAAAATGCTATATATGTAACGTTCTTTCTATTTTATCCTGCATCCGCGCGCGCGCGCGCGTGTGTGTGTGTGTGTGTGTGTGTGTGTAAGTGTATGTCCAATTAAGATAAGATAAGATAAGATAAGATAAGATAAGACAATTAATAGGTCCAATTAGGAATAGCACTTACAACATTAAAATAGAAACTCAGCACGTGCAAATATTTATTGGCACACACATGTCGTATAGATTACAGATACCCTGTTCATGTGTTGTGCATTCAATCAAAGCGAACCGAAACACGCCTATCATCAAATTATAGTGGTGTGCTACCTTCCAGTGTCAGTGCAGTGGGGTGACGACAGCTGATTATTGTTACGTCACAGATTACTTCACAGACCTGCGAAATTTGCAGATTCCTCCTGCATTTTGCTGTCGTTGTTTTTAGACGATTCTTTTGAAAATAAATGAAATTGGACATTGTATGGAATATGAATTTGATCATAGTGCTACTAGAATTACTAAAATGACGGGATCAAAGGCAAATGGTAAGATAAAACATTTGCTTTTGTTCACATTTTATAAATGTCAACAACAAACCAGACACTGTTCCAGAAATGTCGCCATTTATTCCGGTTGTACCATTTTCACACCCGGGAAACGGTCAATTTGTACACCGCCGGTACTCCATGGAAAGAGAAATTGACGGTTTCCGGTGTAGGAGTTGTTGGGTCAAATTAAAGGTTTGTGTTGTACCCGAGTGTGTTCAAGGTAAGGTTTTTGTTTCTTTCCCCCCTGTACCTAAAATCCGAGAATGTCAGATGATGGGCAAATGAATAAAGACCATGCATACAAAAAAGCATGCACAAAAACTTACCAATTATCCACATATCGTTTTTCGGGTTTAGGAAACCCTGGTCAAAACTTGTGTTGTGGGATAAAAAGTGATTCAGTTTTCCGATATAGCTAACTCAAGTTTGATCTGATAGCCTAGAATTACAACAGAAGTCAATAGCATGTAATTTACATGGAATATTAAAAAGAAAAAATTAAAATATGTGAACCATGGGTCATTTTTTCAAAAGTGTACCAATTGACGGTCGGTGTGAAATTTGACTAATGGGAAATTGTTTTTGTCACGATGGTCGTTCGTCTCTCACTAATGAGAAAGGCCATCATTATTTCTTGAATAGGTTCATATGTGTTTTTTGATGACTGACTAGGCCAATTCTAGCTCTGAACTGTCGGTTGCAAGTAGAGCAAGTCAATATCATGGAATCAGCTGGTGGCCCATTGGTACTGGCATTGCGTTCTCTGCGTTTTCTTTCAGCTTCACAGATTCTCTTTTTTTTTTTTTTTTTCATAGAGAGCTGCTCTTTTGTTGATGAGACCTCGCCACTTTGATCGCTCCTGTGCAGTCGGTTCCCAAGGCCCCATTGGTATGTCGAAATCCTTCAGAGAGTTTTTGAGGGTGTCTTTGTAGCGTTTCTTCTGGCCACCTTGAGAGCGCTTTCCCTCCTTTAATTCTCCATCTAAAAGAAGACTTTCTTTGGAAGTTGCTTATCAGGCATTCTTCTAACATGGCCAGTCCACATAAGCTGTGCTAGCTTTAAGACAGTATGCATGTTTTGCATCCCTGCTTTCTTCAGGACCTCCGTGTCTGGAATCTTGTCTTGCCACTTGATTGTTTAAAGCTTTCTCAAACAGTTTAAGTGGAAATGGTTAAGTCTCTTTGCATGACGCTGGTATACTGTCCAGGTCTCACATACAAGAGGGTTGGCAGTACCAGAGCCTTGTAGACTTTCAGCCTGATGTCAAGCTTGATTCCATTTCGCTCCCAGATATTTGCACAGTCTTCCAATGACACACTTGCTTTTGCAATTCTGGCAGTGACGTCATCATCAACGTGCACTTCTCTGCAGAATTTATAATTATCAACAACTTTCAGTTTGTGTCCATTCACAGTGATGGTTGGTTCATTGTACGGTTTTCCTGGTGCTGGTTGGTGCACAACCTGTCTTTTTGTTCTGATTGTGAGTTCATAATATCACATGACTGTGAGACTTGATCCATGACTTTTTGCATTTTGCCTCTGAGTTGGAATTCTTACCTATATTATCAGCATAAAGGAGCTCATCCAGCACATCAGTCTGCACCTTAGTTTTGGCTTGCAACCTTCTAGGGTTTAATATATTGCCATCAAAACGGTACCTGATTGGAAAATCAGTGTCACTGTCCTGAAAAGTATCCATGAGCATGGCAGAAAACATCATGCTGAACAGTGTTGGTGCCATAACACAGACCTGTTTGACCCCATTTGTTACCTCAAAGGGTTCAGAGAACTCTCCATCATTTTGTACACGTGCCTGCATGCCATCATGAAAATGCCGCACCATTGCTATGAATCTGGGTGGACAGCCAAACTTGGCAATGATTTTCCAGATTTCCGACTCATACTTCCTCCTTTTGAACGTTTTCATTGCTTCCAAAGGATCAAACTTTTATATTTTATTCATCACGACTAACTGTGTCAAAAGCTTTGGTGAGGTCGACAAACGTCGTGTATAGATCTACATTCAGTTCTTGGCTTTTCTTCTGAAGCTTTCTTGTTGTGAAGATAATGTCTATTGTCCCTCTGTCTTTTCTGAATCCACATTGACTTTCTGGGATAGATCCCTTCTGATCAAAATGAACATTCAGGCGAAACAACAGAATTTTTGCCAGTATCTTCCCAGCAATGGATAGGAGGGAGATGCCTCTCTGGTTTTCAAAGACTTGAGGATTTCCTTTCCGCTTGTATAGGTGGATTATGGGTTGATCCTTATATTCTTGCGGGATTGCCTCCTTCCTCCACATACAGTGAATCAACTCCGTAATTTTCTCTGACATGGCTAACATACCCCCCCCCCCCACACACACACACACCAAACGCATAAACCTCTGCATTAATTGCATCTGCACCTGGATCTTTGCCAGATGACAGTTGTTGAACTGCTTTTCTTGTTTCCATGACGGTTGGAAATTAATCTAACAGAACATTGCACTCTATCTGTGGAAGCCTCATTGGTGCTTGATGGTTGATTCAGCCCACTAAATGATATATGTATCAACAATGGAACATACATATATTTTAAAGTAAATCTCAGGCCGACAAAAGTTTTTTTCCATCAAGTTATCATGCAAGTTATATCACTACAAATTAAAGCACGAGAACGATTTGTTCGTTTGGTGCTAAATACGTCCCAGTCAACACATTCGGTATGTCGGGACGTCACCGTGTCAGCGGTCTCCATTTTATGTTGACTTCCATCCAACATTGGGATGCCATGACATGCGAAATAAGGTTTGAAATTTGGCACCCAAGTAACAAACAAAAGTTTATATGTATGGATTGTTTGACTCAACCACTTTTCAAGGATAGGCTCAGGCCTTTTAAGTGGTTAACGAGTAATCATATGGTCGGTCAGTCAGAATAATTTTTGCCTAGAGGCACAAACAGTCAATAGAATCTTCCTTTGGTGGTTTTCCCTTAAAGCCCATCTGGAGACATAAACAAATTGTAGTCAGCAAAACGAGGTCTACACATTTGTGTGTATACGTGAATCTCTGAATGACCAGGAATACATGTAGTTACATTTAACGCTATATGCATATATCACAAAAAGATGTGGGCTGAAAGAATAGAGCATTTGAATAATCGATAATCTTCTATTCGGGCTGCCAAATACTAGTATACATTATTAGATTTCAGTCAACAAAGGCGTCACATGTTTCAATCAATTTGTCCCTGCCAACAAATCTTGTGCTGCAAGGATCTGTTGTAAGACTGATATGGAAAACCCCTTGAA
Organism: Rugalucina vietnamica; assembly: GCA_964017185.1. Lineage (NCBI taxonomy): Eukaryota > Metazoa > Mollusca > Bivalvia > Lucinida > Lucinidae > Rugalucina > Rugalucina vietnamica. Next base: position 33,430,842 of record OZ024881.1, on the reverse strand, counting down.
TCGGTGTTCAGATAAGCAATCATTAGAATGGTTACACGCAATCCCGAAATCCAAATGAGTTATCAAAAGCAGGATGGATAAATCAGTTCTGTTACGGGTAGTTTTTCCTTTAGCATATGGACTTAATTGTATCACGAGATGTCAACTTGCAAGATTAAATATCAACAATATAATTCTTTAACTAAACCTTCAATCTTGAATAGTTAAAGCTGTTTCTGGTACCTATAATCTCGTGTTCACATTAGCCATAAATATAGGAACAAACACTAAAGGGACTAGATGTCTATACTGAAGTTAAGCAGCAAATTGCTACACTGGGTTAGTATTGGTCAAATTGCACGCCCTAACGTCAATTAGCACACTCACAGAAATTAAGCGTTTGAAGATTGTAATCATTTAAGTTTCTGCAAGTGAAATACTTATAAGACATCTTAAGATATGTGGTGTAACTTGTAATGGCAAGATGAAGGTCAGACTATTTGATTAACGGTTCATATGGCGATGACTTTCGGCAATTTCTATATCTTTGCGACAGTGTAGCATGAGCAGGCATGAAAATGGGACAAAAAGACAAGCAACATTATTTCCGAAAGGGATTTTGTCGTCAAGGAAAACAACATGCATCAAAGTAGTGATATCACGGTTCTTATTTTAATTTATCACGATAGCATTGCAAATGCATTAGTTAAATTGCACTCCAGTCGTCAATTGGTACGCTTGTAAAATTTTGATTCCAATTTCTTGTAACCAAAGGTTATCTTTTATACACAATACCTTCAACCAGTAATGTGTACTCTAAACTTGGTATTTTATTTTCAACACCGCGTATGGAATGTGTACATGACGTAATTCAGGCATTTTTAGACATGTACATTCACCAAGTAACCCAGTATTTCAAACGCGAAAACTGATTACTACATACTTTTATAAACTTTTCATGTAATATGAGTTCCTGTAAAATCCCCAATCATAGGCACATCATCTGACATTCTCCGATTTTTGAATGGATTTAGAATAAGGAAAATATTTTACCTTGAACTGGTTGACCCAGTAAAATTCTCACTATTTACGTCGGTCAACTCCGGCACAGGAAACCGTCAACTTCACTTACAATGGAGCACCGGCGGTGTACAAATTGACCGTTTCCCAGGCGTGATTTTGAAACCGAAAGTAGATTTTAAATTGTGGCAGAAATTTAGGGCCTATAAAAAGTTTTTGATGAAAATTGGCACACAGGCAGAAAATTTTATGCTCTGTTTGGTTGTCAAGATGAAAAATTTCCAGTTTATTCGCAAATTACTGCTTTTTTCGTTTTTCTGAGGGCACTGTCAAACGGCAAAAAACTCGCAACTTTAACGCGGTTCTTCAGCGACACCGGGATAAATTCACGCATACGGCAATTCTTTTTGAACCGAATGATGTTCGCTTTTTCTATTTTCATCGCTGACAGATCTCAAATGTGAAGTATAAACGAGAACTTTGATGATAAACGCATCAACTGGAATGGGGCTTCAAAAATTGGAAGTAGTTCCCGGGAAAGAACGCACGTGAATTTTGTTTTTAAAATCTTACGCTAGGCCCATCTCCGTTCCCGACTGTAACGTCATTGGCGACGTCCATAACAACAATGTAAATTTTCATTGAAAATATGTCCGGCTTCGAAGGCGATAAAATCCTATATTAAAAGTCATATATTAAAAGAATCTTACACTCGTGGTCATTTCATATGAAATTTATTAAACTCGCCGAAGGCTCGTTTAATAAACTAGTAAATTTTACCCGTCTCGACGTAGCAGTAAGATGATTGCGGCGATGAAGACAAATAAGATACCCACATACACACACACTCACACAATCTCAAATAAGACATACACAGAGGAAAAGAGAAAAAAAATGACAAATTTGACCTTTGACCTCGATGACCTTGACCTTTCAAAAAATGAAACCCTCAAGCTAATATCCGGGGCCGCCCTCCACCTTCCCTCCAAGTTTGGTGAAGATCGGCCCAAGGACCTGATAGGAACAAACAAAAAAACAACATAAATTTGACCTTTGACCCAATTGGACCCATAAATCTTAATCAGGGATCAACTTTCATGCAAATCAGACCAAGGACTGTCGTGTTACAGAAATTTGACCTTTGACCTCGATGACCTTGACCTTTAAAAAATGAACCCCTCGGCTAAAATCCAGGGCCTCCTTCAACCTTCCCACCAAGTTTGGTGAAGATTGGCCCAAGGACCTGGGAGGAACAAACAGAAAAAAAACAACATAAATTTGACCTTTGACCTCGATGACCTTTGTCCCAATTGGACCCATAAATCTTAATCAGGGATCAACCTGTATACACTCACCAAGTTTTATGTAAATCGGACCAAGGACTGCTGAGATATAGAAATTTGACATTTGACCTCTATGACCTTGACCTTTAATAAATGAATCCCTCGAGCTAATATCCGGAAATTCGGTGAAGATCGGCCCAAGGACCTGGGAGAAGTAGGGGAACAAACAGAAAAAGAAACATGACCAACAGAAAAAACCCATAAATTTGACCTTTGACCTCGATGACCTTTGACCCAATTGGACCCATAAATCTTAATCAGGGATCAACCTGTATACACTCAGCAAGTTTCATGCAAATCGGACCAAGGACTGCTGAGATACAGAAATTTGACCTTTGACCTCGATGACCTTGTCCTTTTAAATAATTAACCCATCGAGCTAATATCCGGGGCCGCCCTGTATACACTCACCAAGTTTCATGCAAATCGGACTATGGACTGCCGAGATACAGAAATTTGACCTTTGACCTCGATGATATTGACCTTTGGAAAAATGAACCCCTACAGCTAATATCTTGGGCCGCCCTCAACCTTCCCACCAAGTTTGGTGAAGATTGGCCCAAGGACCTGGGAGGAACAAACAGAAAAAACCCATAAATTTGACCTTTGACCTCGATGACCTTTGACCCAATTGGACCCATAAATCTTAATCAGGGATCAACCTGTACACACTCACCAAGTTTTATGTAAATCGGACCAAGGACTGCTGAGATATAGAAATTTGATCTTTGACCTCGATGACCTTGACCTTAAATAAATGAATCCCTCGAGCTAATATCCGGAAGTTCGTTCAAGATCGGCCCAAGGACCTGGGAGAAGTAGGGGAACAAACAGAAAAATTAACATGACCAACAGAAAAAACCCGATAAATTTGATCTTTGACCTCGATGACCTTTGACCCAATTGGACCCATAAATCTTAATCAGGGATCAACCTGTATACACTCAGCAATTTTCATGCAAATCGGACCAAGGACTGCTGAGATACAGAAATTTGACCTTTGACCGCGATGACCTTGACCTTTTAAATAATTAACCCATCGAGCTAATATCCGGGGCCGCCCTGTATACACTCACCAAGTTTCATGCAAATCGGACCAAGGACTGCCAAGATACAGAAATTTGACCTTTGACCTCGATGACCTTGACCTTTGGAAAAATTAACCCCTCGAGCTAATATCTGGGGCCGCCCTCAACCTTCCCACCAAGTTTGGTGAAGATCGGCCCAAGGACCTAGGAGGAGTAGGGGAACAAACAGAGAAAAAAAAACAAATTTGACCTTTGACCTTGATGACCTTGACCTTTCAAATAATGAACCCCTCAAGCTCATATCCGGGGCCGCCCTCCACCTTCCCTCCAAGTTTGGTGAAGATCGGCCCAAGGACCTGGGAGGAGTAGGGGAACAAACAAACAAACAAACAGACAAACGTTGCTCAAATTATAGTATGATTTCATATGAAATGACCACTCGTGTAAGATCCTCTATATATTAGTTACTGGTTTTTGGTTAAGATCTAGTGATTTTTTCTACGTGCTTGTTTTTATCAGGAAAACATGCCCGTGCAATATATACCCCATTAAACCCCACTTTTATATAGTAAAACTGGGGTTTGCAGGGGTATACCTATTTTTCTTATTTTTGCTCCAAAACATAGATTGTGGGTACTCGTTAGAACCGCCTCGCCGAGGCGGTTCTAACTTGTACCCACAATTTATGTTTAGAGCAAATTAAGAAAAATATGAAAAAAATTCAGCAGAAAATTTTCAATTTTTAAAGCTAAAAATATCTGTTTATTGCATGGGCAAGTTTTCGTAATGATAGTGTTTTCAGTGATAAACGCACCAGCTTTCCTTTTCATAAGTTTTAGGCGGTTGTCTTTCATGCTGATGTTTCTTTCACATTTTTCACTTTGCGTCTAGATAGCCATAAAAACCACAGACGCTCGACAAATGGAACGTGTTTTTTTTTTTTTTTTTTTTTTCGTTTGAAGTTGTTTTACTTACAGTTCCATTTATCAATCACCCACCTTCGGCATAGGGGTAATGATGTTGGTAAGGCCGGAAACGCGCTGACCTAAATTTACTCCCGAGGGAAACGTAAGTAAATGGGATCGTAAGTAAAAACTAATGACAGGAACGTTTGCTAGGGTCTTCAAACGGGTGGGGAAAAAAAGTCCAGTCGTCGAGCGCTTGTGATAAGAACAACATTATTATTATTTTTTGTAGTTGTTGCACAGTTATTATTCTAGTATTGGTTCACATCATTTTTATTTGCTTTATAGCAAAATACATGTTTTTCACATTGTATGGTATACAAATTCCAAACCCCGAAGTTGGAAATAGTAGTAGAAGTAAGGAAAGACCTGGAACTTATGCGATTAGAACCCTTTGAAGTCCACCCACAAAATCAGATGAGAGAAAAACTTTCAAGGCATTTAGGTACGGATGCAGAGAAAACATATCGTAAACCGACTGAGCAGCTATTTCTCTAAAGGTGGTACTAGTTATTCAGATACATTTACTTATTCAAGTATAATAGTATGCACCAGACAGCACAAAAATTCTTGAACAAAGAGAACCACAACAAAAATTTTTAACAGAAATACTCTTCAGAAAAGTGTAAATTTGGTTACGTGATTTCTTTCTTTCTTTCTTTCTTTCTTTCTTTCTTTCTTTCTTTCTTTCTTTCTTGCATAAAAGTATTAAAACTAACAAGATATTTTTAATCTAACAAATATAATATCCAGTGTAAAATATCTAAAAATTCAAGTTGTAAATAGGTACTGTAGATCCGGAAATATTCACGAGAACTTAATTTTCGCTAATATTCGCGAATTGGTTGCCTCGCGAATTCAAAGTTCTCGCTAATAAAGAGTCACTATTAACTTTAAAGAATACATTAACACTCACTCGCGAATTCAAGAACTCGCTAATAATGCGGAAATTGAAAATTCGCGAAATAAAAGTCACGCGAAAATTTCCGAATTTACAGTACTTAATCTTATAAGAAACAATGCAACTTTTAGTTTGTTAAATTAAACGCAGTACATGTGCCCACCAGTAGTCATTACGAAAATTTGACCATGCAATATACAGAAATCTTTTTGGTTGTAAAAAATCTAAAATTTCATTGGATTTTTTTTTTTTTATATATATGTATTTCTTATTTTTGCTCCAAAACATAAATTGTGGGTACGCGTTAGAACCGCCTCAGCGAGGCGGTTCTAACGAGTACCCACAATCTATGTTTTGGAGCAAAAATAAGAAAAATAGGTATACCCCTGCATACCCCAGTTTTTCTATATAAAAAGTGGGGTTTAAGGGGGCATATATTACACGGGCATGTTTTCCTGGTGCCATATCGCAATCGCTAATCTGCGGAATATGATTTCATCTCTTGAATAAATTCCTAGTCCAATTTTTGTTTGTTTGCTTTCTGTAGCATTTTCAAGGGAAATAATATTGACACTTGGGAATATTATATATACCATTGATCTTGACACTTGGAAGTATTATGACTTTAGGGAACCTTTACCTACTTTACACCAAGGTCAACATGGTGGCGTATGCATTTAGATACTCAGAAAACGGTTCAAATGTGAGCGTTTCAGGGCACTGAACCTCTGGTTATTTAACTACATCATGCTTTGATTGATAAACATCATGCTTTGAATGATAAACATCAAGCTTTGAATGATAAACATCATGCTTTGAATGATAAACATTATGCTTTAAAAATAAACACCATGATTTGAATGATAAACATCATGCTTTGAATTAAACACCATGATTTGACTGATACACATCATGCTTTGAGTGATAAACACAATGCTTTAAAAGATAAACACCATTCTTTGAAAAATAAACACCTTGCTTTGAATGATAAACTACTTTGAATGATAAACATCATGGTTTGAATAATAAACTTGTTTATAACTATTATGGTCTAGTGTGTTTCTTTCTTATTACCCCAACATATACCAGGCACATGTTATGAATGCAAGTGGCCACTGATATAGTATACTGTCCTTTGAGAATTTCTTATGAGCTTGCATTTAAAGACACAAACTGTGTACCAGTATGCAAAAGTACTTATTTACAAAAGGTATAAACTATAATTTCGTATAACAAAACAATCAATCCCAACTTCAATTCTAAAGGAATGGCACTTTTATTCAAAAGCACATGTACATGTTTATACCAACACCATAAAAACAACAACATTAAAAAGAATTTGATTTGTGATACTTTGATGTATCTTAAGCCAATTTAGCATAATCTTCAAAATAAGTTGTCCTTTTGATGTTCTGCAAATACGAGATTATATATAAAAGACGTGTGTATTCAAGTGTAGTGCTTTATTAATCTGTTTCTTCAAGAATGGTCAAGTTTCAAGGATAGATCTATACCACTAGAACCACGGCGTGGGAAAATTCTAGTAGTTCGTCCCTCAGTAATGTTTGTCTTTTAAATCACCAACCAGGCACGACATTAAACTGTCATATCAGTTTAATTGATGCATATTGCAGCTTTAATATCCAGAAAAGGCATAATCTGATAAGCATTTGCAGTGGTGTACATTGTTTCGCCAAGGTCGTTAAATATAAGATTTCTGGAGGTCGGTGAAGCTTATGAAGGTATGATATTTTATCCTTTCTTTTGTACTTAATTTTCTTTTATTTTTCTTTTTGATCTGTTAAGGAACGTTCCCATCAATCAATTTCTCGCATTTTTGTCTGATTTACGGATTAATAAATAAATTCAGAAACTCACTCATCTGGAAAGCTAAAATATAGCTAAAAAGACACCTCTCTTTCCAGAACCATTAACCCATATTTGACGAATGGATTCTCCCATTATTATCAATTGGGTGAGTTCACTTTCATTTTTAGGGGTGTTAAGAGTGATTTTTATTTTTTATCTTAATTTTCGATGAAATTTCTCAGTGCAAACAGAATAGCCCCAGATGGGACGCCGCGTTCTGCGGCGTCACATCTGGGGCTATTTTGTTTGCCTATGTCCCATTAAAGGGACGCTTAAATGAGTTAAAGTAGCACTTATCAGTATAAATGATGCATGGTAAGTGTGTGAGCTGGTGTAACTAACCACTGCCTGTTCTAAAGGTAAAATGTGGAGTCCATACGAATCTTGCGTGAGTGTTAGGAGGAATTCTGAACACAGTCTGTCCAGATGGTCAGTTTGTTATCAAAATTTGATGCAACCCGCAGTGCTACACTTGAAACACGCGACCAAGTGTCAGACTATGAATGAAATCTTCTCTTCAGGGGTTAAAGAAGCCTACTTTCAGCAGACCTATTTAAAGGTGCAGCTTCTACAGAAACATTTGTTTGTTTGTTTGTTAGTATTGAGGCTTAACGTCCCAGTCAACAATTTCAAGTTTCATTCATGTCGGGACGCAGCAAACGCTTCCTGGATTTAACCAGTACTGTAGGGAGTTAATGTGTCTTGCTCAAGTACACAACAAGGTGCTGCCTGTGGGGATCGAACACAGGACCTCTCGATTCATCCAGGACCTCTCGATTCGGAGTCCGATGCTCTACCACTGCGCCACCGCGCTCCCAGAAACATTATTGGTACCACTGTTTCTGAACCATGCTGTTGCAATATGAAATAAAATAAAACATATGCATAAGGTCATTGCAGTATGTACCCTGTAAATTTTCAAATACCACTGGATCATTATACTCGTGTTTGCTGGAATTATTATGACTTTACTTTAGAGCACATTTAGATGATACAGTTAAATGGTTAAATGCACTGAAAGCCCAGTAACTCATGCCTAGATGTCATCATTGCCCTTTGAGTACTGCAGCTCAAACCATGCGCCAACAAGCCGATTCCAATCAACATTTAGTTTCTTGTAGGAAATATTCATTTATGTTCGAAAAATATTTAGCACTACTTTTTTCGAATTCATTTATCTCAAAGTTATTGTGTCATAGTCTTTAAACCATGTCAGTATCAGTGAGTCACCTCTCTTAGAGTGATATATTTAATCTAATTCATATTTAGAGCCACACAAAGTTATTATCACAGGTAATAGCCAGAAAAAAATTCTTCCAGATAGAGATATTTCAACATAATTTGCAATAACGAATACCAAGAAATAAAGAGAGTGACAGAACTTTTTGACCGATCCTCGTATATTTTACGACCTGGGCGAAAATTTAAAGTACACCGCTGCAAATACTTGTCAGATTATGCCTTTTCTGGATACCGAAGCTGCAATGTGTACAACTGTTATGACTGTTTAATGTCGATTTAAAAGACAAATAAACTTTCCTATGTCTTGGTATTTAATTTTTTTGTGCTAATGGCACCTTATGTATGTTATCACATTTTTAGTTAAGTTTAGGTAACTGAGTGACCACCTATTGGGAAAATAGCTGCTCATTCGGCTTACGATATGTTGTCATGGTATAAGTACCTGATTGTTAATTTAGTTTTTCCCCACCTCGGTCTTTTGAGTGGGAATCCTTTTCTGATTGCGCCTTTTCCTGATCGTTGCCTACTTGAACCTTTTTCTAATTACTGAGAAACGAACGACCAGAATTTTTCCACACCGTGGTTCTAGTGGTGCAGATCTATCCTTGGAACTTGACCATCCTTGACGAAACAGATTAATAAAACACTTTACATTAATACACTTGACTTGCATGCATGTATAATCTGTATGTATCAATATGGCCCATACTACCTCCCTTTGAACGTTTTCAGTGCTTCCAAAGGATCAATCTTTTATATATTTTATCTGATATATTCGCATAACATCAAATGGACAACTTATAAGCAGTGAGTGATTTTGAAGATTATGCTAAATTGGCTTTAGATACATCAAGGTGTCACATATCAAATGGTTTTAAACGATGCTGTTTTCATGGTCTCCGTATAAACATGTGTTTACGAAAATAAAAGGGCAACGTGCATTAAGGGCCCGAAATGGCCCCCAACCGAGCTGAGTAACAGTGATGTGAAATATAGCCTGGTTATTGCTCTTCATGAAAATAATGATAAAATGTATGTATGACTATGATTTTTATCATAGGAATGGCCCTGGGTCAAAGGACATGACACAATCTAAAAATTTCAATATAGATATGCCAGCTAATGTGAAATTTTGTAGACCACTGAAATTGGTATCAATTTAGAGTTTATACACCTGCAACCATATCATGATATGTTGTAATAGCATGCATCAAAGATACCTCTGAACATGTCAATTAGTGTTGGAAATCGGCTAGAATTTCATAATCGATTATCGGTTTTACTAAACCGATTGATTATCGATCATATAATCGGCTTTTTCACTTTTCACATACCTTGGCTGTCACTTAGATTATTTGAACAGTGTGGACAGATTATTCACACGCGTATCTATCAGAGTCAGAGTTGGCCTTTGCCCTGTCATATTTTCTGAATTCAACTGTTTACTTTTCCAGGACCATACTATATGCACATTCCCATTTGAGGCTTTGATTCATATTTGTTCATGGCTTCATGCAGACACATACCATACAGTGTGTGATTTCCTGCCTTGGAAATTTCTTTCTCCAAAATGATGCAAAACCTACCACAAAGCTCTTCAAGAGAAGGTTATGCGAAAAGTTGATCAATAATATCAGTTATGATTACTTTTTGAAATATTAAAAGAAAAAAGATTTGCTCCTTTCAAATATAAAGCATAATTTATACTGGGAACATTGCTTTAAATATATTTGCTAGATCTAACACTTTGTTAATAAATTACTGAAGTGTTTTATGGTAATACTGTTCAGAATTATGAAATAAGCAACTGAAACGAAGAGCAGTTTTATAAATATCCAAAGATAGCCAGAATTTCCCAAAGATTTTGATTAATCGAAAGAGCAAAATGAAGATAGATTAATTGGTTTTGGGGCATTTTCGACTGATTTTCGATTATAATCGATTAATCGTTCTATCACTAATGTCAATACATTCAATTGCTCCAAAAGAGAATTGTCTCATTCCGATATACATGAATGTGAATGAAAAACAAGAAAAATAAGAGGCTAACATCATATCCTTTTATGGACTGGCATGTGATATTTATATCTTCCATTCGGGTAGTAAATCACTGAAGCCTTATGGTAATACACTACTGGCAATCACGTGGCATTGTTTACATACAAATCAATAAATGATCGGTGACACACACTGCAATTGAATCAGAAGTTGAGGTTAGATATTCGAGTTTTCTCCTATAGCGTGTACTCTACTGAAAAATAGATTGGAGCAGTCCATGCAGAAATGGAACATTTATTGAAAGAAAGTAACATAAAAAAATCCCGGTTATTTTGTTTTCACAAACACTTCAATGTTATTGTGTTGGAAGCACTATATGTTCATGGAGCGGAAGTGTTTGCGATGTTACTTTCATTCAATAAATGTTCCATTTCTGCATGGACTGCTCCAATCTATTTTTCAGTAGAGTACACGCTATAGGAAAAAACTCGAATATCTAACCTCAACTTCTGATTCAATTGCAGTGTATGTCACCGATCATTTATCGATTTGCATGTAAACAATACCACGTGATTGTGGTATTGTCCAAAAACCTGAGTTTGTATAAATCATGACCCTGTGTTTACGTTGGCCTATTTTATGAAGTAAACTTACAAAATCTAAAAAGCTCCCTAAAATAAAAGATAAAATTACCCGAGTAGCATCAATAAAATATACACAAACAGGTATTGAATTACAGACACATAACTTTTGCTCATGCGAGCTAGAACGGTATTTAAATTTTAAACACTAGTAAATTTTACCCGTCTCGACGTAGCAGTAAGATGATTGCGGCGATGAATACAAATAAGACACACACATACACACACACACACAATCTCAAATAAGACATAACATGACCAACAGAAAAAAACATGAATTTGACCTTTGACCTTGATGACCTTTGACCCAATTGGACCCATAAATCTTAATCAGGGATCAACCTGTATACACTCACCAAGTTTCATGCATATCGGACCAAGGACTGCCGAGATATAGAAATTTGACCTTTGACCTTGACTTTTAAAAAAAGAACCCCTCGAGCTAATATTCGGGGCCGCCCTCAACCTTCCCGCCAAGTTTGGTGAAGATCGGCCCAAGGACCTGGGAGAAAGAGGGGAACAAACAGAAAAAACATAAATTTGACCTTTGACCTCGATGACCTTGACCTTTCAAAAAATGAACCTCTCAAGCTAATATCCGGGGCCGCCCTCCACCTTCCCTTCAAGTTTGGTGAAGATCGGCCCAAGGACCTGGGAGATACAGAAATTTGACCTTTGACCTCGATGACCTTGACCTTTAAAAAAATGAACCCCTTCAAGCTAATATCCTAGGTCTTCCTCAACCTTCTCACCAAGTTTGGTGAAGATCGGCCCAAGGACCTGGAAGAAGTAGGGGAACAAACAGAAAAAAACAACATAAATTTGACCTTTGACCTCGATGACCTTGACCTTTCAAAAAATGAACCCCTCAAGCTTATATCCGGGGCCGCCCTCCACCTTCCCTCCAAGTTTGGTGAAGATCGGCCCAAGGACCTGAGAGGAGTAGGGGAACAAACAAACAAACAGACAAACAAACAAACAGACAAACGTTGGTGAAGATCGGCCCAAGGACATGGGAGATACAGAAATTTGAACTTTGACCTCGATGACCTTGACCTTTAAAAAATTGAACCCCTCAAGCTAATATCCGGGGTCTTCCTCAACCTTCTCACCAAGTTCAGAAAAAAACAACATAAAATTTGACCTTTGACCTCGATGACCTTGACCTTTCAAAAAATGAACCCCTCAAGCTAATATACGGGGCCGCCCTCCACCTTCCCTCCAAGTTTGGTGAAGATCGGCCCAAGGACCTGAGAGGAGTAGGGGAACAAACAAACAGACAAACGTTGCTCAAATTATAGTATGATTACGAGGAAGTTCTTATAAGGAAGCAGTGAGTATAAAAGACTCAAATCTGCCGCGTTACAAGAAAACTTGTCTTCTGGGATGTGGCCATGTCTGGTACAAGGAAAACTATATTTCCATAGAAGATGGTTAGAGATTGTGAAAAATAGGCGGATTGCACGATATAGGCATTGAAGTGAATGCGCTGCAACGCCACTTTATACATGTACATGTGCAGAACTTTATTATGTTGTTGGTGAGTGCCTTTGTATCCGAATTTGCAAAATGCAGAGAATGTGTGAGAGTAAAAGCACGTCAGATACACAAAACACCTTTGTGCTTGTTTCCTTATTCCATGCATGACGAAACAAAGCTATAAGACGAGCAAGAACACTTTGATCTAAAAAGGGCATTAGTATGGCAATTAAGAAAGGCGAACGAGCAAGAATAAAATCAAAGCCGACTTTAATGAAAATAGTGTCTGACAAAACGATGATCACGAATTCATTCTCGTTTTGGTTGGGTGCATTTGCAAACACGTCCATGCAATATACAGAGCTTTTAAGAACTATAAAAAGGGACAATTTTCATTAGAAATGTTTGTGTTTTCTTTTTCCCTCAAATGATCGATCGTTGGTTTATGTTAGAAACACCTCGATAGCGCAACTGTAAAGAGTACCAGCAATCTATGTTTTGAACAAAAAATTTTAGTAAACGTCACACATATATACCTCACAAAATTCTTATCAATTGCAATATTGTCTTTTGGTTGGTGTATCAAAGGCAAATAAAATGCATTCAGGTGTTTTTTTTCGATATTCAATGTCGTTAAAAGTGCACAAGTGCAATTAACATAACATAACATAACATAACATAACATAACATAACATAACATAACATAACATAACATAACATAACATAACATAACATAACATAAATTTATTCAGCATTAAACATTTTACAATGTTTTTAGCCTACAAATGATAGTAAAGAGAAATACATTTACAGAGAAGCAATGCAAATTACATATACTGGATAACATATATACATTATGTGAATTACAATCAATACATATAAGTGTAGCAAAATAATGTATTAGATGGACAAAATATAAAAGTAAGCCTATGTTTAATTAATGTAAAATAACACTTCTGGCCACGGTCTGCTGCACAAGGATGAAATTCCGCAATATTTATTCTACTCCTGGCAATTTACTTCCTGGAAAAATAGTTCAGAAGTAGTCGAAAAAGTAGGATTTGAAAATGTGTGATTAGCAATTTTGACAAGTATATTTGTTAATATCACAAGAGAATCTTAGAGAAATCCTTTGTAATAATAATAATAATAATAATAGTAATAAATTCTTTATTTTAAGAGGATGACATATTAAGCAAATAAAATTACTTATCTAACATATGATCCTCTGCAACTAAAGACAGAACAAAAAATATTAACAGTTTGTACAATATATACATACATTTTAAAATAAGTCTAGGAAACAGGATATGAGTAGATCTCTGACATTGATAGAATAAAATGCATATGTGCCTAAGACACTCAGCTTAAAAGTTAAAATATTTGTTGTAAGTTAAACTGAAACTGATAGAAGGATCCGTATGTGCTTTAAAAGTTATGCTTTAAAATTGGAAAAAAAGCTTCTTGAAGTAATATGGTAGACTTTTTACATTACAAATTCGGAGAATTGACCATAACATTACTTAGGTACTCAACTTAGCTTAACATAACAGCATTTCAACATTTCATAGGTACACAGAACAAGACTTACATTTAAATCAAAATAACAGCAATGTCGGGATTGTACATATTAAAATGCGTAATACTCAAGAATCCTGAAATTCAAACCAACAAGTCACCAAGGACCTTTTACTCTACTTTCTATGCAGCTTGCGTCAAGTTAATTCTGCTAATGCTAGATTTATCTTCAAAGGCTGGAAATGTCTTGCAGAGCGGCTGGCGTATTATATATTTGATTGTAAACCGCAGGCGTAACATATTCGTGTAAAGTAGTCATTTTTAAGGTTTGCTATTTTCTATGTTTTGAAATATATATTTAATATATTCATATTTATCTTAGATGATTAAAGATTACTGGTGCGAATTGTGGAAACGACTTTGCCTCTGATTCTGTTGGCAACAGTGTGTTTTTATAATATTTTTTAAACAAGAGGAATTCGTGCAAAGTCGAAAACTGAATTTTTCGCGCAACTCTAGTTTAAAAAATGTTATAAATATTGTATAACTGACGTTCACCACCTAACGTGCGGAAAATATGTTAAACAACCTGGAGATACAAATGTAAAAAAAAAACTGAGAAATGACTAACAGAAACAGAATGGTTTGTACCCCCTATATTAAAGTCTATAAACTTAAATAAGCTGACATGTGATAAGGAAAAACATTTTTCTCGCAGCGCTAAGCGTCGCATTCATTTGGCTCTTACTGATGGAATAAAAGTGCAGTAATTTGATGACTTGCATCATTATCACGGAGATCTTATAGAAAGAAAGAGATGTTTCTGAAACAATCGACAAAATTTAATTGATATTTATTGGCTCCATCTAAGGAGGCAGTATACATTTTTAATTATTTCACAAGAAACGAAAATACTACATAAACTAAAATAAAGAAGTTAGTAACTGACTTACTAATATGAGTATTACCAGTTACTAATTGACTTACTAACATGAATGTTACCAGTGACGAAGGACTCACGAGTGAAAACGGAATCACCAATGACAAATTTACGACCATTGTATCGACGATTGGTTTCGTGAATTTTGCATCTCCATTTGATAAAGGCGGTTCCTTATACTGGGTAACAGTGGTTTCATTTATTATCTCCGTGTTCTTAACCGTAGTTGGGTTGATAGGCAACACATTTATCATAGCAACAGTGAGAAGTAAACGGTGTCAGTTCAGCTCACACGGGGTTCACCTTACGGCTTTAGCCATAGCGGATATAAAGTCACTCTTGGTTGCTTTGTTGAATAACAGGTTCGTGTGGAACTTTACCGGAAGTGACGTTCGTGAGCTTACCCTCACCGGGTGCAGATTATTCCTTTTCTCAGCGCGTGTGACAAAATTATGTTCTATTTACTTTGTTGTGTTGGTTTGTGTGGAACGCTTCTTTGGTGTATGGTTTCCGTTGAAAGCTAAAATATTGACTACGAAAATTACTTCCGTTGTTACCGTTATACTTATATTTGGCGTTAATTATGTGATCTCGATTGCATCTGCGTTTTATGGGACATTGCGATTCGGGAAATGCATTCCAGACGTTATAGAGGGAAGCCCAGACGGATCTCGAATGCTCACAAGTACTGCCTTGCTTCTGTCAACGATCATACCTGCAATTGCCATCGTCTGTTTCACGTCCCTTACAATTCTGAAGCTTTTCCAGCAGAGGACGCTTAGACAACAACTGCACAACTCGGAAATAAAAGACGGGACGTACCGGACCACCACGATGCTGGTCAGTATCAGCGTTGTCTACCTTATCTTGGTGACGTCATTCGCCGGTACCCTTTGGATCCTCATGCTAAATGGCATCAACGTATTCATCGTGCGGGAACCGTGGGCGGGGATATTTGTCGAAGTCATGGTGACTTGCGAAAGCCTAAACTGTGCTCTGAATTGTGTATTGTACGGATATTTCAGTTCCCGGTTTCGTCGGGATTTCGTCGCCGTAGTCAAGTGCGGACGGAGGTCTAATGCTGTCGCTTCAAGTACATAAATGTGACACTCAGGCTGAATCACATTTTGAGTTTTTATAAAGTCTTTATGGGTTATATTTGAAGAGAAATGTGAAGAATATGCCTACGTAATTGCTCTTTAGATCCACTGTTTTAAATCACCATTTTGTAAATAGCAAGTAAAGAACAGTAGACAGATATTTAAGCTGATTACGTTAACAAAATCGACAAAGTAGGAGCAAACACGCCAGTGGACTTGGATTAGATCTAAATATAAAGCGTATTCAATGGTGTTTGACCATATATACGGTAACCAAGTGCTGGTCTAAAGTATTGACGCGAAAAAAAAAAAAAAAAAAATAAAATAAAATAAAATATCACTTTAAGACCTATTTCCATGTCTATTGAGGGTCATTAGATAATGGACAGGGCACTAAAAACCTAGTGACCTGACATTGCTGACAATGACTCAGAATACAGGTAGGGGCCAAAACAGGAAAAGTCAATAAATCAATATTGATTGCAGAGGGAGGCAGGTCATCAGTGACCATAAAACCAACGAACAGTGGAACTACATGTATTATCCTTTAGGGGCCTCTTTATTACCCTCCGCAGAGAAGTGATAATCACCTCATTATGACAGTCCTTTGATCTAAGGATCATATTGCACCATTAGGGATCATTACCCGAATAAACAGTGGTACCAATATACAAACCTTTAAACATGTTTAAAAAGGAAAAAATAAATGATTTATTTGTGTTTGACTAGGTACATAAGATTTAGAAATGACAGTATGATACTTTTAATGTGATCTGTGTTTATATTTAGAAGCCAGGAGCACAAAATAGACTGAAAACTAAACATTACATATGAGTGTTTGGGCCAGCCCAAGTTTCTCACAACTTAAAAGAAGCCCTTTATAGAAACAGCTATATAGCAGCAAAACCAAGTGCAATCGCCAGTGAATAAATTGGGTACAAAAATTTTGGTTTTCAGAGCATGGGTCACTGAGCTCGAATCTGATTGGTCAAAACGGTTATTTGGGTGGCATGCGCCTCCTGAGAGATTCTGGAAGTCACTTTTAACACAAATTGCTTCTGTATGGATCGTCCAGTGGGGCTCGATGAGGTGATTGCAAAATGCCTTCCATTTGTACCCAAAATTTTAAACCAAAGTTTGCATCATTGAAAATTGAACGTTTAATACTGAGCACTCCATTGAACACAATAGAAAATGGCATTGGTGAAAAATTCTAACGTCGAATGTTTTTCATGAAACCTTTGTGGTAACATGTTCATTCCGTCATTCAGCATCGTTAGAAAACACCAATAGCATCCAATTGTTGGGCCAGAAACGTCTGTAACAAATGTTAAAATGTGAGTAAACTTGAATGGTTGGGGGCGAAAATGAGTCTTCAACTCTGCTCAAAATTGACAAAATTGACCTTTTGACAGTAAAATTGTTCATTGTCTAATGTGGATCAGGGGTAATCCTGAAACCCGACAATAATTTCTAAGGTACAAATACATGTCACATGTCGCGTTCTGGAAAATCACAATGCATTTCATTTTTTTGCCGAGACCCTACCTCTTAAAAATGATTAATTTCTTGAGACGCCTAACACAGAATGTTTCAATCAAGATGCTGTGAGATGTGTCGATCGTCCGGCAATCTAATTCAATAGAGACAAAGTTTATTTGATAACGTTCCGGAGTAAAACATTAAAACAAAGCGATGTTGCGTTATAAGTTTGGCTCAGTATACTAATACGGCGGGTGATTGTACATTCATTCAAGTTTTACAACTGATTGCATGCGTACATGTGTATGGTCTGTAATTGTATCTTGATCGTATGTTTTGGTGATTTCCCGAACCTTCAGTTTATCCTCACATAATATACAGGTCATCGTATTACCTCACACAGAAAGGCTTTCTTGTGGATTCATACCAAAACGAAATTAACTACTCCACCTCTGTATTATTTCCTGACCATTGCCTATTTACCTTTAAAATTTTCAAATTTTCCTAAAGCCTTGGTTCCACTGCTCTTAAGATCCCTTTAATAAGATCGTCTTACGACCTTGTCCGAGTTCCACTGCGCTTAAGATCGCTTAAGGTCGCCTTACGATTGTATTAATATTAAGTTGGGGGTCATTTCTTTGACCTCCATTACGAAAACTTGCCCATGTAAGATACAGTGATTTTTAAAGTTGTAAAAAATGAATATTTTCGGTAGAAATTTTTTGATATTTTTCTTATTTTTGCTCAAAACATAGATTGAGGGTACACGTTAGAACCGCCTCACCGAGGCGGTTCTAACGAGTACCCACAATCTATGTTTTGGAACAAAAATAAGAAAAATAGGTATACCCCCGCATACCCCAGTTTTGCTATATAAAAGTGGGGTTTAAGGGGGTATTTATTGCACGGACATGTTTTCCTGATGGATATGCAAATTAAGGAAGCAGAAACACGTTGGAAAATATTTTAAAAATTTTGCATACGCAGTCTTATCAATAAACTTATGATTATTTAGACAATCGTACGATTGCTTACGATTCAGTGGGACCGGCACTTACTGTGATAATCTCAGGCAAACTCGGTGGATCGCAAGATCAAAGTTGGGCGGTCCCTTGAAATAATCAATGCTAGTGGCCAATATAGGACCCAGCGACATGTTTGATGCTGTAATTTCAAATCTACGGCTGTTGCTGAAAAGCTTTTAATGAGAAAATGATTCTTTGAAGAATAACCGAAAAACTTCTGCTGGATGAAAACAATGGAGACTAGGAACACAATGTTGACAATAATTTTGTCGTGTGCTTGATAGTAAAATATTACGGAGTATTGATATTTTTGGGCAAAGAGAAATTTCAGAAATTCGCAATTTTATTGTCAAAAAATAACTTTTCACCAAATTATCATAAAACGATCCCTGTTTAGAAAATTAATTCCAATGATAAGATAAGCTTCAATGTTTTCTGTAATCAATGGTGTAATCAGTTTCCATTTTACTCTCGGGTAGCATAGAACTATCTGATTTCACCAAATTTTCCTCAGGTATACTTAACAAAATATATTTACAATGTAAGTAAAGTAAAGTAAATTAAAGTAAAGTAAAGTAGAGTAGAGTAGAGTAAAGTAGAGTAGAGTAGAGTAGAGTAGAGTAGAGTAGAGTAGAGTGAGTAGAGTAGAGTAGAGTAGAGTAGAGTAGAGAAAAGAAGAGTAGAGTGGAGTAGAGTAGAGTAGAGTAGAGAATAGTAGAGTAGAGAATAGTAGAGTAGAGTAGAGTAGAGTAGAGTAGAGAATAGAAGAGTAGAGTAGAGTACAGTAGCGTACAGTAGAGCAGAGTAGAGTAGAGTAGAGTACAGTAGAGTAGAGTAGAGTACAGTAGAGTAGAGTAGAGTAGAGTAGAGTAGAGTACAGTAGAGTAGAGCACAGTAGAGTACAGTAGAGTACAGTACAGTAGAGTACAGTAGAGTACAGTAGAGTAGAGTAGAGTAGAGTAGAGTACAGTAGAGTAGAGCACAGTAGAGTACAGTACAGTACAGTAGAGTAGAGTACAGTAGAGTAGAGTAGAGTACAGTAGAGTACAGTAGAGTACAGTAGAGTACAGTAGAGTAGAGTAGAGAATAGTAGAGTACAGTAGAGTACAGTAGAGTAGAGTAGAGTACAGTAGAGTAGAGTAGAGTACAGTAGAGTACAGTAGAGTAGAGCACAGTAGAGTACAGTACAGTACAGTACAGTAGAGTAGAGTAGAGTAGAGTAGAGTACAGTACAGTAGTGTAGAGTACAGTAGAGTAGAGCACAGTAGAGTACAGTACAGTACAGTACAGTAGAGTAGAGTAGAGTAGAGTAGAGTACAGTAGAGTAGAGTACAGTACAGTACAGTACAGTACAGTACAGTACAGTAGAGTAGAGTAGAGTAGAGTAGAGTACAGTAGAGTAGAGTAGAGTACAGTAGAGTACAGTAGAATAGAGTAGAGTAGAGTACAGTAGTGTAGAGTACAGTAGAGTACAGTAGAGTAGAGTACAGTAGAGTAGAGTAGAGTACAGTAGAGTAGAGTACAGTACAGTACAGTAGTGTAGAGTACAGTAGAGTACAGTAGTGTAGAGTACAGTAGAGTACAGTAGTGTAGAGTACAGTAGAGTACAGTAGTGTAGAGTACAGTAGAGTACAGTAGTGTAGAGTACAGTAGAGTAGAGTACAGTAGTGTACAGTAGAGTAGAGTACAGTAGAGTAGAGTACAGTAGAGTACAATAGAGTACAGTAGTGTACAGTAGTGTAGAGTACAGTAGAGTACAGTAGAGTAGAGTACAGTAGTGTAGAGTACAGTAGTGTAGAGTACAGTAGTGTAGAGTACAGTAGTGTACAGTAGAGTACAGTACAGTAGAGTAGAGTACAGTACAGTAGTGTAGAGTACAGTAGAGTACAGTAGTGTAGAGTACAGTAGAGTACAGTAGAGTACAGTACAGTAGAGTAGAGTACAGTACAGTAGTGTAGAGTACAGTAGAGTACAGTAGTGTAGAGTACAGTAGAGTACAGTAGTGTAGAGTACAGTAGAGTACAGTAGAGTAGAGTACAGTAGAGTACAGTAGTGTAGAGTACAGTAGAGTACAGTAGTGTAGAGTACAGTAGAGTAGAGTACAGTAGAGTACAGTAGAGTAGAGTACAGTAGAGTACAGTAGTGTAGAGTACAGTAGAGTACAGTAGAGTAGAGTACAGTAGAGTAGAGTACAGTAGAGTACAGTAGAGTAGAGTACAGTAGAGTAGAGTAGAGAAGAGTAGAGTATAGTGAGTGAGTGAGTGAGTGAGTAAGGCATCCGGTCCATAACACAAACAATTTACAAATATACATATATACATTTAAACAGTACATATGTGATACAATTATCAATTCACTGAAAACAATGGGTATAATACATAATTCAACATGTCATTATGTACAAAATATTCACTACAAGACCTGTTTCCTTTCTTCAAAAGCATAATAAATATAATAATAAATTTAGGCAGACCTATATTTCCTTATTTTGAGCACATCTAAATAAATTTCGTATCCAGAATGTGTCTTGAAATTAACGTATTCACATGATTTCCGATTTCGTTTTATTTTATCTTTTTATTCTGTATTAAGCGATCGTTCATCCGCTGTTCCAAAATGTTTATAATAAAATATAAAGGTTTGATCCTTTGGAAGCAGTAAAAACATTCAAAGGAAAATAGTATGGACTATAATGCGCAATGTCGGGTAATGAACCCTTATCAGTAGCCTCTTTTAAACCGGCAACGAAAGCCAGACTATAGTTGCAATTTCGAAAATTTACACGAGAAGTCTAAATCAAAGACATATTCCTAAACGGGGTCAAATAATTTAAACATTGCTTAGAGGTATGTTTCTAAATGTGAGTGTTTTGAACACTCTGAATATCGTAACTGATCTCAAAGGACCTAAATAAAAATATAATCTGCCTATGGATTAAATTTTTAACCTTTTTTTCATTTCTGATTTGCCTTTCCCAAACATACCCGAAACAAGAAGTAAAAATGTTTTATATTTGTCACCCAATTACTCTAACCTAAACTACGAAACTTTGACATGTTGTAACATTTTCTGACATTCGAACATGTACTTTTCATCTATTAATTTCACATTTTTAACAAGTAATTTATTGTCCTCTTTCTTGTTCCAATGAACATTAGGTATCTTCCACAGTCTCAAATTACACCAATATTACTAGCTTTAATTCCGACATTCATATATGGCGGTTTACATAGATAATAATGAATCCTCTCTATACAGTCAAACTGTTTCACACCCCATAGCTCTGATCCGTATTATATGATTGGTAAAAGTTTTGCAGCAACTAATTTAAAAAAACTACTGATGACACGACAAATAAAAATGAACACAAGTTAAAAATTTAAATTCTGTCCATTAATCGTCCCATGGAAATGTTCGCCCAATAAGTTTATAGAATTGTTGATTGTATGGTTTGAAATAATCTTTCAGAAATTGTCTTGTACTATCAGCCATTGGTGGATGAGGACGACCTTTTTTCTCCGACATACACCCGGTATTGTCCTCCTCCCTCATGCAATAAAACTTCTTTTGTTTATCATAATAGAAATCCGATTCTGATATTTTGTGTTCTAAACCAAAGAACTCCTCTGCTTTTCTCAGCTCTTCAACAGGATTTGATACAAAGTTATCACCATCAATGATTAATATATTTTCAACGCCAAAAACATCAACCCAAGCCGTTAAGGGATCCGCGTACTTCGAAGTTGTGAGAATATGGGTTGTCCCGTCGCACCGATGGTCATTGCCTTCCGACTTGCCTAACGAATTCACAAGCCTTCTTGCACACATGTCAAAATCGTCCATGCTTAAAGGTTTGCTACTTTGAACCACCATATGCACATAATGAGACATAACTCTTTCAACAGGTTCTTTCACTATTGCGACAAGTTTTATATTCGGGATATATTTATACACGCTCTCGGGATACCTGGGATTGACAAGTTTTTCTAAACGAAGTTTTCCTTTAGGTGTACATTCAGGTTTCTCAAAATATTTGCTATTCTGGTCAAACTCTTTTTCGGCAATATTTTTAAAGAGTCTGTTGTTTGCTTCATTCTCTGTGATAAATATGTCGGGATGAACACTGAGGAATTGTCTCAGGGTCATTGTACCACACTTGTCAAAACCAAATATCAAAATATCAGGTAGAAACCTACATCGTTCGTTGGCCTTCTTTAAACGCTTTTGAAATTCAATCTCAGCTTCTGAAGCTGCTGGGCGCGGTGGCTCGTTCGGTAGTGTATCAGTATTAACAGAAATCCTAGCTGTGGGCTTTGATTTGATCCGTTTCGTCGCCGGTGTGTTCACTTTCACCGTCTTTGTCTGTGGAGAACGAGCTTTGGTCGCCCTCGTTGGTGATGTATCAGCAACAACCGTACTTGTAGATTGCATCATCTCTCCAATGAATGACGCCGATTTGGGTTCGTACCCTACGTTTGCGATTGCCCACGGGCCCGCTTTCTTCTCAGGTGCACTTATATAGTACATCATGAGAACAAACGCTGAAGCACATACCAGTAAAGCTAGAAAACATACACTCGGGTTTGTCACTGTTGTCATTTTTCATAAACCCCCTCGCGAAAGCTGAATTTCACGAAGTTTGAACCCCACGAAGTTTGAGTCCAACGAAGTTTGCGTCCTCACGAAGTTTGAATACCAACGCAGAAATTGTCCCCCACAAAGTATACGCGATCACAAAGTTTCAGTTCCCACACAGTATTTGCCCCGCGCAGCTTGCATCAAACTCGGTTTGTGCAGTAATTTCTTAATAGGTCTTCCAAACAATTTCGATGTTTCTTGATACTCAAGATGATCTTCCTCACAATTTCAGTAACACTATTCAGCTGATGAAAAACTTCTTCATAACTTTCCAGAACACAGTTTTAAGGTTGT
Organism: Rugalucina vietnamica; assembly: GCA_964017185.1. Classification (NCBI taxonomy): domain Eukaryota; kingdom Metazoa; phylum Mollusca; class Bivalvia; order Lucinida; family Lucinidae; genus Rugalucina; species Rugalucina vietnamica. Next base: position 33,407,380 of record OZ024881.1, on the reverse strand, counting down.
TGTTTTTTGTGTACTTTTTATTCTGTGTTTGAATTCGTGTATATAGTTTGTTATAGTTTGTGTTTACTTTATTTGTATTTTCAGGGTTTGTTTTCTGAACGTCCTTATTTTTCTTTTGTAATTTTCCATTCAGTGGGCCATCTGTGGTTTTATCAGGCGCTGAAAGACGATTAGATGTCGGATTGATTAAACAAACTACCTAAATACAGATACTTCAAAATGCATGGAAGATCTAATCGAGCAATACGATATTTCAGGCGAATAATCAACTTTAATCAGTACGAGCTGGGGCAGCGTTGTTCATTGAAATATACCAAAATGTAAATCTTTGTAGTAAACACGTCAAACCAGTAAATCCTTAAGGATTTTCATCAGGAAAACATGTCAATGAAAAGTATATCCTCTTGAACCCCACTTTAAAATAGTAAAACTGTGGTATACAGGGTATGCCTATTTTTCTTATTTTTGATCCAAAACACAATTTATGATACTCGTTCAAGCGGTTGTAACGTGTACCCATAGTCAATGTTTTGAGCAATTTTATTTTGTACTTTACAGTGAAAACCAATGTATATCAAAACTTGATAAAATTGGTATTTTCATTGATATGAAATTTCACTGATATCAAAAGTCACTAGTGACTGATATCAGCCTATATCTTCACTGTAGATTTTGGGTTACATTTACTTGACGTCATTAAATGTGTCTCACTTCAGAAATTCAAACGCCTATAACTCCGTTATTTATGAACAAACACATAAAGTGTGTGTATTCATTTTTAGTTAGCACGTAAGGAGCAATGCGGTACCAAAATTATTTGTGTTTTCAAAAATTTTTGGTTTTTGCATTTTCACCACCTGCCTTGTGAATTGGAAAATGCCAGTGTATTAAAAGTAAAAAGAAAAATTGCTTTTTTTCGGTGAAGGCCAAATATATTTCATCTCGTGAGTTGAAAACATATAGAGGATATTTGCTTTTTTGAGGTGAATACCAAATATATTTCATCGAGTGAGTTGAAAAAATCAGAATTTTCACGAGTTCGCAGCACGAGTGAAAATTTTTATGTTTTCAACTCACGAGATGAAATATAGTTGGTATTCACCGTTAAAAGGCATTTTTTTTTATTTTATACAATACGCGGGCATTTTCCAATTCACAAGGCATGCATGCGTTGAAAATGCAAAAACCAAAAAAATTTAAAACACAAATAATTTTGGTACCACATTGTTCCTTACGTTCTAACTAAGAAAATGAATACCCACACTTTATGTTTTCGTTCGTAAATAACGGAGTTATTGGCGTTTGAATTTCTGAAGTGAGGCACATTTAATGACGTAAATGGAAACGTCAGAAGTAATCCAAAATCTACAGTGACGATATAGGCTGATATCAGTCACTATGACTTTTGATATCAGTGAAATTTCATATCAATGAAAGTACCAATTTTATCAAGTTTTGATACACATTGGTTTTCACTGTAAAGTATAAAATAAAAAAAAAATCACTCGTGCTGGGCACGTGAAAATTCTGAATCAGATGTTTTCAACTCACGAGATGAAATATATTTGGTATTCACCTCAAAAAAATGCAAATATCCTCTATATATTAAAAATATCAAAATTTCACTAATGCAATTTTCAACTTTTACTGCTGAAAAAAAATCCCTGTATTACATAAAGGTATTTTCGACCTACACCCACTGAGCTCTATTTAGAGACACTCAGATAAAATCTGGTTAGATACACAGATGTTTGATAGTCATCATACGGATCTTGGCGGATTTCAATACTGATTGATTCTTTTATTTCCTCCAATTCAGCCTCCTCCGGGAGAGCATACAAAACATACAACATGCAAAATACAATAAAGCAGCAATACATACATACAAACAAGAAAAAAAAAAAAAAAAAAAAAAAAAAAAAAAAAAAAAAAAAAAAAAAACACGTAAAACGATCAAATAAGAGAGACAGAGCGATGAAAAGAAAAGCTTTCATACCTTTCAGAACAATATAAACATATTATATGAAAGTTATCTTTGTATATGAATCTTGTAAAAATATATTTATTACCACTGTTTTATTTATTTCATGCTTTTTAGTCAAGAGTGACAAATAAAATGACAATGACCTTGATTATTTGTCTTCAACTTTATACCATAACTCCGCTTCAGCCTTCCAATTAAGCATCTTACATATATTTTTTAAGAAATCAACAGGGACCCACCCGGAGCGGCACAGAAGCATCAACGAGCAATTTTGCCGAAACGAAACACAAAATAATACTCATCCCACAAGCTCGAAGTATAAGAAACTTTAACAGTTATATAACATTTTGAATAAGCTATTTTCATTGCACTAAGTTTATCATTTTCATCAACAAGCGTATTTTCAAAAGACGACAATAAAGAGCAATGATCTGATTAAAAGGACTAAGAGAGATAAACCACAGATAGAAATCACAACCAAATCTTTCGAAAAGAATGAATGAGTAATGTGTTGCTTAAATCTAGCGTGCATGCGTGCAAGTGCGCGCGAAAATCAGTGACTTTATAAGGTCACGTTATTGTTCCAGGAAAAATAAGTTTTGCCCTCTTTGAGTGCGGCTTATATGATGGCCATGCACTAGGCTAACTTGCACTTGCTTTTTAACTCATCAGAGCCGTTAGGCTCACATGGTGAGCTTGCCCATACATATATATAGAAAAAAAAACTTTCTTCTGTTGAACGGTGGGCGGATTTCAACGAAACTTGTTGTGTTGCATCAGGGACTCTGGTCCATCGTAGTTTGTATGAATCATTACCTTGGGTTGACCTTGACTTATTTTACGACCAGGTCAATTTTGGTCGCATGGGGGTTTTTAATGAAAAAAAAAAAAAAAAAAAAAAAAAAAAAAAAAAAAAAAAAAGTGGTACCATTGGATTTTTCAGTAAGCTTTGTAGCCTGTGATCTTGAGCCAATGAAGTTGTGTAAGTATTCAAGGTCAAGTTTACGTTTAACCCTTTGCCAAAGGTCATTTACTTACATATTGAATTGAAAACTTTTGAAAACCGTACCCTCGAGGGTGTACGAGACCCTAATTTTATTTATCCGCTTACTTGTCAGCTGCATCATGTTTCATGTGACAAGTTGAAATCCCATGCCCCATTTTCGGGCCAGTTCTCTAAAAGCTTTATGTCTTTCTGAAGTTTCAATGTATCTTCTACCGTTCTAATTTTACGGTAACAAACACAGTCATCAGCAAAAAGCCTGATTTGAGAGTCAATGCCAACGGGTATGTCATTTATGTACAAGGAGAACAACAATGGACCGTGAACAGTGCCCTGTGGGACACCAGACACAACAGGGGCCCATTCAGATTTAACACCATTAACTACTACCCTTTGCTGCCTGAAGCACAAAAAGCACTTATAGGAATTAATGATTCTTTTCAGTTCAGAAAAATCATAACACGTTACAGACGTATAGGTTATAACTTGAATGTTATGCGACAGTCTGCATGCTTAGTTTTTAACCCAATCATGGTTGATAACTATGCTGCCTTCTTTAATTGCACGCCGGTGGGTCGGGCGTCAGACTCTATGATGGCCCCGACTTAAAGCTATTCATTTTAGTTGGTTGGGGCCGGAGCTTCTTGTCTGTTGCTTGGCCCACCGGGGTCCAACTGATATTTTTCTTTAGCTCCGGAGGGGTGTCGAAAGCTTTTTCAAATTCCAAAATGAAAGTGTCAACCTGACCCTTTGTCCAATATTTTTGCCCAATCATTTATTACTGTAAACAGCTGAGTTTCAGAACTATGTCATTTCCTGGATGCATGCTGTTTGTCCGACAAAAGATTATATTGGTCAAGATGACCTATGATATTTGAGCAGACAACATGTTCTAGAAGTTTGCAAGGAATACAGGCGTTAATTACAAGCAAGGACCTGTCACCTTTCTTGAAAAGTGGACAAATATTAGCAAGTAACCATTCCTTTGGGGATTTAACCGGTATTGATTAATTGCTGGAAGAGATATGCAAATACCGGTTCTAATTCTTTTGCCAATTTCATCTAATTAGAGCAAAAGTGGGTGGCGTTTTTAAATTGAAATTCCACACAACATACCGTAATATGATTATCTATTCCTCGAGACTCGATACACAAAATCCAGATGTTACAGTGCAACGCATTTCGACATTTAAGCATGTCCAAGCACATGTTTTAATTTATTTGTGGTTCCGAAATGTTTGAAACACACCCTGGGATACCATGACACAACAATTTACCTTATATACTCACCAACAAACACAGAAGGCAAATGCATAAGATATACTTTTTTCAAAACCCTTACTATAGTTTTTGTTTGAAATGATGCTTCAAATTCCAAAATGAAAGTGTCAACCTGACCCTTTGTCCAATATTTTTGCCCAATCATTTATTACTGTAAACAGCTGAGTTTCAGAACTATGTCATTTCCTGGATGCATGCTGTTTGTCCGACAAAAGATTATATTGGTCAAGATGACCTATGATATTTGAGCAGACAACATGTTCTAGAAGTTTGCAAGGAATACAGGCGTTAATTACAAGCAAGGACCTGTCACCTTTCTTGAAAAGTGGACAAATATTAGCAAGTAACCATTCCTTTGGGGATTTAACCGGTATTGATTAATTGCTGGAAGAGATATGCAAATACCGGTTCTAATTCTTTTGCCAATTTCATCTAATTAGAGCAAAAGTGGGTGGCGTTTTTAAATTGAAATTCCACACAACATACCGTAATATGATTATCTATTCCTCGAGACTCGATACACAAAATCCAGATGTTACAGTGCAACGCATTTCGACATTTAAGCATGTCCAAGCACATGTTTTAATTTATTTGTGGTTCCGAAATGTTTGAAACACACCCTGGGATACCATGACACAACAATTTACCTTATATACTCACCAACAAACACAGAAGGCAAATGCATAAGATATACTTTTTTCAAAACCCTTACTATAGTTTTTGTTTGAAATGATGCTTAACATCCCAGTCAATAGCAAAGGTCATGTCGGGACGTGGCCCCCATTTTATTAGACTTTTACCAAAAAATGAGGATGTCATGACATCCAACTTGTGCTTCAAATATAACCATCCAACTAAGCCACAAAGGCTTATACGTATGAATGGTTTGACTTGAACCACTTTTCCTGGGCAGGCTCAAAGGCAGTAATCAGCTGGTCAGTGAGTTGCGTATAAGCTTTATCTGGAGGCACAAGCAGCCCATCCATTTCTTTAGGCCACAATCATTGTGGTAAATGTTGCTTTAAGTCCCTGTCATACTCTTGGGAATTCTCGCGGCGTTTGCACGGCATTCTTAAATTTCCAGAACGCCGCGAGAATTCCCAGTGAAAAGAGGAAGCCATGAAGTCCTCACCCCGTCCTCACGGCGTCCTCGTCTAGTCCAATGCATTGCTACGGAGTTCGCACTGTGTTCTACCGCGTTCCTGCGGCGTTCTGGGTGGCATTTCATGGTGTTTGCACGGCGATTTCAGTGCGCTTGCGCGACGCTTTTGGTGTATGTACTGCGTTTCCATGGCGTTCTGGCACTGCGTTGACGGATTGTAGGCAAAGCAGATATGATGTCTCAATCATTTGTTTGTTTGCTTTGTCTGCTGTGCCTGCATATACATGTACACAAATAGAAAACCAGCTCGTTGTTTGATAGACATAAAGAATGGAATTCTTACAAGTGCATCTCATTTAATTATTATTTTGTTTGCTTTGTCATATTTAAAATCATTTTATTCGTCATTTTTGTGTTTTTGTCATACATGTTAAAACAAAACGCCACTGGACGGGGTAGAAGCTCCACATGAGCGCAATGAACGCGTGAAAACACCTTGCAAACGCGGTAGATGCTCCACGCGAGCGCCTTGATCGACGTAAGAACACCTTGCAAAATCCACTGAAGCACAGTAAGATAAATTACACGCTGCGCGCTGCTTATTAGCGCGGCGTAAACGCAGTGAGATTGCGATGAACGCCGTAGAATCTCCGTGAAAACGCAATGGGCTACAAAGGCGTTTGCACTACGATCTCACTGCGCGCCCGCAGAGTTCCTTGGGCTTTGATGAATTTCTCACTGCGTAGCCACGGCGTCCTCACGGAAAACGCCGATTGATGGCGCTTCTTTTGGGCATGTGCAAAAGAAACACCTTCCCTTGGCGTTCTAGGATTTGCCACGGCGTTCGATGGACATCCCAGCGTGTTGCTACGGCATTTGTATCATTCTCAAGTTTGTGTTCTGCATTTTTGTAGAAAGCCGCGCGATCTCAGCGATAATGCCACCCTGGTGTGACAGGGGTTTTATGCTATTTGGCTGTCATTTTGATAGAATAATACACATACTATATGCGGAAAATTAATAGTGTTGGACACCTTTGCGTCACTGCAACGCGCTACAAACGTTATAACACCAGACAGTTTCCTGACATGCAACTTCAGTCTGCGATTGCTGACATAGTGACTATATAAAATCTGGTCTGTATCGCCGTACATGTCTATATACTGTGCCAAAATTCACTTTAAGCTTGAATTTTATTTCATTGAATCTTAATCTCAAGCTACACTCTTACCAACTCCTTGTTTTAATAAGGACTGAACATATTATCTCATTTTAACTTAACCATGTGTCTTAACAAACCCGCCAATTTTGAAAACAGCTGTTTAATTATTTAATTCAAGGTGCTTTTAAATGTTTTAGACTCACGGTAGGTAACCAAAACGGATCCTTTCAGAGGAAATATGCGTTTCCCGTTCCTTTCGGAGGAAGGGACGGTTCCTTTCGGAGGAAATTGGTAGACAAAGACTTTTAGACACTAGAAACATAAACAATCGTTGGGTGATATCCTCAGATAAATAGTCCACGTAATGCACAACAGATTCAATTTGCTAGATGAAGCAAAACTTCGCAATGTGCTACTTTGTTATCGCTGTTTTAAATGAAATAAGTACCATTCTTTAAGAAAGCGACAGTACAGGCTGCACTCAAAGCCGCTTGTTTAATCGCAAATGAAGATATTTGCAACGAAATGTCTTCGGAATACAATATAAAATATATTTCTTGTACTAGCACACAGTAAAACTCATTCAAAATACACTAATCCGCTCACGAGAAGTAAAATATTAACCATCACCAGAAAGTCACGTAGAAACGGATCCTTTCGGAGCACACCTGAAGTTGTGGTTTTTGGGCACCGGCTGTGATCAGAGTATCTGGCACCGGATCCTTTAGGAGAAATTTTACCACTAAAGCATACCTTAATGGCATATTCACTAGCTAGCTCTTCTTTTCTGTAAGATCTTTTATAGCCATTGATACTGTCATTCAAGTCACCGCAAAGTCCTGAATGCGCCAATCAAGGAGAAAACAAATCATTTGTCTGTAGACACCTACAATCCAGCAATACTGTCCAGTGGTTCCCTAAGACATGATCCACGAAAGGCTTGATCAAAAACATGAAATGGTATAATTACTTCCTTGTGCACCGAAAAATAAACATTTAAGGGGCTGTGCGGTTTAAAGTTATATTGCAATATTTTCTATTTGCACTGTTTAGCAAACCTGCACTTCGTGACCTCGCTCCATTTCCGTGATTTAAACAAATGTCGAACTGATTGTGGATTTTGTAATTTACCTGTACTGTAGCTACATTATTTATTTTTCTATTTTAGCTGCCGCAAAAAACGACCAGTAAAAACATAAATAGCCTACAAAACTAGTAAAATCAAACGATTTTCGTCTTTGAGTCGCTAATTCTACTATTGTTTCCCCTGATCTATTTATATACATCTGCAATTCCTGAACCTTCTTTACTTACTTCCTGTCCATGAAGTTTATAAATAAAAACTCGTTTGTTACAATGCGGAATGTCTACGTATTAAAAAGAATTTGGAGTAATGAGAAAGTGTTCTCTTTTCCGACCTTATTTTTGACAAACTAGCAGAAACATTCTTAATTTTACACGTCTAGTTATTTTACAGTGCATACATGTAGTACCAAACATTTTGTTACCCGTCATCATTTTCGGTAATTGAAAGAATAACTCGGAAGTGGTACTATCATGTGAAGGTAATGCATTTAAGCACATTACCTCCTGAGGGATCCATAGCCTCAGCTCCGAAAGGATCATGTGCCCGTCTCCTTGAGGAACCGTTACCGCCAACAGAGGTTGTTTTTCGTGTTTATTTATCAAGTACAAGTATATTACCACTTTATTTATTTAATTTCAGATTGGCAAATACAATATCTAGTGAAAAGATGTGCTAAAACGTTTTGATCAATGACGTTTTCCCAAATATTCAAGGGTTTTCACCTGCCTGTCGTCAAAAAATGCAGTTCTCGGCCAACATTTTTATCTCGTAAACAATAACGAAATGTTTGTGCACATAAAGAAAGCGCTGAGATTGTACCTTTATTACCACGTCATTACGTGCACATACGTTTGTACTCACTGCTCACGATAAAACCTCAAAAAATCGTTTCTCTAAACACAACCATGACGATACTGACGTTTTCCTCCGAAAGGAACCGTCCCTTCATCCGAAAGGAACGGGCAACGCACATTTCCTCTGAAAGGATCCGTTTTGGTTACCTACCGTGAGACTCACTCAAATGATTCCTAGGCTTAGATTTTACTGATCCATTTGTAAATTATTGTTTTGTAATGGATTGAATATGTATATGTTCTATGTGTTCTATGAATGTATGATTCTGTATAATGAATGTTTAAATTGTGATAATAGTGTCTCGTAAGCCAATTATGGCTGGGTATCAACTCTTAGTCTTTAAAATGTTGTATAGGTTTAGGTTTATTAATTTATTTAAAGTGCAACCTGTTAACATTTGTACAAAATAACATACATGGTAAACAGCCAGCCTTCAGAGGCTCATGATGCACTATCAAAATATATACGATATTTGTCAAAGATAAGTTCTCGTAATCAATGTTCAGTCCGCTTCTTTATGTGACACAAAGCGAAAATGTGACGTACAGCTCAACAATGTCAAAATTGGCGGAGATTCGACATTTACCGCGTCGACTCAGCGTCAATTTTGCTAGTTACGCTAAATACATGTTCCATACCCAAACAAACAGTGCAGATCCAGACTGACCAAGATTATGATATCTATTTTAGCACGTGTATTTCAGCCATCATTATAGTATGAGAAAGAGTCAATAGATTATGCACATTGTCGCCCATCAAGTGTTTGCAAGTTTAACATTCCTTCGTTCATACGCCGAGATAATATAGTTTGATATGATCTTTGGATCTGAATGTTTCATAATACGTTTAAACTCATCTGTAACGTCATTAATGTTAAGTGGTCCAAACAAGTTAGATCTAATATCGTTGTATTCGGAACACTGAATTAAAAAGTGTTCCTCATTTTCAATATGTCCACTATTGCACAAACGGCAAGTTCGTTGTTCAAGGGGAATAACTGGTCGTCTATAGCGTCCAAGCTCAACAGCTAGGGGGAAGGAACCACAACGGAATCTAGCTAATGCCGATCTCTGTTGAATAGACAGAAATCGGTCAAGGTAATCCTCTTTGCCTATCGATGATTTAAATATACGGTAAGTCCTGAGTTTTGCTGACTGCAAAACAGATTCAGTCCACTGACGTTCACGGATATTCATAAGTCGTCGTTTTACCATATCAAGAAGATTCTTTGCTGATATAGTTCCACTCAAGTCTATATTAAAGAAGTTTAGTAAGCCACATTCTCGAAATATGGTTTTAACATCACCACACCATGTATTGCGATAACGTGCTGTAAGATGCAGATCCCATTTAAACACCTTATAGGTGAGACGATAAGTATCCATATTTACTAGTCTATGCCAAAGTCGCACGATTTCACAGTATCGTCGATATCGAGGAGTCAGCCAACCTGTTTCTGCCTCCATAGCTAGGAGACATGTCGATTTCCCGAGACCCAGAAATGTACGAATAGCTCGATTTTGTAGTTTGTCATGTTCGTCGTATGCTTTAAAGCCCCAGACACCCGCCGCATAGTCCGTTATAGGTACCACTGTACTGAAATAAATTTTCTCGAAAGTTTTGAAATCAAGTCCTTTGTTAGCATAGTATTTCGCAGTGAGTGCCCCAAAGGAACGACTACCTGCGTCGTGTAGATTTTTCGCACATACTGTGAAGCTAAATGTGTCTGTGATATCTAATCCTAGATAACGATAACACTTTGTAATTCCGATCTCTGTACCATCGAATTCGAAATGAAAGTTTGTCAATGCTTCCGACTGTTTTCGGCAATGCATCACTTTTGTTTTTTCGACATTCACTGATAATCGCCATCGTTTGGTCCACTTTGAAAGTTCGTTTAACATACGTTGAAGGTCTTCTGGTGACTCCGCTATCAGTACTATGTCATCTGCGTATTTCAAGATGCTTAAGCATTCATCATTCGCAATTGGGATCCCAAGGTTTAATTCATTGATATCGGATGCAATATCATTTACAAATATGGCGAACAACGTGGGGGCAAGATTGTCACCTTGACGAACTCCAGAATTTACCGAAAACCAGTCTGTCAGTTGTCCGTTTACTCTGACGCAAGCCTCCAAATTTTCATACATTGATTTTATTAGATTCAATATGTTACCATGTATACCGATATTCATCAGCTTAAACCACAAACAATCTCTGTTCACAGAATCGAATGCCTTCGAAAAGTCGACATAACAAAGGAATGTTTGCTTTCCTTGTAGTTCTCTATTTCGAATTACTGTTGTCAGGACATATATGTGATCTATACACGCTCTCATCTTTCTAAATCCATTTTGCTCTTCACAAAGAATGTTATTTGTATCTAAGAAATTCACAATACGTTCATTTAAAATAGAGCTAAATAACTTTGAGATTGTAGACATTAGGCTTATTCCACGGTAGTTCATTGGATCCCGGTAATCCTTATCCTTTTTCAGTATGGGAGTTATAATAGTTCTATACCACATTGTGGGTACTACGCCATGTTCTAAACATGCATTAAATAGCGTTTTGAGCACAGGGATAAGAGTATCTGACTTTAGAACTTCGTTCGGTAAGTTATCTATTCCAACAGCACGACCCGTCTTAGCTGCCGAAATACTTCGACGTACTTCCTCTATAGTTATCGGTCTGTTTAGCTCAATATTCGAGCCATCGTTCACACTTGAGTCTGAATTTTGACGTGCCTGATCGAATTCTAATTCCCATTCTCGCGTTAAACGTTGTATCTCAAGCAGGAACTGATCGTCATAATTGCCACTGCTGTTATTATATAACGTACTGAAGTCAGATTTCCACTTTCTGAGTATTTCTTGAGAATTATACGTTATGTTTCCGTTGTCTGTATATACACTGTCAATATTTGTGTTCGATTTTCGAGGGCCAAGCTTATTTATTTCTGACCAAAACTCCTTTGGATTTCGTGTTTGGAGTTCCGATATGTGCTTACGTTGTTTTGCGAAATACTGTCTTTCACACTGGCGTATCCTTTTATCAAATAATTTACGGCATTGAAAATACTCCCTACGGAGTGCAGTCTTAATATGTATCCCATCTGAACATTTCAAAAAGGCATTTTCACTATCTCGTGTCCTTTGCCAAAGAATGTTCAATTCGTCACACCACCAAGGTTTACCGAAATGTCGTTTACGCTTTTTAGCGCCTTTGTTTATATCACGGTATCGTAATTGCGTATTCATTTCGGTATGAAGCGTAGAAACAAGTTTTTCGTAAAGAGAGTCAATTTCTTCTCGTGCACTTTCTGCAGTTTCTAGTCTGTAAATTATATCATTTAATTGTTCCAAGCATTCCTCACCGGAGAATATATTGGGTGGAACCGATTCTACTTTATATTTCCGGTTTAATTGCGAAGTGTCTAAGTCACATGACGTTTGTGAGTATTCGACCTCTGTTTGAGTGTCATTGTATGTCGAGAATGTTATTGTACAGCTTAATATAGAGTGATCCGGAATCTTTGCTGTATTTGGAATAATCTTGAATCGTTTTAAGCAGTCTTGAACAAGTGAAACTTTGAAATCCGATACATTTCGCAGGCAATCGTATGGCGTTATTATATAATAATTATATATTATGGGGACACGCTGGTGAAATTGTCCATTGTTGGTTCACCTCTACCATTGACTATGCACATTCTTGTGTCCTTTAAAAAATCAATCAATGAATCCCCTTGCTGGTTTCTTACTTTGTCCAGCGGAATACGATTCGGTATGGAATCAATAGAGTCATTAAAATCCATCGACTCGCCAATGCGACCATTAAAATCCCCCATAACAAATAGTGGCAATTCATTTTGGTACTGATATATATCCGAAGTCAATTTATTATAGAACTGTTGAGAAGTATCACCGCGACTCGATCCTGAGGGTGGGAGATAACATGAACAAAAATATGCGCCATTGCTCGAGTCTGTTTTCTCGGTAAGTTTTATCCATAGTAAATCCTCAAACGTTTTATCCAATATCACAATGTCATATTTTTCCAACAAACTAAGCTTTACTAAAAAGCCCACTCCCCCACTCCCTCGAATAGCATTTGGGTTTAAATTCAAACGGTTATGTCCTATCCATTGATAACCCGGTTGCGATATAACTTCATTACCTTTAAGATGTGTTTCACATATTGAAATTAAGTCAGAGTTCAAACAATCAATTACATTTTGACGAAGTTCATAGCTCGATTTTGATGATCGTGACAGATAAAATCCGTTAACATTCCATGACGCGACAGATAAGTCAATGAGCCGCCTCGACTGGCTACTGTCCTAGGCATTGTTGATCACTCGACCGCCTCGTATTTTAAGTCCCGCTATCTGCTGTACAATTTTACGGGTATTTGCCTCCATAATCCGTTCTTGACGCGTTTTGTCAGGTTCGATATAGATATGTTTGTATTGTTCAATGTTCCGTAAATTACGTTTTGACTTCAATACGGATGCCTTCTGTCCAGCTGAATAAAACGTGACAATAGCTGGCCTCGGGCGCACTTGTCTGAATGGGCCAACTAACGGTCGCTCTGGTAAATCGCCAATGCGCTTAACACATATGATATCCGAATTATTGTTCAATGAGTCCAAAATATTTTCAACATGCCTTTTCAAATTTTCGACACTATCCCCTTGATCATCTTCTGTGATATTTTTGAAACATAGATTACAGCTCGTATCTAGCTCAGATCGTGGAGTGTTAATATTAGGGGCAGGGGGAGGGGGAGGGACACTTTCTAGCAATCGAATTTGTTCTTGCATTTGCTTGATTTGACTGTCAACACGTGTGAACTCTGTATTCATGTCGGTACGCAGAGATGAGGCCGAGCTGTCGATATGCCGTTTCATATCATTTTCAAATTTATCCAGCCTCCTCTCCATGCTCGCTCGAGTCTCTTTGTTACTTTCATTCATTTTCTCGAGCATGCTGTATATGTCATCAATGGTCTTTTGACCGAGAACTGTGTTCGAGTCTGTGGACGACATTGTTTTTTGTACTTTCAGCGGTGTACTCGGTTCAGAGTCTGACGAACTTTGCCTTGCCCTCCGAATTGAGCGCCTTACTTCCTCAAACATTCACACTTTTTGACATATCCGATACCCACGTAGAACCTCAGCACTTTCAGGAATTGTAGGGCTTTTTTAATCCATCATAAAATCACACTTTCACAAATAATCACAACACTGTAAAATTTATACGTCCATTACGGACTACTTTCCTACGCTTATATATATGTGATGTTGATATGTGACACTTTAATAAACTATTACTTACTTACTTACTTACTATTTGGTGAATGCTGAGACCTTAGTAAAACATGCATGCTCATTCTTTAATGTTTGATATTGCAGGTTATACGATATAACCGAGTTGATTTCGGGTGAAACTTTCTTCAAACTGGCTGTACAGTAGATCATTATCCTTTGTTTGTTTCAAGTTCCCGGTTGCGCAAAGTTAACGATTCCGCAAACCTTTATTGAAAGCATGATTTAACATGCATATATTACACTCAAAACAAAAATAATTTTGTGGCTTCGATCAGCGATGTTTATTTTCTTGTTTCTAAGTTCGCTGGCACCAGATTTTGATTTCTAATGGCTTCTTGCATGTCAAATTTTATGACATTTAAACAATGATGTCACCGACTGCTACACACCGAGAGCAAAGAAACACACTTTATAAATGGAAACGACCACAAATTCATTAGGTACTCTAACAGTTTATTTAATGTCAAAACACCCAACTAGGATGACACATTGTCGCTTCTATAAGGTGTTATGGCTCCAAGAATCAAAACGAAAGACTTGGGCAAAATTTATACCGATATAAATTTGTCTACATTTTGTTATTAACCCTAAATGGGTATAGTTCAGCAGTAATTAAAATTCTGTTCTATTGTCAAACCGTCTATGATGGCAAAGATAGGTCATTGACAAGAACATTTTGAGGAACCAAGTACTCGACTGTAATGGAAATTTGATGATTTTATGACAATTACTAAAATTCATTTATAAAGAGGTCGCATAACTTGACTTAAATTGATTTTGCTCCTGTCATTCTAATTCCATATGTTAAACAATTAAAACAATAGACTACCAGGTTAAAATGAGGAAAAAGGGAATAATAATATCCGTGTAGAACAGCTGCACCGGTGGTCATCGCATAGGCAAAAAACATGTTTTCTCATGTTTTGGGGGAGATGGTATTGTTATGGTCAAGAATCATTTTTACGGTTCCGCTGACATGTAACAATTCAACCCAATTTACGACCTTAGCCTATATTGGCTGCTCTACCTTAAATGTCAGAGTTCGTATCACTTGTGAGAGTCAAGTACTTATTTTCCTCCCGACGCAACCCATCCTGATCACGGATTGTCAATTTGGTGTGTCACCAGTAAACCATTTAGATTCAGATACCTCCATAAATACATCTTCTAATGCAGTACAGTAACACCCAAGAAAAAGCGGATCTTCTAGCATAAGGCGGCAGAGGGGGGGGGGACCGGGGGTCCGCCCCCCCCCCCCCCATGGAATTTGAAAATTTTACCTAAAAAGGTAATTTCTCAGGGGGGTGGGGTGGGGTCCACCCCCCCCCCCCCCTTGTCCGTGACCCAAAATTACCATTTTCGTTGGACCCCACCTCATGAAAATTTCTGGATCCGCGCATGGACGGGGAGCCTGGTTTGCTAGTGCACAACTGATAGGTCATGGGTTCGGTCCGATTCCCGCCTCCATGGGTAAATAAATAACTGACTTGACACAACCATCCTATGAGTTAGTATTTACACTGTATACATGCATTAGGCCCAAGGTTTCAACTGACATGTTTACAAATTAACATTTTGCGTGGGTTGCTTGTTTGGTCTTAATTTCTTACGTCCCGCTTAATAATATAGCTATGGTCACATACGGATAAGCAAGCTCGGTTTGAAGTCTCATCAGAGAGGCTGAAGAATTCTTGGATCAATGACACCCTGGATACGTCCCATTAGGCCAAAATATATGATTATTAGATTCTCATCCAAATTTTTGAAAATTCTTTGGTGGGTGCATGGGTGACTTCTATTGTTCATTTTAGGACACACACTTTGATTCTCTACAAAGCCTAGTGTCTTAATATTTTTATTCATTTATCCATTAAAAGACACACTCTCAGACCGCTACACTGGCGCGGCACCATTTACGTCAAGCGTTCTGTTTTTATTTTTTTTTTTATTTATTTATTTTTTTTTTATATTTTTTTTTACCGTGTGATGGTATCGGGGTGTATGTGTTCATTGTGCAACAAATTCACCTCTTGCTTGGTTGCACCATGGGGTTGAGTCTATCAAGGTTGGATACCAAAAATACAACAACAACAACAGACTATTAAGCGAATTGAATTTATGCACAATTATCTTTAATTTCTATTTAACACATGTTTTTAGTTCTTTTACGACCAAATTAAAACTATGATTTTGTGCAGGTTTTGAACAGGGGCGGGTGGGAATGAGAATCTCAAAATTAATTTTCTTTGGCCTTAGACTTATTATACCAGGTTGACCAATGTTTTGCTTGACCGACTTTGCCCAAGGATAATCCTATAAGGGGACACAATATAGGCAAGTTTCAGAGGTCATTTTTCGTTGTCATTTTTTTTTTTTTTTTTTTTTTTTTTTTTTTTTTGGCTTCGCTGTTGGTGTGAGTAACCTAAAGCAACAAATTCTATAATAATAATAATAATAATAATAATAATAATAATAATAATAATAATAATAATAATAAAAAAAATAAATAAATAAACTTTATATATTTTAGGAAAACAACACATTTAGCACAATTGCCAATCTTCCTTACGTTCTTCCAGTGAATACAGTCAGGCCTTTTTTATTATTCAGTCATTTTCATATATTTTTGTGATGTAAGTAATACTATATTTTGATAGAAGAGAATCCAGTGCTTGCCTTATAATGCTGAGCGCCTTGTAGCAAAGTAACCACTGGTACCATATCAACCGTCTTATTTATAACGTGACCCAGGATCCAACCTACGACCTCCCGCTTCCGAAACGCACACTCTAACCATTACACTATTGGGACCGGTGTGACGGTGTTACATGGCTTTTATTAACTGATCATGTTAAACTTACGTTTGTCCAGGGAGCTACCATACAATCTGCGATTTCCATAATAATATTCAGACATTATACATGTAGGTAACCACGGACCAACATGTGTTGGCGTATGGTATATACCAGCATCTTGCGATATCTTCCTATGGCTTTAGTCGATGGTCTGGGACAATGCCACATACGGAAATCACTGCAAACTTAGACTGGAAACGTGGCTTACGTACGGAACATGTGTGATGTTCGAACGGAGACCGTGCGATTTTTGATTGCGACCTTGTTTGCTATGGCTTGCTTCTTTTCCAAGGCTGACAATGCTTGAATTATATAATCTGCTCTTTCTCAAACCATGCCTTTATTGTAACAATATTTGTTTGAAAGGTAGTATCACTGCCATATTATCACTCGCATACACATTGTAGATACATAGTATGATGCATCACAGTTTGACCTGACAAATACTCATCTATAATATTCACATATCGCACTTGACGATGGCACGACAGAAGTTGCGGCGGCATGCAATTTCTCATTTTTTTCCGATCTTGCAGCAAGTGAAGTTTCATGAAAAAGAAATGTGGGAATCGATGTTTCCCTTTCTCAAAAACGTATTTTATATGCTATACATGTATAGAGTCCTTGTAGAATCGTATGAAATGTGTGCAGAAGGTCGCCATATGGATGCCACACGGAAATGGTAAATCCTGCATAGTTCGAACGCCGTGAGTTAATTGCAAGCCAAAAATCCATTACTTAAACCACTTAAACCCCGCTGCAAACAACCCTGAGTTGGCAGGCTCGCTTGTTACTGGTTTCTATTTGAGTCGCCGCATGGGAAAACAAACTCTGCATAGGCGAAAACAAAGACGCAGATCAGCTTCGCAGTAACTGCGAAGCTGATTAGCGCCTTTTTTTTCGCTACACAGATAGTACAATATCTCTTCTACTTTAACCCAAAATTTCAAGCTTCTAGCCTGCTTCTGTGACTGTACAGGCAAGTTTGTGTCAGACCTGGTCGGACATATCGGTGGTTTTCTCACGCACAGGCTCATTAACAAAGAGAAGTGACAAAAGCGCCACAGACATTGATTATTGGGCCCTAGGTAGTGCTAACGCAGCTGTTACGCACCTGTAGGTAATCAGTATGTCTCACATACGCCATGTACATACGTCGTGATATGTCACAAAAACAGAATTTGTATGTCAGCATGCGCAGCTTGACCACCAATTGCAGATTAAGAGGGGTTCAAAGCGACTCCGCCCCCACCCCCATTTTGAACCATTTCAATTTCGTGGGGGAAATAAGAGCAATCAGGGATGTTGTACAAAACGACCCCGCCCCCAGTGGGGTTGAATCCCCCCCCCCTCCTTTTCAAATCCTAGATCAGCCACTGACCGCAATAAGCCTCAGACCCCAGCGTTTAAAAAGTTCATCACTGATACACTGAGACTGTATCCGTGAGTCTACAATATGCAGTTTCATGACCATCACCAGTATTTTATATATATAATTAACATATATGACATTTTTCAGGCACCGTTAGCAGTTTGAAATTTCCCTATCACACACTAGCATATACCTACAGTAAGTCAAACAACAAATATAATCTATTTTAAAATAATAAATCATTTTGACCACTGAAACCTTCCACACTATACCTCCTGTCTAGGGCCATCTCACATGTTACAAAAACATTTATAAGATAAAATGGAGAAAAAAATTGACATGTATTTTTTGCACACAAATGCTAAGCCAACGACAAGTAGCATCGTTTCATGTAAAGTGGTATTAAATAATGGAATATCTTATTTATCTAGTCGGTCCATATTTCTGACATTTATGTGTTTATATTCGGCTGTATCACGGATTTCGCTTGAACTCATGGAGGTAAGAGCATCCAAAACACTGTCATTTTTTTCATGGGGCTTATCTTCTTATTGGCGTTTTGTAAGACTAAAATTTTAGGCTTTAGAAATAAAGAATGCCTCTAATTAGTGCCGCCGACTAATATTTTGGACAAAATCATGCTTATTGTCTCTCCAGTGTGATGACCAGAAAAGTGTCAACACCGTCCAAAAATGGCATATGTGTATGTGTACTTTTGATTTACCTTAAATTATTCTGCTTTTTCGAAATCTGATTGAGCAACACCACCTCATTTTTCTTTTTCTAAGGTGATGGGGGTGGGGTGGGTGGGGGTGGGTGGGGGGGGCGGGGTGGATGTCTTGAGTATCTTTTCTCTGACTATTGATATACCTATAAAATCCCTTGGATTAGCCATAACCTCCCATACCAAGTTATTGACATACTTCCCTTCTTAAGTTTTCAAATTTAGATTCTAATCTTTGTACTACCAGTTTTCTTAGCTTTTGCATGAGTTACATTTTGTCTGCGAATCTTCCTCCTTATCTCAGGCACTGACTGCGCGACCTTCCTGACAGAGTTTTGCAATATGAAAAGGTGGAAGATTGGTTTCGGGTCAAGGTGACCCAGAATCAGGCGGGATGAGGCACGACAGGCACGAAACGGTCAAGCTTTCAAATCCGATGACATGCGGTTGGTATCAGCTCGGTTCGGATTCTAACATTTAATTTCCGGGATTTTACTTCCGGAAAACAAATTTCAGAAAATAAAATTTTCTAGGAAAATAAAGCTACATTATACCGATTGACCAAAAATGGCATCGGATTTCGGATCAGAATTTGTCAGTGTTTTGATTCCAAGAACTGTTGACAATCGATTTATGTTTCTGAATTCAAACGGCAGAGGTCTATGGTTGCCAACTTCACCCAGGATTGGTGATGACAGTCTCAAGAGCATTGCAACAAAGTTTGCAGAAGAGGTGAAAAAATCATCCAAAGCACATTACAGAACATATACTGTTCATAAATGGTTCATATTCAGCATTCTTTTCTGTCAAAGATTGAGCCTTAGAGGTGCAGAATGTTGAAGTATCGATCCTGGTGTCATATGTTCTGGATAGCGTAAGAAAAACATTGGCCAATGTTCATAATACGTTAAACTCACGTCAATCATTCTCATTGTGCTGACAGATACTCTTTCTCTAAATGTTTTAGTGGCCATTCTATGCCTATCTCCATGCCGAGTGTTTACAGATATGAACTTGACGTAAGGATGTTGAAATTGACCAATCGAATGACCCGTCATATGATCTTGATAGTCATTTGCATATTGTATTAGTCATGCCCAGGTTAAGTTGAAAAACTTGAACGATACGGGAACGCATCATGGCGACATATTCCTATTCCTTCAATATTAACTATGTAACACGACAGAAAAATGCAGTGAAGATCGTAAAATGTGATTTACACATTTTTGCAAATAAGCCTTATTGTCTTCTGGTGCTCCGAAGAAACACAGTAACAGTAACAGAGAAAAATCCCATGCCCCGTACTGGGATTGAACAAGGATCTAACTGCACTAAAGTAGTCATTGTGACGGCAGCTTGTAACATATAGATGTAGAACCATGGCGGTAAAAATGGCATTAATTTCATATTGAATTTCATAATATGCTTCAGTCTATTTATCTGTTTATTTAGCGACAGTATAACAGTGTCATGGCCATTATAGTTTGTCATACAGATAAACTTTAAGGAATGTTAGATGTTTACATCAATCATACATTGATTTCAGCTTACCGGACAGAAGGTGTTAATGAAAGGTGTGATGCGGACTCAGTTTACGAGATTTGCCAATAGCCCAACAAAGATACATGTGATTTTCTTGATTTCACCAATCACATCTTTGGAAACAGTGAGTATTGTCACTTCACATATTCTTTCTTGAGCAGTCAGCCAGTCCCATAACGAAGACTTGCCCATGCAATACACAGATATATTTTTAGCTTTAAAAATGGAAAATTTTCAGCGGAAAAATGTTGATATTTTTCTTATTTTTGCTCCAAAACATAGATTGTGGGTACACGTTAGAACCGCCTCGCCGAGGCACGGACATGTTTTCCTGATGTATTCTGCTGTAAAATCAGCCTCGCACGCTAAGAAACCCTGTCTGTGTGGTTTCTGACTAGGTCTGACCCAAAGCTGCCTGTAACAACAGGTTTCATTACAACATGGTTTTGTATATATCACTGATCATTGTTGGCCCCCATTTGGTTATTTTAGACTATTTTTTTTCTATATATCTGTACATTTTACTCTTGTTATAGCATGGATTGGATAGCTAACACAGAAATCGGTTTGAACCTCAACAATAGTGTTATAAAGAGGTTGCAGTGTACATGGAAATGATTATGAAGACATAAGCAAACCTATTTTTATTTTGTTGTCATCAAATCCCCTTATTCTAATCTATTTTCCTGTATTTTGTTTATATTTTCAGTGTACAGCAGATAGTGTATGGCTCAATAAGAGTGAGATAGAATAACATTTGTGCACAGTAGAGCTCTATATGTTAGGTCTTGAACCTATCAAGTGGCAAGGGTGATAATTAGTTTATCACATGCTTAGATAACTGCACGTCTCATATGAGTTAATTTGTCTGTCTGTCCTAAATCTCATATTAGACTCGAATGAATACTTATTACATTTTCAGTGTACGGCATACAGTGTATGGCTCAATGAGAGTGAAATAGAGCAGCATGTATGTTTATACAGTGGAATCCTAATATGCTAGGGTCTGAACCTGTCGTTTATAGAATAAGTTAGTTTGGCTCAGATAAGATTTGGATGAATACTCATTACATTTTCAGTGTACGGCAGATAGTGTATGGCTCAATGAGACAGAGATAGAACAACATGTGTATACTGTCGAGCCCTATATGCTAGGGCCTGAACCTGTCAAATTTATAAATCAAGTCAGAGATGGGGGAGGTAGGTTTGATTAATACTTTATGTTCTCAACTCATTCTTGTATGAATCTTAACTGCTGATAAATATCAAAATAACCTAAATTTATATATATAAAAAAAAAGTCAGGCTTGAATTAAACATGTCAGATGAAGTGCCTCTGAAAAGTTCAGATTGTTTGAGCCATGACGCGAGAAAACCAGATTTTTGCTTAGGCGAAAACAAAGGCGCAGATCAGCTGTGCAGTAACTGCACAGCTGATAAGCGCCTTTATTTTCACTACATGGATAGTGCAAATCCTCTTCTACTTAAATCCTAGACAGATTATTTCCATGGGTATTCCGTTAAACCTCTCCATACCGACAGAAATGGGATATATTCAGTCCTTGGTCGAAAATGAAAATTCAGCAAAACTGCAAAACTGTGTTATTCTAACTTATTATGTCTCCCCCCTTCAGGGTCGGGAGACATATTGTGTTTCCCCGTGCGTCTGTCTGTCCGTCTGTCTGTCCATCACAAATTGTGTCCGCTCTATAACTTGAAAACCGTTAAAAATTTTTCAATGAAACTTGGTACACTTGTAAACTACGACGAGATGATATGTCACGCACAAGAACCATAACTCTAGCTTGAGTATTTTTGGAGTTATTTCCCTTTGATTATTTTCGATACAATTTCGTGTCCGCTCTATAACTTGAAAACCGTTTTAAGATTTTTCAATAAAACTTGGTACACTTATTAAGCATGATCAGACAATGTGTCATGCACAAGAACCATAACTCTGGCTTGAGTATTTTATGAGTTATTTCCCTTTTATTATTTTCCATACAATTTCGTGTCCGCTCTATAACTCGAAAACAGTAAGAGATATTTCAATGAAACTCGATACACTTATGAAGCACGATAAGATGATGTGTGGTTCTTAAGAACCATAACTCTTGCTTGCATATCTTTGGAGTAATTTCCCTTTAATTATTTTCCATACAGTTTCGTGTCCACTCTATAACTTGAAAACCGTAAGAGAAATTTCAGTGAAAACTTGGTACACTTATAAAGCACAATGAGACAATGTGTCATGCACAAGAATTATAACTCTTGCTTTCATATCTTTGGAGTTATTTCCCTTTGATTATTTTTCCATACAATTTCATGTCTGCTCTATAACTTGAAAACGATAAGAAATATTTCAATGAAACTTGGTACACTTATAAAGCACGATGAGATGATGTGTCATGCTAAAAAACCATAACTCTTGCTTGCATATCTTTGGAGTTATTTCCCTTTGATTATTTTTCATACACTTTTGTGTCTGCTCTATAACTCAAAAACCATTAGAGATTTTTCAATGAATCATGGTACACTTATAAAGCATGATGAGATGATGTGTCATGCACAAGAATCATTACTCTTGCTTTCATATCTTTGGAGTTATTTCCCTTTGATTATTTTCCATACAATTTCGTGCCCGCTCTATAACTTGAAAACCGTAAGAGATATTTCAATGAAACTTGGTACACTTATAAAACAGAATGACAGGATATGTGATGCACAAGAAGTATAACTCTTGCTTGCATATTTTGGACATGCACGTAGAAAGGGGGGAGACATCAGTTTTCACATAGAAAACAAATTCTAGTTTTATTCTGTGTTATTCTAACTTATTTTATATCTTTTCTTGCATATATGACATTATAAATATTCTAGTTGTTAAAGAAAGCAGAATCATAAAATACTTCATTTTTTCTATGGAAAATTTCAAAGATGTCTATAAATAGATCAGAGGAGACTACTGTAGAATTAGCGACTCATAGTTGAAAATCGTTTGTTTTTCTACATTAATTCAAACGTTTTAAGCAATTTTATGTGTTTACTGGAAGATCTTCGGCAATGGTACAAATACATAACAAAAATAATACAATTAATAGCAAAATAACATAGCTGCAAGTCGCTTACGAAATCTGCAATCATTGACATTGGTTTAAATGCAACCTATGCTAAGCTGTCAGGGAAGTGGAACGAGGTACCGAAGTGGAGCTGAGTGACATTAGCCAGCTGATCTACTTAAATCCAACTCGTGTCATGGCTTATTTATTTTACTTCAGTTACACAGAAAGCTCATTTGTGTTTTGTGGTCTTATCATAGTTATGTGATAGAGAAAATCAGAAAAAAGCCGGTAGTCTCTGGCCTTGGACACGTCAACATTGTCTGTTTGAACTGTAGTGCACACTTTGCTATTCAGCCCAATGAAATTTCTATTGTCTTTTGTATTCTTTTGTAGGGGGAGCACCACAGTCATCCCTGAGTGAGACCAGTGTAGAGTATATAGACACAGACACAGAAACATCACAGAGCACACCACAGGAATCATTAGTCAAGTCATCAAAATTGGGCAAGAGAGGTAACTTGTTTCCTGTTTTATATATGAAATATATTTACCTACTGTACATAAATGGTCTCTACAAATAGGACAAAACATTTCAAGGTTAAGCTGTTTGCCTGTAAACGGGGGTTGTGTGTAAGATTTCAAGCTTCTCCAGCCATTTGGATGAGACGGGTGCAATGGTTGAGTGCAGGATCAGGGCCCAGCTATTCAAAATTCACCACATCGTTAGTTAACGATTCGTTAAAATTTCAAACATGAATATTACAAATATACTTATTTTTTGCTGATAAAATACAAGATACAAGAAATTTTATTTCATTGCAAAGGATTCTCTCATTTTATCAGCAAAAAATAACAGTGTTTTTGTAATATTTGCATTGCAAAGGATTCTCACAATTTATCCACAAAAATAACAGTGTATTTGCTTATGTAGTCAGCATTTACTTAACGAGTTGAGGTCTTAACGATGACGCTAAGCTAACAAAGTTTTGAACAACTGGCCCCTGTTTTTTTTAGTCTCAGTCAAGGCACAGTATGTTGTGACCTTCAGCAAGTCATATTTCCAAAGCACTTGATGTAGTTTAGTTTTCAGACTTTGATGGACTCATCGGGATAACATTTCAGTGTAATATATACCCCCTTATACCCCACTTTTATATAGCAAAACTGGGGTACGCAGAGGTAAACCTATTTTTCTTATTTTTGCTCCAAAACATAGATTGTGGGTATTCATTGTGGGTATTTGTGTACCCACAATCTGTGTTTTGAGCAAAAAAAAATGAAAAATATCAAACATTTTCTACAGAAATTTTCAATTTTTACAGCTTAAAAAATCTCTATTGCATAGGCAAGTTTTCTTAATGTCAGTATGCAGTAAATATAAAACAACAGAGGTCATATCCTCAAATGAACACGTCATTGGGAGGTTTAATCCCCAAATCAACCAGTCAACAAACACTTATTTCATCAGGAAAACATGTCCGTGTATTGTATACCCCCTTATACCCCACTTTTATATAGCAAAACTGGGGTGCGCAGGGGTATACCTATTTTTAGCTCACCTGAGCCAAAGGCTCACAAGGTGAGCTTATAGGATAGCCATGCTCCGGCGTCCGTCCGTTGTCCGTCCGTCGTCCGTCCGTCGTCCGTCCACAATTTCAAAGATCTTCTCCTCTGAAACCACTGGGCCAATCAAAACCAAACTTCATGTGGAGCATCCTTAGGAAGGGGGACCGAAAGTTTATATACATGGTCCAGGTCACATGACCAAGACGGCCGCCATGGCTATAAATAGCAAAAACCTTTAAAAATCTTTCTCCAGAACGAGTGGGCCGATTTCCACGAAACTTGGTATGTAGCGTCGGGTACGCGGGCTCATCATAGTTTATATAAATCATGACCCTGGGATGACCTTGACCTATTTTACAGCAAGGTCAACTTACGTCGCCAATGCATTTGAATGGGAAAAAATGGTAAAATGCTATTTAATGGATAAAACTTACTGGGAATAGGCAAATGGACAGAGGGTTAATGTTAATGGAAAATTTTAGACCCTGGGGGGTTGTCTGCCCCTGCCCCGGGGCTATATACATGTATATGACCATAATATTCAAACATCTTCTTCTCTGAAACCGCTAGGCCAATCAAAGCCAAACTTCATGTGGAGCATCCTTGGGAAGGGGGAATGAAAGTTTGTATAAATGATCAAGGTCACATGACCAAGATGGCCGCCATGGCTATAAATAGCAAAAACGTTTAAAAATCTTCTTCTTCAGAACCAGAAGGCCTATGATTTTGAAACTTGGTGTGAAGCATCTGGGAATGGAGCTCTACAAAGTTCAGATAAATCATGACCCTGGGATGACCTTGACCTATTTTACGGCAAGGTCAACTTAGGTCTCCCATGCATTGGAATGGGAAAAAATAGGAAAATGTAATTAAATGGCAGAAAACTTGCTAGAAATGAGCAAATGGACAGAAGATTTAAGTTTAAGAAAATATTTTGGGCTCAGGGGGTTGTCTGCCCCTGCCCTGGGACAATATGCATGTATATGACCATAATATTGAAACATCTTCTTCTCTGAAACCGCTTTGCCAATCAAAGCCAAACTTTTTGTGGAGCATCCTTAGGAAGGGGGAATGAAAGTTTGTATAAATGGTCAAGGTCACATGACCAAGATGGCCACCATGGCTATAAAGAGCAAAAACGTTTAAAAATTTTCTTCTTCAGAACCAGAAGGCCTATGATTTTGAAACTTGGTATGAAGCATCTGGGAATGGAGCTCTACAATATTTATATAAATCATGACCCTGGGATGACCTTGACCTATTTTACGGCAAGGTCAACTTAGGTCGCCCATGCATTTGAATGGGAAAAAAATAGGAAAATGTCATGTAATGGCAGAAAACTTGCTAGGAATGAGCAAATGGACAGAAGATTTATGCTTATGAAAATATTTTAGGCCCAGGGGTTGTCTGCCCCTGTCCTGGAGCTATATACATGTAGATGACCATAATATTCAAACAGCTTTTTCTCAGAAACTGCTTAGCCAATCAAAGCCAAACTTTTTGTGGAGCATCCTTAGGAAGAGGGAATGAAAGTTTATATAAATGGTCAAGGTCACATGACCAAGATGGCAGCCATGGCTATAAATAGCAAAAACGTTTAAAAATCTTCTTCTTCAGAACCAGAAGGCCTATGATTTTGAAACTTGGTATGAAGCATCTGGGAATGGAGCTCTACAATGTTTATATAAATCATGACACTAGGATGACCTTGACCTATTTTACGGCAAGGTCAACTTAGGTCGCCCATGCATTTGAATGGGAAAAAAATAGGAAAAT
This sequence comes from Rugalucina vietnamica, assembly GCA_964017185.1. NCBI lineage: Eukaryota > Metazoa > Mollusca > Bivalvia > Lucinida > Lucinidae > Rugalucina > Rugalucina vietnamica. Next base: position 33,380,674 of record OZ024881.1, on the reverse strand, counting down.
GTCATGTGATAGCAGAAAACTTGCTAGGAATGAGCAAATGGACAGAAGATTTATGCTTATGAAAATATTTTAGGCCCAGGGGTTGTCTGCCCTTGCCCCGGAGCTATATACATGTAGATGACCATAATATTCAAACAGCTTTTTCTCAGAAACTGCTTAGCCAATCAAAGCCAAAGTTTATGTGGAGCATCCCTAGGAAGTGGAAATGAAAGTTTATATAAATGGTCAAGGTCACATGACCAAGATGACTGCCATGGCTATAAATAGCAAAATGTTTTAAAAATCTTCTTCTTCAGAACCAGAAGGCCTATGATTTTGAAACTTGGCATGAAGTATAAAGGAACGGAGGTCTACAAAATTAATATAAATCATGACACTCGGATGACCTTGACCTATTTCAAGGCAAGGTCAACTTAGATCGCCCATGCATTTGAATGAAGAAAATTGTTAAAATGTCATTTGAAGGACAAAACTTGCAGTTAATTGGCAAATGGACTGAATTTTTATGATTTGAAAAAGACATTGACTCCAGGAGTTATTCTGACCCTGCCCTAGGGTTATATACATGCATTGTACCATTCTAGTCTAACAAGTTTATTGGTACATGTATATATCTCAGGTCTCAGGTGAGCGTTTACAGGACCATTGGTCCTCTGGTTCTTTCTTTTGTTCTAAAACATAGATTGTGGGTACTCGTTAGAACCGCCTCGATGAGGCGTTTCTAATATGTACCCACAATCTATGTTTTGAGCAAAAATAAGAAAGACATCAAAATTTTTCTAATGAAAATTATCATTATTTACAATTTTAAAAATCTCTATATATTGCATGGGCATGTTTTCATAATTTCAGAGCAAGAGTTAGTATTCCAAGAGTTTATGGAATGGTGCCACCCTAGTCAGACAATGAACAAGGCCGTGTTTACAAAGTACATTACCATGAAAGGTGCCAAAGCAGAAAACGTCGATCATCTATTCAGGTATGTTTTATCAGCTTCTTGTTTTAGCTCGCCTGTACGTAACTAGAGGTCAAGGTCTTGGACTTTGAAATTTGAGCCACTGCATAAGAAATCCAACAAAATGCTTGGGCGAAAACAATGCTTCGATAACTGCGAAGCTGATCAGCGCCTTCGATTTCACTACACAGATAGTACAATCCCTCTTCTACTTAAATACAAAATTTCTATGTCTAGCCTGCTTCTGTGAGTTACAGGCCAGTTTGTGTCAGACCTGGTCGAAAACCTGCATTGTTGGTTTTCCCATGCACAGGCTCATTTTATGTTAAAAATTTGGTTGAAGTTTTAAGTTAGAAGTCTACATCTTTTAAACGCATGTTTGGATATAGTTGAAAGCATGCCTGTTGTTTCATCTTGGTCTGAAGTTTTATGCTGTACCATCCCTACTTGCCTTAATGACCTTGAGGTCAAGTACTTGGCAAATTTGATTTTATTATTAGCTCACCTGAGCCGAAGGCTCACAAGGTGAGCTAATAGGATGGCCATGATCCGGCGTCCGTCCGTCGTCGTCCGTCGTCGTCCGTCGTCGTCCACAATTTCAAAAATCTTCTTCTCTGAAACCGCTTGGCCGATCTAGTTGAAATTTTATGTGGAGCCTCCTTGGGTAGTGGCATTTCAAGTTTGATCGCGAAATCCAGGTCACATGACCAAGATGGCCGCCACGCCCATATATGTTAAAAACCGCTCAAAAATCTTCTTCTCCAGAACCGGTGGGCCGATTTCCTCTAAACTTGGTATGTAGCATCGGGGACTTAAGCCCATCATAGTTTGACAAAATGATGACCCTTGGATGACCTTGACCTATTTTACGGCAAGGTCAAATTTGGAAACATAGGCTTTTACATGGGAAAAAGTGAAAACTATGGATTTTTTGAAAACTATTGCAGCCTGAGGCCTGAAAAGTGGTAGATGCAAACAACTAATGGAGTAGATGAAGGTATGTGATTAATTTAGGTCAAGGTCATCTCTTGACCTTGGCCAGTCTGTCGTCCATACACACTTTTCAAAGATCTTCTTCTCTGAAATTGCTGGGCCAATCAAAGTGAAATTTTATGTGGAGCATCCATGGGTAGGGGAGACGAAAGTTTGATCGCGAAATCCAGGTCACATGACCAAGATGGCCGCCACGCCCATATATGGTAAAAACCACTCAAAAATCTTCTTCTCCAGAACCGGCAGGCCGATTTTCATGAAATTTGGTATGTAGCATTTGGGACTCCAGCCCATCATAGTTTGATAAAATGATGACCCTAGGATGACCTTGCCTTATTTTACGGCAAGGTCAATTTTGGAAACATAGGCTTTTACATGTGAAAAAGTGAAAACTATGGATTTTTTGAAAACTATTGCAGCCTGATGCCTGAAAAGTGGTGGATGCAAACAACTAATGGAGTAGATGAAGGTATATGATTAATTTAGGTCAAGGTCATCTCTTGACCTTGGCCAGTCTGTCGTCCATACACACTTTTCACAGATCTTCTTCTCTGAAACTGCTGGGCCAATCAAAGTGAAATTTTATGTGGAGCATCCATGGGTAGGGGAGACGAAAGTTTGATCGTGAAATCCAGGTCACATGACCAAGATGGCTGCCACGCCCATATATGGTAAAACCACTCAAAAATCTTCTTCTCCAGAACCGGCAGGCCAATTTTCGCGAAAGTTTGTATGTAGCATTTTGGACTCCAGCCCATCATAGTTTGATCAAATGCTGACCATAGGATGACCTTGACCTATTTTGCGGCAAGGTCAATTTTGGAAACATAGGCTTTTTCATGGGAAAAGGCGAAAACAATGGATATTTTGGAAACTGTTGCAGTCTGAGACCTGAAAGTTGCTAGATGCAGACAACTGATGGAGTCAATGAAGGTAAGTAATTAATGATGGCCAAGGTCATTTCTTGACCTTGACCCAAGGTCATTTGAATATCAAAATTAAAATTATAGTTTTCTCAGAAATCACTGGGTTTGGAAACTATTGCAGCCTGAGACCTGAATCTTTGCAGATGCAGACAACTTATGAATTCAATAAAGGTGTGTGAGTATTCAAGGTCAAGGTCATTTCATGATGACTTAATACTCCAGGATCAGGCTTCAGGTGAGCGTTCTCAGGACCATTGGTCCTCTGGTTAATTTTAGTGACAAAGCACGATTCAGGCAAGCTACACTGTCCTGCAACACCTCTTATTCTGTATTTGGTCATATCAAATCTGGACCAGATTGTCAAAAGCATCAAAAGTACAACAAGAGCATGAAGTAAAAGAGATCAGTTTTAGTAAAAACTGACACGAGAAATGGGGAAAAAACTGACCATCACACTGATCTTTGAGGTTTCCGACCAGGTGCGACACAAACCGGCCTGTTCAGTCACTGTAGGGGGCTAGAAGCTTGAAATTTTGGATTTACCTAGAGGAGGAATTGTACTATCCATGTAGCGAAAACAAAGGTGCAGATCAGCTGTGCAATTACTGCACAGCTGATCTGCACCTTTGTTTTCACATAAGCAAATATCCGGTTTTCTCATGAAGCGGCTCAAATAATCTTAGTAATCAATAAGATACAATACAATTTTGTGAATCTACTTTCTCTTTCAATACAGAGCATTTGACCTACACAAAAGAAAGATGTTATCGTGTAAAGATATCCTACTGGGTCTAGCCGCTATGGAACCAACGACGCAACATGGCGGTATGCCGGCAGAAATGAGGTGTAGATATATATTTCGTTACTATGACGTTAATCAGGATGGCTTCCTGCAGTTTGATGAGTTCAAGTGAGTTATTCATTACTCGCCCATACAATATACAGAGAATTTTTCAGCTTTCAAAATTATAAATTTTGTTGGAAAAATTTCGATATTTTTAATATGATTGCTCAAAACATTGATTGTGGGTACAATCGCCGAGGTGGTTCTAACAAGCTAACGAGTACCCACAATCTATGTTTTGGATCGCAAATAAGAAAAAGTGGATAAGAATATAGTAAAACTGGGGTATAAGGGGTATAAGGGGGTATATGTTATCCTAAGTAACCATTTTTGACAAGTGGACTTGCCTATGATTATCATTTCTGTATGTCCATCTTCAATGGTTTCAATGAAATTCGTCTAAGCAAAAGGAATAGTCCCAGATGGGACGCTACATTTTACAGCATCACATCAGGGGCTATACCGATAATGTTTATCACATAAATAGAATGTCATTAAGGATATTACCACTATGCTATTCAGGCCAAAGAAATTGTTGCGGCTAACTTAGGCCTTTATATTATGTATAGATGTAGGTATTTGCATCTTCTAACTTTGTTATGCTATGGATTCATTTTTCTGTCTATTTAGACAAGGTTTGTGACATTCAACTTAGTAAGGAAAATGATTTAAGTATTTCATTTGGTTTCATTTAACTGTGGATAGTGGACAGAAAGCAATAAATCAAGCATTTAATCAAGTCGAAATCAAGTCGAAACCGCGGTATGGCCCATCCCCTTTCTCATTAATGTGTTCACTGCTCTTAAAGGATCTCAGTTTTAATTTTTATCTGTCTTTTTAGACGTATGGTATGTGACATACGACTGAGCAAGGGTCTATCTGCCACTGATACAGAAGTCGAAGATGATGCTCTAAAAAGTGCCAAGTAAGACTGAAGACCTGGTCCTGAGATTATAATTTTTTTTTTCATGCTCAACTTTAACTGAACATGAAATTTAAGTTCCTCATAAATATTTATTAAACTAGATCTAGTGAAAACTCATGGAAATTTCATATTTATTTTACAAAGCCAATAATTTATCCTGCTCAAACATGCTAAATTGCCGACAGTTGTCGGCATTTTAACATCTATGAGCGCAAAAAATTTTTGTCACAGCTGAATTGAGCATGAGTAAAGTTTTATAACCTTGGGAGTATCTGATGAAAGTTAAGGGATAAGTTTGCTTATTTCTTCATAAAAACCTTTGTTGTGTGTGCTTAAAAGAATGGTCTCGCCAAGGTTATGATATATCATCAGAGGGTCTTTTAGTCTTTTCACACTTTTTCTGCTGTTGTGAAATCGTACAATATGAGTGGTTGGTGTGAAACAATAAATATGAGTGGTTGGTGTGAAACAATAAATATGAGTGGTTGGTGTGAAACAATGAATATGATTGGTTGGTGTGAAACAATGAATATGAGTGGTTGGTGTGAAACAATGAATATGATTTGTTGGTGTGAAACAATAAATATGAGTGGTTGGTGTGAAACAATGAATATGATTTGTTGGTGTGAAACAATAAATATGATTGGTTGGTGTGAAACAATAAATATGAGTGGTTGGTGTGAAACAATAAATATGAGTGGTTGGTGTGAAACAATAAATATGAGTGGTTGGTGTGAAACAATGAATATGATTGGTTGGTGTGAAACAATGAATATGATTTGTTGGTGTGAAACAATAAATATGAGTGGTTGGTGTGAAACAATAAATATGAGTGGTTGGTGTAAAACAATGAATGTAAGTGGTTGGTGTGAAACAATGAATGTATGTGGTTGGTGTGAAACAATGAATGTAAGTGGTTGGTGTGAAACAATGAATATGATTTGTTGGTGTGAAACAACAAATATGAGTGGTTGGTGTGAAACAATAAATATGAGTGGTTGGTGTGAAACAATAAATATGAGTGGTTGGTTTGAAACAATGAATACGATTGGTTGGTGTGAAACAATAAATATGAGTGGTTGGTGTGAAACAATAAATATGAGTGGTTGGTGTGAAACAATGAATATGAGTGGTTGGTGTGAAACAATGAATATGAGTGGTTTGTGTGAAACAATAAATATGAGTGGTTTGTGTGAAACAATAAATATGATTGGTTGGTGTGAAACAATAAATATGAGTGGTTGGTGTGAAACAATAATTCTAACACACCTTGCCTATATGGCCAATGGTAAAAAAACGTGTTATATTGTGCAACAATTTCACTGGGCGAATAAGCGTGATGTTACTTTGCGGTATTTGTGACGTCAGCTATCCCACAAAGCAGCGTTAGACGCGCTCGTGATTTGATCTTCTTTACAACTGACCTCCAAACAGTTGAGTAATAATTCACTGTTTGTCGGTCAGTTGTAAGAAGATAAATCACTCGCGCTACGCGCTCGTGATTTGATCTTCTTTACAACTGACCTACAACAATTCACTGCTAGAGCTGATCTATTTCTTAAATATGACAAGTGGTGTGAAACAATAAATATGAGTGGTTGGTGTGAAACAATCAATATGAGTGGTTGGTGTGAAACAATGAATATGATTGGTTGGTGTGAAACAATACATATGAGTGGTTGGTGTGAAACAATCAATATGATTGGTTGGTGTGAAACAATGAATATGATTGGTTGGTGTGAAGCAATGAATATGATTGGTTGGTGTGAAACAATGAATGTGAGTGGTTGGTGTGAAGCAATGAATATGATTGTGTGAAACAATGAATATGATTGGTTGGTGTGAAACAATGAATGTGAGTGGTTGGTGTGAAACAATGAATATGATTGGTTGGTGTGAAACAATAAATATAATTGGTTGGAATGAAACAATGAATGTGATTGGTTGGTGTGAAACAATGAATATGATTGGTTGGTGTGAAACAATAAATATGAGTGGTTGGTGTGAAACAATGAATATGATTGGTTGGTGTGAAACAATAAATATAATTGGTTGGTGTGAAACAATGAATATGATTGGTTGGTGTGAAACAATAAATATGAGTGATTGGTTGATGTGAAACAATAAATATGATTTGTTGGTGTGAAACAATAAATATGATTGGTTGGTGTGAAACAATTAATATGAGTGGTTGGTATGAAATTGTGAATATGATTGGTTGGTGTGAAACAATGAATATGATTGGTTGATGTGAAACAATGAATATTTTTTTGTTTGTGTTGATGCTTAACATCCCGGTTAAAACAATGAATAATCATGATTAGGCGGTGTGAAACAGGCTTTATAGTACTGTAACTTGTTCAAGATTAGTTCTGTAAGTGTAAGTTTGGAAATTTTTGAGTGACTTTTATTTCACAATTTCTTTTTTGACAAATCATTAGGAAGTCCTTGCTCCCTGAGGGAGAACTTTGAATTCGCAAGGCAAGAAATTTGTGAGTAGTTGTGAAAAAAGTATTTCTTTTTCCAAACTTACAATATAATGTGTGTAGTGTTGTGTTTGTCTTGTCCTTGTCCTGAGGTTATAAAACTTTTTTCATTCTCAGATCAGCTGAGACTAAAATTATCGTGCTCATAAATGTTATAATGCCAACAATTGTTGACATTTTAAAATTTATTAGCAGGATGGATTAAATGCTTTGGCATTCTAAACCATCAATTTTAATATATTTGGACTATTTTGGTATTTATGAGAAGTTTAAATTATATGCTCAGCTGAGTTGAGCATGAAAAAAGTTTTATAACCTCGGGACCTGGTGTTGTCCACATGATTGCTTTGGGGATTTCAACTTTGAAGAAAAGACAAAAAGTTTTGCCGATGCGAAAACAAAGGCTCAGATCAGCTGTTCAGTAGCTGCACAGCTGATCAGCGCCTTTGTTTTTGCTACACAGATAGTACAATTAGTCTGCTTTCTAAATCCAAAATTTCAAGCTTCTAGCCATATTCTGTAGCTGCACAGGCTGGTTTGTGTCAGACTTGGTCGGAAACCTCGAAGACTGGTTTACTCACGTAGAGGCTCATGCGGTCTTCTGTGTTGTAATCGTGTGCCGCCATATTTCAGACTGTTTCTTGATGCTGAATCTGAAGATGGGAGGTAAAGCATAAACCCGAGACTTTGTATATGTTATCTTCTGAAATGTGGGAAAATGTAATCCAGGTTTACACTTTGGGACTTTCTATGTCTAATTGTAAATCTGAGAAACATGCATGCAGCCCTAAATGTGGGAGTTGGTAGCAGCCCTAAATGTGGAAGTTGAAATTCCAGGGCCCAGTTGTTCAAAATTAATGACATCCTTAGTTAACGATATAGGGATCAAACATGATTTTCCATTCATTAACATTCGCTAGGTCCCGAGGGGAGTGTTGAAAACCGAGGGCATAGCCCGAGGTTTTCAACACTCCCAGAGGGACCTAGCGAATGTTAATGAATGACAAAATCATTTTTGATCGCTATTATTGCATAATTTCTGCAGAAACGAAAGAAATAAGGTGCAGAAACGAAAGAAATATGGTGCACTATATTTTACAGCCTCATCACATTTTCATACGCGTAAAAGCGTTAGTTTTTATGCTCGTTCTGGGCGGACTTCAGTTTCTCATTCCTAGCACGTGCTTTGCTAGCGCCCGGTTACGAGCATAAGTAAAAGCCATTTATTAACAGCATGTGCGCGTGTGAATTGCAATATTAATGCATGGCTTTCTCTTCATTAATAAACGGCTGTTAATATCGTGTGACACGGGTATTTATGCAATGATAAAATTTCAAACATGAATATTACAAATACACTGTTACTTTTTGTTGAAAAAATGTGAGAATCCTTTGCATTGCGAATGATTCTCACATTTTTCAACAAAAAGTAACAGTGTATTTGCTTATGCAATAAGCATTTACTTAACAAGTTGAGTCTTAACGACGATGTTAAGCTAACAAAGTTTTGAACAACTGGCCCCGGATTTACTGTCAGTTACTGTCCTCATGTTAAACAAAATGTATGATTTAAATGATGTAAATTTTTATGTGGAGCCTCATACATGTGCTCATTTTGGAGTTATTTTAAGTGCCAGGGTTCTAACATTTAATAAGGAGCTCTATAGTTTACTGGTAGAGTGCCAGACTTTTATTAGCTCACTTGAGCCAAAGGCTCACAGGTGAGCTCATAGGATAGGCAGGCATCCGGTCTGGCGTCGTCCGTTGTTGTCCGTCGTCCACAATTTTCTGAAACTAGTTGGCAAATCCTGATCAAGTTTGATGTGAACCATCAATGGGTAGGGGGACTGACTCGATTTGGTTTTGGAGCAGATGTATCAAAATAGTGGTTTCCACGGCAACAGATAGCTACCATAGACTTACAATGGGAAAACCTAAAAAAATCTTCTTCTCTAAAACCGCAAGCTAGAGCTTGTGTACAGTGTATTTAGCATGTAACAATGTTTAGTGGTATCCTACATAAATCCTGCCAGTCATGCCCCTGGGGTGAAAAATGACCACACCCTGGGGGTCATTAGCCCCCATAGACTTACAATAGGAAATACATATAATCTTCTTCTCTGAAACCACAAAATCTTCTTTTCTAAAACAGCAAGATCCAAAGCTTGTATATTTAGTATGCAGCAATTTCATATGGTGCTTTACATAGATCCCTTCAATTGTGACCCTGGTGTTCAAAATGGTCAACCTTGGGGGACATTAGCTCCCATATACTTATTTACAATAGGAAAAACATATAAAAGTTGTCTTCTCTAAAACCATGAGCACTAGAGCTTTTATATATTGTGTGGAGCAATGTTTAGTATTCCTCTTTGTAAATTCTGTCACACATGCCTCCATACAGGCCACGTCCCAGGGCAGAGGCTGTTAGCTCCCATCAAATAACTCAGTCCAAATCAGGTGAGCGTTTACAGGACCATTGATCCACTGGTTAGTTAAAACTCCATCAGTGTTAGGTTGTTCTCAAGCAAGGCAGATCCACTTGCCATAGTATAAGGATCAAACATGCTTTTCTATGCATTAACATCTGCTAGGCCCTGAGGCAGGCATTGAAATCCGAGCCTGGGGGGCGGGGGCTAGCAGATGTTAATGCATCAGAAAGAACATGTTTGATCATTATTAATGCATTATACAACTATTTCATGTGAAAATATAGAAAAATTGTCTTGATTTTGCAAAAATTCAAGAACCTAAAATGGCGCAGAAAAATGATGTTAGCTAACAATGTTTTTTAAAAATGCTGCTTTCAGGGCAAACTTCAGCATCATCATGATGTCACAATATAACGTTAAATCAAATGCATGTTTACGCATTGACATCAAGGACTGACTCCATCCCAGTATGACCAAAACATTATTGAAATTAAACCCCATATCAAACAAACGCAATCTTGCGTATAACTTACATATGTGAAAGTTGTGCATGTTGTCTTGGATGTAGAGTCCTTAATCTTCTAAATTCAAGCTTGTAAACTGAGCTGCTGCACAAAAAAAAAAAACAACAATCCTCATATGCGAAAACAAAGATGCAGATCAGATCGCAGTAACTGCGAAGCTGATCAGCGCCTTTGTTTTCGCTACACAGATATTAGAATCTCTCTTAAATGCGAAATTTCAAGCTTAAAATTATTTTCTAAGACTGTGCAGGCTGGTTTGTGTCAGACCTGGACGAAAACTCAAATTGTTGGTTTTCTCATGCGAAGGCTCAACTGATACTTGAGTCTTTGTATAATCCAATCCACATACAAGCAAATCCCATGTTCAAATCATGAAATTCACGTCCCATTTGAACATGGGTTTTGGCTTAAATCTGTCGACGATATTGGTCAGTGCGATGTGACATGTAGAAACAAAATGGCCAACTTTGAAGAAGCTCAATAGTTTTTCAGTGAGTTTTTACGTTGTTAATGTTATTTTCAAGCAATTTTAAGTGAATAAGAGTGAAAATGCAAGGATAGCGATCAACCATGTTTTGTTTCAGTGTTCAAACATTCGCTGGATCATTTGGAACAGGTTTGAACATGTGGCCTTCGATCTTGTGTTCAAACACCTTCCGAGTGATCCATCAAAAGTTTAAACACTGAAAAACATTGTTGATCCCTATAACTTACCACATCAAAAATGGTCACATCAAGCAATTAAGAAATAAAAAAAAAGGCTAAACCATCAAGATCAAGTCCATTAGAGCAGGGAAAACATTGCAAAGTCCTGTATTATTTTGTTCGCTTTTAAGCTTCAAACTGGGTTAGTAGTGTTGCTTTGCTAGTTATAGGCTAGGCTGCCATGTGCCATTTTAGAAGCTGAATCATAACCATCTTACTGTTTGCACAAAATCTACGTACACGTGTGCCACATATATATGTAAAGGAACTTTTCATTATCTTTCCTTGTCACGAAACAGTTTACAAATGAGCCATGACACAAGAAAACAGGCCCCAAGGTTATAAAACTTCTTTCATGCTCAGCTCAGCTGAGACTGAAATTTATCCTGCTCATAAATGTTAAAATGCCAACAATTGTTGGCATTTTAACATTTATGAGCAGGATAAATTATAGGTTTTGACATTCTAAACCTTCAATTTTAATATTCTTGGGCTATTTTGGTATTTATGAGCAGTTTAAATTTTATGCTCAGCTGTGTTGAGCACGAAAAAAGTTTTATAACCAGGTCTGATACAAATTTGGTGGTACAGTCACAGGAGAAGGCTAGAAGCTTGACATTTCAGATATATGTAGATGAGGCATTGTACTTTCCTTTAGCACAGCTGATCTGCGCCTTTGTTTTCACATAGGCAAAAGTCTGGTTTTCTCATGACATGGCTCAGATATGCACCATATTTATTACAAATTATGTTATAGCTGGCTTTTCATAGGAAGATGGTACGGTGATTTTTTTGCTTGTGCAATATTATAGTTATTGAGATTTACCTTTTTCTAAATATCTCAAAGTCATTCCCTGTGATATACTGTAAGTTCAGAAATTTTCACGTGACTTTTATTTCCGATTTATTAGCGAGTTCTTGATTTCCCGATACAGTGTCCATACATTCTATAAAGCTTATAGTGACATTGTATTAGCGAGAACTTTGAATTCACGAGGCAACCAATTCACAAATTTTAGCGAAAATTTAAGTTCTCGCGAGTATTTCTGAATCTACAGTAATTAGCATGCAGTCTAAGTTATACCCCCATTCCACTGGGCGGCGTTTCCACTACGTTTCCAAATATGGGCATAAAATACCGTGAAATGTAGAGAGAGCGCCAGAAGCGTAGTCGAAACGCCTTGATCGTAGTGGAAACGTACTGGTAGCGCCTTGAACGCCACCCAAATTTGAAAGTTTTGACCCTGCTCAAAAATTTAAAACTTTTACGTAGAGAGAACTCCGTGGACTCGAAACGCAGTGGAAGCGTAGTAAAAGCGTAGTAAGAACGGCATTAGCGTAGCAGTATCGTAGCCGTAGCGTGCATAACGTAGAAGAAGCATAGCAGCATTGCAGTAAAAGCGTAGCGATATTTGTCCACAATCCCAGTACGCTTCTCCTACGCTATGTACGTCCTTGCCACGCTACTCACGCTTTCACTACGATTCCACCAAATTACCAATACCAACCAACGCGCTTCTTCTACGCTTCCAGTACGTTCTTGGCGTTTTGACTACGTTACCACTACCCTTCCACTACGCTCTTGGCGTCTTGACTGCGTTACCGTTACGCTTCTACTACGCTCTTGGCGTTTGAGCTAAGTTCATGGCGATTTACAGCACGCCCGTGCCAACTAGGGTATAATTATGTCACCTGTTTTAGCATTGTCTTCGTTGTTAAATGTTAATTTAAGCAATCCACATCAAAGAAAATGCCACCTCGAAAGGAAAGAAAAGCAAATGCTACTAGTACTGCCACCCAGAATCCGACAATTGAACCGCAGCAAGAGCCTACTAACCGAAGCAAGAGCCTACTCCAAAAGATGCTTCGCGCCAGGTCGAACAGGATATACCCCCTCCCCAACTCGAAGTTGAATCCCAACTTTATTATCGCAATCTGCAACACAGCCACTGGCACCATACGGTTCGTTTTCTTTGAAGACTAGATATCAAATGCTGAGAAAGATCTTAACTTGTAAAATGCAACAGAAACGCGGTGCCTGAGCTCCAAACGTAGAAAAGACGCAGCAGGAACGTAGTAAGCGTAGGTAAAGCGTAGTCAAAGCGTAGACAGAAATCCCTTGACGTCGTGGAAGTGTAGCTGATGCGGCTTTGTGATTCCTTAAGCGCCGTAGAAGCGCTGTAGTAGTGCGACAAGAACGTAGCTAGCATAGCGAGAAGTAGTCGAAGCGTACTAGAAGTGTATTAAAAGTGTGGGAATCCTAATTTTTTTCACATGACGGCGCTTCCACGGCGTTTCATAAGTTTTTTAAGAACGCCATGAACGTAGTGGAAACGCCGTCCAGTGGAATGGGGGTATTAACAGTTTTGCTATTTTAAATAATCTGTATCATGAGTAAAACTGCTTTTATCATAATGAAATACAAGGATACAGATCAGTTGCGTGGTAACCAAGAAGAGGATCTACTTAAGCACTTTTGTTTTTGTTACATATCATCAGGAAAACATGTCCATGAAATGTATACCCCCTTCAACCCCACTTTTATATAGTGAAAATGGGGTATATAGGGGTATTTATTTTTCTTACCGGTATCTCATTTCTTATTTTTGCTCCAAAACATAGATTGTGGGTACTCATTAAAACCGCCCGCTGAGGCGGTTCTAAAGTGTACCCAGAATCAATGTTTTGAGCAAAAGATTTAAAGCTATCAAACATTTTCAAACAAAATTTTCTATTTTTACAACTAAAAAAAAACTATGTACTCAGTATATTGTATGGGCAAGTTTTTTACGTGCATTGTATGTTGCAAACGGTGTTCCAAAGATTACAAAATATGCCTTATTTCCACTATTAGAATAATGAGTAATATGAGCTGCCGCATAAGAAACCCAAAAAAATGCATAGGCAAATACAAAGACACAAATCAGCTGTGCAGTAACTGCACAGCTGATCAGTGCCTTTGTTTTCACTGCACAAAAAGAACAATCCCTTTTCTTCATAAATCCCAAATTTCAAACTTCATGAGTTTTTCTGTGGCTGTACAGCTTGGTTTGTTATGGACCTGGTCGGAAACCCGAAGATCGTTTTCTCATGATGCGGCTCATATAAAGTCAGACAATTAAAATAATGAGTAATAATTATTATCATGCATCATTTCTGTCTTTTCAGATCATTTGGGACCGAAACTAAAGATAAGCTCCCTCTCGGTGATTTCCTATGTGCAGTAGGGCAGTTGAAGTTTCGGGGTACATCAGTATTATTTAGGCTTCCACACTCATGTACACAGTCTTTAAAGAGGTATGTAGGAATAGAAGGCATAAAGATTATACAGTCAAATTTAAAATCTCAAACTAAGAAAAATGAGCCGGGTAAAGAGAAAACCAGATTTTCGCCTATGTATGTTTTCGCTACACGGATAGTACACTTTCTCCTCTACTTATACCTAAAATTTCAAGAATCTAGCTTTTTTCTGAGACTGTACAGGCTGGTTAATGTCTGACCTGGTTGGAAACCCTGAAGAAAGTTTTCTCGCGTCACGGCTCAGAAGGTAAGGCCTGTAGTGTAGTAGTGCTGCATCACAAGAAAATTATCTTCAGAGTTTATGCCAAGGTCAGACACACACTGGCTTGTACTGTCACAGAAGAAGGCTACAAGCTTGAGATTTTAGTTTTGAGAAGAAAGATTCACTCTCTGTGAAGCAAAGACAAAAGCTCAGCTGTGCAGTTAGTAAAACACACAAAAGAAAAAAAAAGATGAGTTAAACATTAGGCAAGGTGGCCTCCTAGTCAGTCCCCACATAACATTAATAACAAAAATTAAAAAATGAAACAAACATAAAAATTAATCAAAAGATACACAACAGAATGCTTCCCGCAGGCTTTCAAACTGTCAAAAGCTGCAAAAAGGAAAATGGGATATTGCTCTAATCAAATGAATTTGCAATATTATTTATGGAAGCCTTTATGTGTTTTCAGTCTTGAAGCCAATGAGAATATGTCAGATGGCGAATCTGAGCCACCGTACAAGAAAATCCGTCCAAAAATAACTGATCCAATCAAAGTCAACAGGAAGCTTGACAATACAGGTCCAGGACCATCCAATGATATTTTCAAGCTTCCAGAGAAACGACCACTCACAGCTGCTCATGGTCACAAGAATTATAATAAATATGAGTTGGCGACACATACAGTTAAGGTGAAAAGGACAGGTGCATTACAGGAGGTTTCAGCTTTGTGGGATTTACAAGGTGAGTTGCCTATGTAATTTTTATTTAGTACCCTAGAATACATCTCTTACAAAATAAACCTAAGGTTTAAGGTAGGTTTGTTCTCCCTAGAAGACATATGCTTAGTAAATGAGACGGGCCAATCGGTAGCTGCTAGGTGGGGCAAAATTGGGAGAACCCCGAGAAAAAACACCTGGCACACCCCCAAGCAGAAATGGCTTGTTACGTGCTCTCTGTGGGGCTCGAACCCACACCAGACACAGCGGTGAGATGATCAAATTATTAAGGGGGGTAATGAAATATCAGCACTCTTCACCACTTGGACATTGGGGCTACCAATCCAGGGTTTGTTCCGTTTTCTCCAGCCTTGCATGTATACAATACATGAAACTGAAGTCTCCAAATGACATTATATGTAGTTCAGACATTAAACCCCAAATCAATCAATTAAATTCGGCTTAATTGTTAGACTGGCTCTTAATTTTGTACCCATATGGTGAATGTATGTTTTCTCTTGACGGAAGATGACAAGGATCACTAGGATTGTCATTATGAAAACTTGCCCATGCATTATACAGAGATTTTTTTTTTCAGCTGTAAAAATTAAAAATGTCATTAGAAAAATTTTGATATTTTTAATATATTTGCTCAAAACATTGATTGTGAGTACGTGTTAGAACCGCCTCGGTAAGTTCCCATAGTCTATGTTTTGGAGCAAAAATAAGAAAAATAGGTACATGTATATCCCTGCATACCCCAGTTTAAAAGTGGGGTATATGGGGTATATATTTCATGTACATGTTTTCCTGATGAATAGGATGTAAAATAAGAAGGCACTACTCTTTAAGTGTAGATGTAGAAAGGTACAAAAACTATCCTCTTCAGGTTGCTACATATTTAGGAAGAACACTTCTGTTCTATTTTTACCTTGAAAAAATGTTCGATTCCTTTGGAGCTTCAATTTATAAAAGTACCATTTTCATTCAGATTAGCGCACATGCTCCAATAAGCGCACACCCCGGCAGTTTTCGAAAAACATGTACATAAGCGCACACTGCTCGACTAGCATATTGGTACTTTAAACAAATTTTACACACAAACACCATATTAACAACATTAAAACTTAACCTTAAATGATCAATATACTAATTTGCAGCAATTAGAACGCTTTTAAAAGGACATCATTATTATTCATATTTTACATGGTCATTTCAGCACTTGAATTTTGTGGTGTTTTCATTTGTAGTGTGCACTAATTAGAATATTTTTTGCCTTACTAGTAACTACATTATTTTGAAAAGTTTAGTACACGGTCTGTGCGCTTATTAGAACCAATATGGTATATTTTTGTTTTCCTTATAGGTACAGGGGCAATAACCAACACATCAATCAGTCATATAGAAGGAGATATCTCTCGGTTTCAGAGAATGTCGTCCATTGATTCCTTCAACCAGCGCTCACATCCCAATGAAATGTTGACGGGTCTCAGATACTTCGAGAGAGCAAATAAGGGGGATAATGGCACTAATACAAAGGTACAAATTCTACAACAATCAAGTTTATTCTAGGTTCGAGCCGCGTCATAAGAAAACCAATAACTTGCATATGCGAAAACAAACACACAGATCAGCTGGGGTATCCGCGAAGCTGATCAGCGCCTTTGTTTTCACTACACAGATAGTGAAATTCCTCTACTTTTTAAATCCAAAATTTCCAGCCTCTAGCCATCTTCTTTGCTTGTACAGCTTAGTTTTTTGTCGGACCTGTTTGGAAACCAGATTGTTGGTTTTCTCATGTTGCAGCTCATTTCTTAGGTATCTTCTTCCTTTGACTAAAGAATTACTTTTTGAGACATGAAACCACAATATATAAAAAAATCTTCTGATTTTATAGTCTTAGATTCCCTGCCTCTTCTTTGCACAGACTGGTTTGTCCTTTGAATGAGATTCATTAGTCTTTTGGTAAAACACCTTTTAGTAGTTATGCATGAGCCTGTCAGAGAATATCTTTCAAATGGAGCCGCTATGTGAGAAAACTGGTCTTCGGGGTTTCTGATCAGGTCTGACAGAAACCAGCCTGGTACAGAAGATGGCTAGAGGCTGGAAATTTTGGATTTAGAGAGTAGAGGAATTGTACTATCCATGTAGTGAAAACAAAGGCGCTGATCAGCGAAGCTGATCCACGCCTTTGTTTTTGCATATGCAAAATGTTGGGTTTTCTCATGATGTGGCTCAAATCAAATCATGTTTCAGAATGCCTTTGACTGGGGCCAGGTTGATAAGAATGCTCTTGCCAAATGTTTATTGACAATATGTCGACATATCAAAGATGTATTGAGTGACGAACCAAGACTGTTGAAGCTCAAGTCACCTGTGTATATTTTAGGTAAGGTGAAAAATATTACACTAGCCTAGTGAGTACACTTATCAGATTGCTTACCTTGACTAGTTTTTGGAAGTTTTCAGATTGATTCCTAAGCTTTGCAAATCTGTTCACGGTTGTCAGTTACTCGTGGAAAAACACAAAGCACTGGTAAACTACTTGCTGTAAGCCTGGCTGTGAAATGTATAGGTTTGATACTTGAATACCTTGGCTTAACATGACCACAAGCATCTGCTTACAAGAAATCAATTAAACATGAACTATTTTGTATATTAATTTCATATAATTTTTATACACAATGATCTTGATGGACAGTTTGTACATGTATATTATTCATATTTCTTAAAAATCGTATTTAAAGAGTTGACTATTTCTCTTAGCAGTTTGTGCTTTTATTTGTAACCTTGACCTTGCTTATACCAAAACATTTGACCTTTTGACCTTCACCTACATTACAGGAGATATCCATGGCAACTATAGAGATCTGGTATGTTTTGAGAAGGCCCTATGGAGGATGGGCCCCCTGTTGACCCCTGCCTCGTTTCTTTTCCTTGGGGATTATGTGGATAGAGGGGAGTTTGGTGTCGAGGTATGATGTAGGTCAGAGAAGATTGGGCTATTTCGTCATTTATGAGCAGTTTAAATTTCAGTCACAGCTGAGTTGAGCATGAACAAAGTTTTATAACCTGGAGGCAAGGTCATTGAGATTTTTATGCTAAAAAAGAGAGCTTGAACTTTAATTGGCACGTGAATGGTGAAATTGGCTCTTGAACGGTGAAATAGTCCATATAAATAGAAGTTTCATATTTAGAAATGCTATTCTAATACACTTGAGAATGTAACGCGACTTCTGATTGGATAACATCAAAACTTTGTGACAGTATATTCTGCCATATACCGTCGGAAACCCAACGTCATGAGTAACGTCACTTGTGATTGGCTAACGTCCTGGTTATACATCTCTCGTGACACTCAAGTTTTGGGAAAACAATGCATTTTCGATGTTTGTAGTTAAAAAGTACATTAGCATGGCGATATAACAATATTCAAATTTTCATTTGGCGTGGTATAGCGTCATATGTATGGTCGGAAATCCTGTTTTACAGCAATTATATGAGCCGCCTCGTGGGAAAACCAACAATGTGGTTTCCGAACAGGTCCGACACCGACCGACCTGTACAAGCATAGAAAAGAGCTACAAGCTTGAAATTTCGGATTTAAGTAGAAGAGGAATTGTACTGTCCGAGTAGCGAAAACAAAGGCGCTGATCAGCTTCGCGGTTACCGCGAAGCTGATCTGCGTCTTTGTTTTTGCCTATGCAGATGGTTGGTTTTCCCATGAGGCGGCTCATATACTGTCCCAAATGAAAAAATATTGATATCCCCTAAATGATATAGGACCCAAGGAATAAGCATGTCCGCTCATATATCTAGTAAGGTGATAAATGGGCTTCAGTTTCAGATTATTCAAGTATTTTGTATAATTTCAATAAAGAAATAAGTTGAATGTCACAAAATGAGCCACAGTTACAGTTTGTATGTGTTTACTAAGTTTTACACCCTACCCTCATTTTCAGGTTGTAGCCTATCTATTTGCCCAGAAGTTGCTGGCACCATCAAAGTTTTTCTTGCTCAGAGGAAACCATGAACTCAGAAATGTGCAGGAAATGTTCTCGTTTAAAACGTAAATATACTTCAGATGAAAATTATAGGAGCTAGTATGAATTTATGGATTTACATTTGAGCCTTCGCACGAGAAAACCCAACAATTCAGGTTTCCGACCAGGTCCGACAGAAACCGTTCTGTACAGTCAGAGAATCAGGATAGAAGCTTGAAATTTCAGATTTTAGAAGAAAAGGGGTTGTACTGTCCGTGTAGCAAAAACAAAGGCGATGATCAGCTGTGCATAACTGCGCCTTTGTTTTTGCCTATGCATGTTGTTGATTTTTTTCATGCCGCTGCTCATTTTTGCTTGTATGGATTTACAATTTTTTTTTGTGTGTGTTGTTTTTTTTTTTGTGTGTGTGGGGGGGGGGGGGGGGAATTTCCATAACAAATAAAAAGGAATGAAATTTTGTCATATAGGGCTCTAACAGAATTACAAAAGTAAAAGCAAGAACTGGAATCAGAATCAGGAGGAACCCATTTAAAACAAAAAACTAATAATAATGATAAAAATAATAAAGTAACAAAGTAGGCAAAACCTGCATGAAAATGCAGGATGCAGAATATATTGAAAATTGCACACCCAGGACAATGGGAATCAAAAACCATTTTTTTTTGGGGGGGGGGGGGGAGGGGGAGTGGGGGGTTCAGTATGCATGCAGTGCTATTTTTATTCTAATAATTCTAATGAATTCTCTGATTTATATGCCCCCAACTTGAAGAAGTTGAGGGGGCATATTGGTTTGGGTCTGTCCGTGCAGTGCAGTGCAGTGAGTGAGTGCAGTCAGTCAGTCTGTGATGCATGAGCACTCAGTCAGGAACCGTTAGAGCTAGGATCTTGAAATTTGGTATGTAGTTTGTATATGAAAATTTAGAGGACCCGTATTTTTTCTTTCAGGTAAATTCAAGGGGCTAGGGGCCCATTCTGTGAGAGTTATTTCCCTTTTTAATTCTTGATTAAGTGAATAGATAGTGGCTACCTTGTGTGCGCAACTCCTCCTACAGTTTTATTCCGATTCTCTTGAAACTTTATAGATGTTGTGACCATGCTTTGAAGATATGCATGTGGTTTGGATATAATCCTCAGATTAATTTTTGTCACTTTTTTCGCAATTTGAACTTAGCCATTTTTCGGGCATTTTCACAATGAAAGTGAATGGGCAGTGGGTACCTTGTGTGCGCAACTCCTCCTACAGTTTGATGCCAATTCATTTAAAACTTTACATGTATTATGGGCATGGTCTGAAGATATACATGTGGTTTGGATATAATCCTTGGATTATTTTTTGTCAATTTTTCACGATTTGAACTTAGTCATTTTTTCGGGCATTTTAGTGAATGGATAGAGGGTACCTTGTGTGTGCAACTCCTCCTACAATTTAATACCGATACTTTTGAAACTTTGCAGACATTGTGACCATGCTTTGAAGATATGCATGTGGTTGGGATATACTCCTCAGATTAATTTTTGTCACTTTTTTTACAATTTGAACTTAGTCATTTTTTGGACATTTTTACATCTTGAAAGTGACTTACCAGTTGGGGGCATAGTGTTTCATAAACACATTTTCTAGTTTCTATCTGATACAACACCATGTTGTCATTGTAGGGAATGTCTGAACAAATTTGGTGACAGTATTGGCCTCCAACTGTGGGAAGCTATTAATGATTGTTTTGATGTTATGCCAGTTGCCGCTACCGTAGATGACAGAGTAAGTACATTAGCAGCGTCATGAGAAAACCAGCAATGTGGTTTCCAAACAGGTCTGAGACAAACGGAGCTGTACAAGCACAGGAGATGGCAGGAGGCTGGAATTTTTATATTTAAGAAGAAGAGAAATTGTACTATCTGTAGCGAAAACAAAGGTGCAGATCAGCTTCGCAGTAATTGACTATGTACAGTGTATGACAGTTTTTTTACTCCAATATTCATGTTTGTTGTAGACAACATTTGTAGATAGAGTAAATACAATGATTTCTTCCTGAAATACTGACTTTTGGTTGGAAAAGCTTGAAATGTGATTGTGTTATAGTGAGGTGTGTTATATTAAGGTTGGACTGTATTATCATGGTCTAATTAGACCATCTTTTAGATTTTCTGTCTACACAGTGGTATCCCTACGCCGGTGGATGGTGAGTTTGTTGATGCTTTAATAAGAGTGCCTGTCCACTGAGAAATCCTGACAGTGTTATAATGAGGTGTGCTATATCGAGGTGTCTTGAAATGAGGTGTGCTATATTGAGATGTGTTATATGGAAGTTTTATATTTCAGATTTTCTGTGTACACGGTGGTATACCTACGCCGGAGGTGGATGGTGGATTCGTTGACGCTATAATGAGAGTGCCTGTACCACTGAAAAACCCAGAGGATGAGTGTCAGCTAGCCTGGGACATTATGTGGAGTGACCCGGTCAGGTAAATGAGTCTTAATGGAGCGCGAAAAACTGGTCTTTGGGATTTCCAAACACATCTAACACAAACTGGTCTGTACAGTCATAGAGAAACATTAGAAGCTTGAAATTACTTGTTTAGGAGGAAGAGGAGTTGTACTATCTGTGTAGCAAAAACAAAGCGGCTGATCAGCTTCGTGGTTACCGCGAAGCTGATCTGCATCCTTGTTTTCGCATATGCAATATGTTGGTTTTCTCATAACATGGTTCAGTTTTTGGGGCCTCAAAGCTAGGCCTTTAGATTATAAAAATGTTTCCATTCAGGTTTTGAAACATGCTTTGAAATCAAACTGACATAGACTCCTATTAGTGAAAATATAGTCTAATGCAAATATCTTTCCAAGTAAAAAAAAATAAAACAACAACAAAATAAATGAAGCCTAAAGCACACTAGAAACAAAAACAAAAACAAAACAAAAAACAAAAAAATAAATAAATAACCTTGTCAAAAATACCAATGATGATGTCATTTAAAGTGTTCCAATCATTGCAAAATTTAAATTTTAATGCGGTTAAGGTGGCTCGATACCAATTTTGTTGATAAATAAACCTATAATTTTTAGGCAGTTTAAAATATAGGTGGAATGCTACTCAAAAAGCAAAATATTTTTGGGGGTATCCATGCTTTTTAAAAAGTTATGGATTTTCAAAATTGAGGAAAATAGACTTTTTGAAATATTTTCAATTTCATTTTTTTTTTTTAAATATTTTCAATATCATTTTTTATGGAATAGATCTAAAATATGTCAACAGAATGTGTTTTAAACTGTAAATGTAATCATAAACTACTTGCCAAACAACAAAATTGAAAGGTAAAAATGAATATATGCATCCTAGGGCAAAAATACAATTTTTTTTTTTTGCAGAAAATATTTTTTTTCAAATTTTTGAACATATCTCCGAGAATATACTTAGAATAACAAAAAAAAAAGATTTTTGAAAAGGGGAATGATTATCAAATAAGATAATGCATAAATTGATAGGTCTTTCCACACTTTTTAAGCTGCTATAAGCATTTTTCCACACCCACCCCTTACAAAGATGCATATCTCGGCTCATAATCAAACCTCATAAAAAACTTTTCAAAGATATTTTTTTAAAGCATGTGATGTATGGATGTTTAGATTCGAAAATTGCCAATGTAATGATACCAAAAAAATTATTAAATTCTGATAAATGTATTAGATGACATACAAGGTCCAAACCACCACTTGTCATACATCGCGATCATATAGTCCCGACAATTAGTATGTTATAGTTACATTTTTTAAAAGCTTAAACTTAAATGTAAAAAAATTTATTATTTCACTTTCAATGCCAGCTGAATCTGAGTCAGATTAGGCCTTCTAGTAATAGAATTTGAAACATCTGACAGTTATTAATAATTTTCAAATAAAAAAGAACAAAGCAAGCAATTTCGATGCATTTTTATGCCCCCAACTTTGAAAAAGTTGGAAGGGCATATTGCTTTTGGCTTGTCTGTCTGTCTGTGTGTGTGTGTGCGTCCGTTAACTTTTGAACGGTGAATGGTAGGGTTTTGAAATTTCATGTGTGTATTCCTCATGAAAAAATAGTTGACCCGTATTTTTTTTCATGTCCGAGTTATGCCCCTTTTCTGAGTTATGTCCCTTTGAAAACAAAATTTGAAAATCTTGTGTGCAAGATATCTCAAAAAGTATTTGAGCTAGAGACTTCATATTTGGTATACTGATTGGGGCTAAGGAGTAGATGACCTGATTAACTTTTGAGAACTTTCCGTCGAATTTTGACAAAAATACGGAATTTCGAAATTTTTATTGATTTTTCCACTTTTCCGTGAAATTTGAAACTTTTGAAAGGTGAATGTTAGGGTTTTGAAATTTCATATACAGATTCCTCATGAAAAAATAGTTGACCCATATTTTTTTTTCATGTCCGAGTTATGCCCCTGTTTGGAGTTATGCCCCTTTGAATACAAAATTTGAAAATCTTGTGTGCAAGATATCTCAAAAAGTATTTAAGCTAGAGCCTTTATATTTGGTATACTGGTTTGGGCTGAGAAGATGATCACCTGATAAACTTTTGAGGACTTTCCGTCAAACTTTTACAAAATTACTCCATTTTGAAATTTTCACTCCATTTCTTACTTGTCTGTAAAAAGCTTACATTCTGTTCCTGGACCGGGGTCAAAACAGAGGCAACTGAACAGCTTCTTAAGGAAATTAAATTTCACTTCATTCGAATGAAATGAATCATACAAGCTGCCAGTTTAGGGGCAAGCATACAGTTGGGGGCATAGTGTTTTACAAACACGCATTTCTAGTCATTTTTCCATTCTTTTTACTTCTTCTATTGATGGGATATGCAAATTTTTATACCATATCATTTTCATCACAATATATGTAGTCTATATTAAATCATACAAATTTTATAAGAACCAAATAACGATAACTCTTGCTTTTTTAGCTCATTACAGTTGTCTTATTTATTACTATTGAAACCCCTTAATATGGTATAAATGTGTAAAATTGGTATAAAATACCAATGTGCTTGCCGAGCAGTGTGCTCTTATGCACATGGTTTTCAGGAACGACTATGGTGTGCGCTGATTGGAGCATGTGCACTAATTAGAATGAATACAGTATGTTTTTTGTAAACAACAACAAAAATAAAACATAAGCATTTAAAGAAAGGGCAGTTCCATAATTAATTGTGGGGGGAGGGGGGAGGCACTTTTGTCTGGACCCCACTACCCCTAAATATCATTTTTGTCGCACCTGCTTATAGCAGGGTGCGATATAGGAGTAAATTTCCATCCGTTCATTCATTCGTTCATCCGTCCGTCTGTCAACATTTACGTCGAAGTTTGGTTTTCTCTACATCAGTGAGAGCTACGAGTGTGAAATCTTGCATAATAATTGTCCTTGACATACCCTTTAAGCATGCACCTTGACCTGGTGCCCTTGACCTATATTCACAGTCCATTGACTTTCTTAATTTTTATGTCGAAGTTTGTTTTTCTCTGCATCAGTGATAGCTGCGAGTGTGAAACCTTGCATAGTAATCGTCCTTGACATACCCTTCAAACACATACCTTGACTGGCTGACCTTTACCTATATTTCACGGTCCATTGACTTTGTTCAGTTTTACGTCTAAGTTTGGTTTTCTCTGCATCAGTGATAGCTGCGAGTGTGAAATCTTGCATAGTAATTGTCCTTGACATGCCCTTCAAATATGCACCTTGACCTGGTGCCCTTGACCTATATTTCATGGTCCATTGACTTTGTTAATTTTTATGTCGAAGTTTGGTTTTCTCTGCACCTGTGATAGCTGCGAGCGTGAAACCTTGCATAGTAAATGTCCTTGACATTCCCTTTCAGAACACACCTTGACCTGGTGCCCTTGACCTATATTTCACGTTTTAGTTATTTTGCCCCATGCAGGTGCAATATCGACCTCCGTGGCATTCTTGTTTCTAGATACCCCTGCTTTTGAATAATGGTCAATGTCCACTACCTGTAAAAAGGAAAAAAACAACATGACCCATGAACAGAAAAAAAAACCCACCTCAACCCCCCCCCCCCCTCTTTGCAAACAGACAAGCTTAGAGCTGCTCTGCCAAAGTACAGAAGCCATCTAGTCTCCAGAAACTTAAGGAAGCAGATAAACTATCATTACGAAAACATGCCCATGTGATATACAGATTTTTTCAAAGTTATAAAAAATTGAAAATTTTCAGTAGAAAAATTTTAATATTTTTCTTATTTTTGCTTGGAGAGGCGGTTCTAACAAGTACCCACAATCTATGTTTTGGAGCAAAAATAAGAAAAATAGGTATACCCCTGCGAACCCCAGTTTTACTATATAAAAGTGGGGTTTAAGGGGGTATTCATTGCATGGATATGTTTTCCTGATGGAAGCGCATAAAAATGGCTGCTTATCATGTCCCCACACCCAGAACTGCACCTTTATAGTTTGCATACATCATAAAACTTGTGTTCTCAATGCCTGGCTCATAAAATTTGCTATACAAAGGGATACAGAAGGGTAAGTTTCTGTTTGCAGTGTGCCCTTTAGAAATGGTGTGCTGGTCTTGCAATGAAAAGGTTTGCGAGTTTGATTCTCAGCTCTATTAGTGTTTCGGGCAAAAATGAACCATGGATAATTCATTATGACCTTTTTAATTATGTTGTTGGGACTGTAAAAAAGAAAGGACATGGGAAAATCGTTAGAAGCATGCATTATGCAATATATATGATGGGTATATGCAAGTTTATAAGTGGAGATTCTAAATGGGGGTTGGATTGTAGTACCCCGGGAGCTAATTTTGACCTACCTTGCACGCCCCCCAGGACAATTTTTCATGGGTGCCAAATCGTTCATTGGGACCCCAGAAATGCAAAGAATTTTTGTCCTCAAAGATAAACTCAATTGCACTATGA
This sequence comes from Rugalucina vietnamica, assembly GCA_964017185.1. Lineage (NCBI taxonomy): Eukaryota > Metazoa > Mollusca > Bivalvia > Lucinida > Lucinidae > Rugalucina > Rugalucina vietnamica. The sequence goes on along the minus strand of OZ024881.1, from coordinate 33,354,739 downwards.
AAAAATGCATGGTTTCCATGACAACCTTTAAAGCGATTCTTGAGCATGGGGGTGTAGATAGAAAATTGACCATATCTCCATTGTTACTTATCCTAGACCACTGAAATTGGTCTCATTTTAAAGCTTAGATATAGCCCTTTCATCTTATAGTAAGTAATGCCAATTTTTGAATTTGCATATTCATGAATTTTAATGAAAACATCAAAAAATGACAGAAAAAGCGTTAGAAATCCATAATAAACTAATTTCAGGACCAAACTGTCATTCTGACACTTTGTTATTGAACCAGTAATATTATATGACACATTTATTGATGATCTGGGCCTATATGAAAATGATCTCATTTGCATATTCATGAATATTAATAAAAAATGTCAAAAAATGAGGAAAAGCAAGGGAAAAACTATATCCATTGCAAGGATTTGGATAGGTTATAAGGTCTATCTTGCATCCATTTAACCAATTCACATGGCTGCCAGTTTGGTCAGAGGGACCACCTAAATGTCATAAAATATTGTCCTCAATGATGAACACATTTGCATGATGTAAAATGACATAGTCTTCACCCACCCCTCATGCGATTCTAAAGAATAGGAGGTACTTACAAAAATACTCACATCCCACCAATAGCATACTCTAGGATACTATGATTGGTCTGATAGTGATGCATGAACCTAACAATTTAACCTTGATACCTTATATTTATATCATAGAATTTGCTTATTCATGAAAATTAAAAAAAAATCTAAATTGGAGAAATATCGTGGAAAAAATAGGGGTATACATGCAAAATCACTTGTACAAGAGCTATTAATAAACTCAGAATACTGAAAGAGGTTTCAAATGAAGGCTATTGCAATGTAATATGACCCTGAAGTATGATATAAGAATAATCTGAATTGCAATTTCATGAATTTTAACGAAAACTTGAGAAATTTGAGAGAAAAAGTTAAAAACTAATATGGGTAAACCTACAAAATGACTTGCATCTCAGCAATAAAACGCCCTATAGTGCTGAAAATGGTATCAAATGGTGGTTATGGCAATATCATAACATCCTGTACTACAGTATTTAAGTCATTTGATTTTTTGTTTGAAGAATATTAACAAAACCTTTTGAATTTAGTGAAAAAATACAGAAAAATAACGGGGGTATACGTAGAAAAACGAACATATCTTGGCTACTGAAAGACCTAGAGATCCATATTTGGTATCAAATGATTACTAGAACAATGTTCTTTAACCATATAATCAGCAATATAAAACATCAACTATTGTTGGTGTATGTATATTAAAGAGATTGTCATAAATAAGAGAAAAATCGACGATAAAAGAAGGGGTACACCAACTAAATTGCTTATCTCAACTGCCAATATTCTTAGAGTGCTGAAAATGGTACCAATAGATAGCTAGGAGAATGCACTACTGCCATGTGGTCTGATAGTTTATCAAAAAGTTATAAAATTTTCTGAATGTTACATAAAGTTTTGAAAAATTGTGAAAATAACAGAAAATTGAAGGCTGTGCTTAAACAAAATTTATTAAATCTTGCTTGCCAGCGAAGATGATTTATATATCTGAGTACCTGGCAATAATACATTTCCTAGCTATAAATTGATGCCATTTTGAGTTCTCTATGGCTATTGGTAAATGCGATATTAGCGATTTGGTTGGTGTACCCCGTCATTTTTCATTGATTTTTCTCTTATTTATAACGATCTCATTAATATCCATACAACAACAATAGTTGATGTTATATATTGCTGATTACATGGTCATAGAACATTGTCCTAGCAATCATTTGATACCAATTATAGCTCTCTAGGTCTTTCAGTAGCCAGGATATGTGCGTTTTTCTACTTATACCCCCATTATTTTTCTGTGTTTTTTCACTAAATTAAAAAAGTTTTGTTCATATTCTTCAAACAAAATATCAAATAACTTAAATATTGTAGTAGAGGATGGTATAATATTACCATTGCAACCATTTGATACCATTTTAGCACTATAGGGCTTTTGACTGCTGAGATGCAAGTCATTTTGTAGGTTTACCCATGTAAGTTTTTAACTTTTTCCCTTAAATTTCTGAAGTTTTCATGAAAATTCATGAAACTGAAAATCAGATTATTCTTAAATCATACTTCAGGGTCATAGTACATTGCAATAGCATTCATTTGAAACCTCTTTCAGCATCTTGGGTTTATTCATAGCTCTGGTACAAGCGATTTTGTATGTATACCCCTATTTTTCCACGATATTTCTCCATTTTTTAATGTTTTTTTTTATTACTATTCATGAATAAGCAAATATAATGATTAAAATATAAGGTATCAAGGTTAAATTGTTAGGTTCATGCATCACTATCAGACCAATTATAGTATCCTAGAGAACGCTATTGGTGTGATGTATTTTTGTAGGTACACCCTATTCTTTAGAATCGCACTAGGGGTGGGTGTGAAGACTATGTCATTTTACATCATGCAAACATGTTTATCATTGAGGACAATATTTTATGGCATTCAGGTGGTCCCTCTGACCACACTGGCAGCCTTCAGAATTTGTCCCAGGGATGAAAGATAGACCTTATAACCTATCCAATACCTTGCAATGGATATAGTTTTTCCCTCGTTTTTCCTCAATTTCTATCAATTTCATTAATATTCATGAATATGCAAATGAGATAATGTTCATTTAGGCCCAGGTCATTAATAAATTTCCCATATGATATTACCGGTTCAATAAAGTGTCAGAATGACAGTTTGGGTCTGAAATTAGTGTATTTATGGATTTTTAACGATTTTTCTGTCATTTTTAATGTTATCATTAAAATTCATGTATATACCAATTTGAAAATTTGCATTACTTATTATAGGATAAAAGGGCTATGTCTAAGCTTTAAAATGAGACCAATTTCAGTGGTCTAGGATTAGTAACAGTTGGGATATGGTCAATTTTCTATGACCACCCCCATGCTCAAGAATCGTGTTAATGGTTGCCATGGAAACCATGCATTTTTTCATAGTGCAGTTGAGTTTATCTTTGAGGACAAAAATTCTTTGCATTTCTGGGGTCCCAATGAACGATTTGGCACCCATGAAAAATTGTCCTGGGGGGGGGGGGGTGCAAGGTAGGTCAAATTAGCTCCCGGGGTATAGCTAATGACTTATTTTCACAGGGAAATTTATTTATCTTTATTTTTATCCAGGTGAAATGCAAACTGTTACCAGACATTTTAAAATTTTCACTACTAATTTTATTGACATCCGCGCAAAATGCGTGTTGTTGTTTTTTCCATGGCAGACACATGCAATTGGTGAAATGCCAAATTGACAATGAGTAGGTGCTGTGAATGGGCCAATTTTCATTTTATTCTGGGGTAACCGGGTTGTCAGATAGATTGATCAGGTTTTATTAGAAAGAAATATCCACTTAAAGTATAAATTGTTCTCTCATAGTTTTCAAGGGCAGTAGGGCCACGGCAAGTTTGATTTCTGTTACCACCAACTTTCTTATGAAACAATAATGGGGAAACACGCTAATTGCTAATCAAATCTTTTAAGTACAATTTAGGGCAGCCTATTGTTACAACCCAAGTCGCCCGTTAAGTCTTATCTGTACAATCAACTTGGACTGTGGAAACACCTCAAACCACCCCAAAACACACCAAACCATGATGAGGAGGTTTGGGGTGTTTTGATGTGGTGTATTTTTTGGCATTTATGGAGTTTATTTGTTGTGGTTTACAGTGTTTTTGGAGTGGTTTGGGGCTATTTATGATAAGGTTTAGGTGTTGTATTGCTAAAATATCTGAATTTTGATATTATAAAAGTGTTTTGAGATGGTTTGAATGTGTTCTGGGGTGGTTTTAAAGTAGTTTGGGGTGATTCGGTGTGTTTTGGGGTTCGTTTGGGGTGTTTCCATGGTCCTGTCCGTTGATTGGGGACCGTGGAAACAACCCAAACCTATTAAGACTTTATTCTCACACAAGGGACAAACAGAGTCACAATTCACTGACTCCATTTAGTTTTACACATTGTATTTGCCAAATCCAGGGGTACCGGTATTCAATTTTCAAATGGAAATTTGTGAATTTGGACAAAACAAGGAAAAATATCACAAAACAAAAGATAGTTTTGGAACGTTTTATTACAACTAAATCATTGGTAAATGAGCCGCCTCATGGGAAAACCAACAATCTGCATAGGCGAAAACAAAGGCGCAGATCAGCTTCGCGGTAACCACGAAGCTGATCAGCGCCTTTGTTTTCGCTACTCAGATAGTACAATTCCTCTTCTACTTAAATCTGAATTTTCAAGCTTCTAGCTCTTTTCTGTGCTTGTACAGCCCGGTTTGTGTCGGACCTGTTCAGAAACCACATTGTTGGTTTTCCCACGAGGCGGCTCAAATGTCATTTTTCGGGCTGATACAACTACGTTTTCTGCAATCAAACTTGGTCTAGCAATTAGTTCAGTCTTAAAACGAGCAAAACTTGGATTTATCTATCCCTGTTACGTCATTTCAGACATCTTTAGCAGTGTTTGGGTGAGTTTCGTTTACACAGAAGTCATTGAACCGAAATGCCCCATTTTCCAGCCTTAACATCACCCATTTTCATCATTTTCCAGCTGTTCCAGACAGCGCCTCCCAGTAATAATCAGCTATTGATTGTTGGGAGTAAGAAGTAGAAGTTGCTTCCCTTACACGAACATTTCACTTCCTGTTATTTGTATACCAGTATGTGATGCTCCATAATTAAATAATTGTTGTTTTTTATTGCACCCGGCCCGGCCCCCAATGTGTATTCTTTTCAAGACGCTTTGGACCCCCCAAAAATAAATCAGTTTTTTTTTCCAACCCCACTACCCATAAATTTGAAATTTTTGGCCACCCTATGACCTGTCAAATTGAAATCTTCCCTACCCCCACTACCCATAAAAAAAATTGGGGTGCCGCCCCTGGGTCCCCCACCATTAATTCTGGAACTGCCCTAAGAATGCCTCTTTTATGGGATACTTCTTACTTTTTACAGTTTAGACGTTTTAACGCCAGAGACTATCAAAGATTTAAAAGACAATAATGGTTTTATACCAAACACTCGGCGTGGGACGGCCCATTTCTTTAGTTGTGATGCCTTGATGGGGTTCTTAGAGAGAAATGGGCTCACACATGTAATCAGGGCCCATGAAGTCCAGGAAAATGGGTTTCAGGTAGGTTGATGCTTTATGCACCAGTCATTTGTAACCACGGCTCCCCCACCTACGGAGAAAGGCGGGGATTATGACTTTTCAGTTTTCAATGCTCTGCTATAGACCCTAGCCCCAGGGGACAAACCAGAGGTCAAAACTATGCTCTTTGGTCTGCCCCTCGCAACAGAAAATCTCCCTGGGGTAAGGATCTTAATATCAAACCCTGTCATTTTCCCTGCACTGCCGGGACTTTAAAAAGTATTTACATCACAGTTTAGCCTGGCTATTCCCCATCCTTCCCTGTAGGTAGGGTGGCCGTGGTTACTAATGTACAAACTGCAAAAGACCAGAAGGAGATATGAGGTGTCGCATGAGAAAACCCAGCAATCTTTGTTTCTGACCAGGTCTGATACATACCAGCCAGTACAGTCACAGGAGCAGGTTAGAAGCTTGAAATTTCGGATTTAAGTAGAAGGAGAATTGTACTATCTTTGTAGCGAAAACAATGGCCGTGATCAGCTTAGCAGTTATTTTTTTCGCATATGCAAAATGTTGGTTTTCCTATGATGCAGCTCATTTTTGTTTTTTGTTCTTCATAATGCCTTTTGGAAGTGTGGTGGCCCAGGGACAGACTTTCTGATGCTGCAGTGTGAGGTTGTGGGTTTGAATTGTGAATTCCAAAAGTGATCAAACAAACATTTATCTGAAATTCTTATTTTATTAACAGGTACAACAACAAGGCAAGCTATTGACAGTATTTTCCTCCTCTCACTACTGTGGGGGCTCCAACGAAGCTGCTTGTGTGCTGGCGGACAATTATAAACTACGAATGATACGAATAGACACCACCTGAACCAAAGCATTATACCTGTGATTATGTACTTATCCCTTGGTACTTAGATCTTCAAACGCAGGACTTGAAACCGAAGTCTTTAGTTTGTTTTACGTTAAATTTGCAATGAAAACCATTGTTTTAACAAAAGAACAAATATAACAATTGAACACTTAAACTTTTAATGCCCATGAAAAAATGATATGCCAGAATAAATGGGATATATTTTTTTAAAAGACATGTACTGAATAACATGGTTCTTATACATGTCCATAATTTGAGCCGTATAGTGAGAAAACTGACAATGTGGTTTCCGAACAGGTCCAACACAAATCAGGCTGTACAGTCAAAGAAGCAGGCTAGAAGCTTGAAATTTCAGGTTTAAGAAGAGGAAGTTTACTGTCGGTGTAGTGAAAACAAAGATCTGCGCCTTTGGTTTTGCATATGCAGATTGTTGGTTTTCTCATGAGGCAGCTCATTTATTATGTAAAGTAACTAAAAGCCAGTATATGTACGAGGACCATATGTTAGACATGCTTACGGTATGTGCTGAATAATTTATCTTCTAAAAATATTATCATTATTTTGAAAAACATTTCAACCTTTATATAAATGTGACATTCTCTGCGGTTTTGGGTCTTGTGGGGGTACAGTGTTGATCATGGATGTCACAAAACATGAATTAAAGTCGACGTCACAAAACTGCATGCAACGTTAATTGGATTTTTTCGCACTCGGTCACTGGTTTAAAAACGCTGTCTAATAAGAAAGGTTGGCAATTTCTAGCAAGAGCTTTAAAAATTCGGATCCTATAATATTTAGACAACATTCACTGTGAAAAATAACAGGGCAGGACACTATATCTCAGTGTCACAAACGTTTTTCCAAGGCCAATTAATTTCTTCACCAATTAAAAACCCTAAGATGCAAACTGAGGGTGGTGCGTGTTTTCCCTATTTTTTTCTCATTAATTGTTAGCACTATATTGAAGCTTTTGGACATAGATTATAAACATAATAAAAATTGTAGAAATGTCAAAAACTTAATTTTCGACTTTGACTCCACAAGACCCAAAATGTCTGATACTGTCACAAATAAGCTAATATGTGACTAAGCGAGCCTCATCACTTGAAAATCTGTTCACTGGATGACAAACCAGGTTCAACACACACTGCAATCTCAGATAGAGAGAGGCTATGTAGTATAACTTTTTGAATTCACAACAACAGATTTTTAGATTGATATTGCTCTGACAATTAGTTTGCATGAGATTATAACAAATTTTGTACAAAAATTGTACAGTTATTTTTTATATATTGTTTTTTTTGCTTCCTGATTTGTCTTATTTTTAAATTCCCTAATAGTGCTTTCATGGCTTTTTGTAGTCTCTTAACCGATTTTGTTTGTTTTCAACCTTTGTGATAAAGCAAATCATTCAATTTGGCAAAATCATTTCTGTAAGGTTATTTGAGCCACTGCATGAGAAAACCAACAATCTGGTTTTCCCACCAGGTCCGACACAAACAGGCCTGTACAATCACAGAAGCAGGCTAGAAGCTCGAAATACAAGAAGAATTGTACTATCTGAAAAGCAAAATACTGCACAGCTGATCTGTGCCTTTAATTTTGCCTATGCATGTTGTTGGTTTTCTTGTGTGGTGGCTCAGTTTTTTTGTTGATATTGTGGGACTTTTATTTTTATTTTATTTTACCCCCACCTTCCTTTTGCATCATTAAATTGTTTAAATTGGCAAACCATGTTTTTTGTTTTGCTTGTTTTTCTTTTCTTGGTGTGGAGTGTGATGATGCATTCACCAAAGTATACAAGCCAAAAGTTCTAAAAGGCCACTTACATTTTATAGATTTTCATAGAAACTAAAAATAATTTGAAAACTATGTCGTTAATTTTGAACAACAGAGCCCTGAAATGTAAGCCATATTGTGGGAAAACCTGTTTCTGCCATGTGAACATGCATCTTACACTGTTCTAACTTGGTTTCTGTGAAAGCTGACTAGGCTGTTCAGCCACAAAGGCGCAGATCAGCTGTGCAGTAACTGCACAGCTGATCAGCGTCTTTGTTTTCACTACACAGATAGTATAGCATCTCTTCTACTTTAACCAAAAATTGTAAGTTTCTTGTCTGCTTCTGTGACTGTACAGACCGGTATGTGCCAGACCTGGTCGGAAATCCCGAAGACTGGTTTTCTCGCGTCACGGCTCATACAATTCATAGCAACCATTCATACAGCAAGCATTCATTCATACAGCATGCCATTAACGAACAAAATATTTAAGCATGATAATATAAACACTGTCAGAAAACAATGTCCGTGTAAGCTATCATTTGTGTACAAATTAGTGACGTCACATGTAAATTCAAGAGTTCTGACTAAACCTAAGTGCGGAAAATGTGTGATGCTGTTTGGGTAAGATATTCATGAAATATTTTACCTATCGTATGAGCCGCATCGTGAGAAAACCGGATATTTGCCTAGGCGAAAACAAAGGCGCAGATCAGCTTCGCGGTAACCGCGAAGCTGATCAGCGCCTTTGTTTTCACTACTCGGATAGTACAATTCCTCTTCTACTTAAATCCGAAATTTCAAGCTTCTAGCTCTTTTCTGAGCTTGTACAGGCCGGTTTGTGTCGGACCTGGTCGGAAACCCCGAAGACCGGTTTTCTCGCGTCGAGGCTCGTATCATATACACCACGCATTATTGATTTTATAGCTGTAAAAACTATCACTTGTCTTCACCTGGTCACTGAGAGCACTTCGGAAACTTTAAATTTTTGAAATGTTCTAGATGTTGACAAATGTTTCATAGAATGAAAATATTGCTGAATTGTGATTATAATATACAGTAGGATATGTGCAAAACATTTTTCTTTTATATGGAAATAGCAGTGTGTTTTCCAAAATTATGTGCAATACAAATGTCCTGTCTTATCGTATGACATGTACACAAATGATAGCAAACACAGACATTGTTTCCCAACACTGACAAAACAAATTGTAACTGCTGTGTATTTTTATTATGTTTTTACCATGTGTTTTCACACCTGGGGCCAGTTGTTCTAAACTTTGTTAGCTTAAAGAAATTGATAAGACCTCAACTCACTAAGAAAATGCCGACTACATAAGCAAATACACTGCTATTTTTTGTTGATAAAATGTGAGAATCCTTTGCATTCCAAAGGATCTTCACATTTTATCAACAACAAAAAAAAAACAGTGTATTTGTAATATTCATGTTTGAAATTTTAACAAATTGTCAACAAACGATGTCGTTAATTTTGAACAAGAGAGCCCTGAAATGTAAGCCATATTGTGGGTAAACCTGTTTCTGCCATGTGAACATGCATCTTACACTGTTCTAATGAGGGTCTGTCAAAGCTGACAAGGCTGTTCAGCCACATAGTGCCCTTATCACCAAATTCATCTCGAAAACGTGCCCATGCAATATACAGAATTTTTTTTGGCTGTAAAACTGAAAAATTTTAGTTGAAAAATCTTAATATTTTTCTTATTTTTGCTCAAAATGTAGATTGTGGGTACTCATTAGAAGTGCCTCGCGGCCCTCGCCTATGCGGTTCTAACGTGTACCCATAATCTATAATGTAAAAATAAGAAAAATATGCATACCCCTGCATGCACCAGTTTTGCTATATAAATGTGGGGTATATGGGGATACACATTATACGGATATGTTTTCGTTATTTCAGAGCAGAAATCAGCTGCATCATGGAAATTTGTTTTTTATACATATGCGAAAATTAATGCACAGATCAGTTGTGCATTGATTGCACAACTAATCGGCACCTTTGATTTTGCTTCAAGGATAGAACATATCCTTTTTCTTCGTAAAGATACAAAAATTTCAAGCATCTAGCCTTCTTCTTTCACTGTCCAGGCAGGTTTGTGTTGGACCTGGCTCGAGATTATAAAACTGTTATCATGCTCAGCTCAGGTGAGACTAAATTTTATCCTGCTCATAAATGAGCCGCCTCGTGGGAAAACCAACAATGTGGTTTCTGGACAGGTCTGACACAAACCGACCTGTACAAGCACAGAAAAGAGCTAGAAGCTTGAAATTTCGGATTTAAGTAGAAGAGGAATTGTACTACCCGAGTAGCGAAAACAAAGGCGCTGATCAGCTTCGCAGTTACTGCGAAGCTGATCTGCGCCTTTGTTTTCGCCTATGCAGATTGTTGGTTTTCCCATGTGGTGGCTCAAATGTTAAAATGACAATAGCAGGATAAATTACAGGCCTTGGTAAATTTCAATTCATTTAGGCTGGTTCATCCTTTATGAGTAGTTTAAATTGAGCCACCTCGTGGAAAAACCAACAATGTGGGATAAATTACAGGCCTTGGTAAATTTCAATTCATTTAGGCTGGTTCATCCTTTATGAGTAGTTTAAATTGAGCCACCTCGTGGAAAAACCAACAATGTGGTTTCTGGACAGGTCTGACACAAACCGACCTGTACAAGCACAGAAAAGAGCTAGAAGCTTGAAATTTCGGATTTAAGTAGAAGAGGAATTGTACTATCCGAGTAGCGAAAACAAAGGCGCTGATCAGCTTCGCGGTTACCGCGAAGCTGATCTGCGTCTTTGTTTTTGCCTATGCAGATTGTTGGTTTTCCCATGTGGTGGCTCATTAATGTGAAAATGACAACAGCAGGATAAATTACAGGCCTTGGTAAATTTCATTTCATTTAGGCTGGTTCATCCTTTAATTATGAGTAGTTAAAATTGTATGCTCAGCTGAGTAGAGCATGACATTACGAAAACTTGCCCATGCAATAAACAGAGATTTTTCGAGATTAAAAAATTGAAAATTTTCAGCTGAAACATTTTGATATTTTTCTTATTTTTGCTCAAAACATAGATTGTGGGTACACGTTAGAACCGCCTCGCCGAGGCGGTTCTAACGAGTACCCACAATCTATGTTTTGAATCAAAAATAAGAAAAATAGGTATACCCCTACAAACCCCATATTTTCCTGATGAAAACTTTTTATAACCTCGGAACCTGGTTGGAAACCCCAAAGCAGGTTTTCTTGCGATACAGATCATCATTGATGGGTCACAACTTATTTTATTAGCTCACCTGAGCCGTTAGGCTCACAAGGTGAGCTTATAGGATGGCCATGATCCGGCGTCCGTCCGTCGTCCGTCCGTCGTCCGTCCGTCCACAATTTCAAAGATCTTCTCTGAAATCATTTGGCCAACCAAAGCCAAATTTTATATGAAGCATCTATAGGAAGGGGGAATTAATGTGTATATAAGAAATCCAGGTCACATGACCAAGATGGCCGCCATGCCCATATATGGTAAAAACCCTTCAAAAATCTTCTTCTCCAGAACCGGTGGACTGATTTCAACGAAACTTGGCATGAAGCATTGATGGCTCAAGCACTACAATGTGTATATAAATCATGACCCTGTGATGACCTTGACTTATTTTACGGCAAGGTCAACATAGGTCGCCAATGGGGCTTATATGCCCCCACCCCGGGGCAATATACATGTATATCTCCATAATATTCAAACGTCTTCTCCTCTGAAACCGCTAGGCCAATCAAAGCCAATTTTTATGTGAAGCATCTGTAGGATGGGGTAATCAAAGTATATAAATAATCCAGGTCACATGACCAAGATGGCCGCCATGCCCATATAAGGTAAAAACCCTTCAAAAATCTTCTTCTCCGGAACCGGTTGACCGATTTCAACGAAACAAGAAACTTAGCATGAAGCATTGATGGCTAAAGTACTACAATGTGTATATAAATCATGACCCTGTGGTGACCTTGACCTATTTGACGACAAGGTCAACATATGTTGCCAATGCATTTGAATGGGGAAAACTGTTAACATGTCATTTAAAGGGAATAAATAAAATAGAAATTGGCAAATGGACAGAATATTGATTATTCTGAAAACAAATGGCCCAAGGGATTCATCTGCCCCTGCAGTGGGGCTAAATACCATAATATTCAAACATGTTTATTGGCATATGTAGCAGATCTCAGGTGAGCGTTTACAGGACCATTGGTCCTCTGGTTTTTCGTAAAATATGCATGTATTTGCATATTCAAACATTTTAAGACTCTAGCAATATTTGTAGTTGAATAGTCTTGGCTGTGACAGTACATGTTGCTAGGAAGACAGGTTTACCAATGAGGTTCATTGTTTGTTTTCATTGTTATCGTTGTTGTTTTTACCATGGGTGTGATCCTGTATATTTAGTACATAGACCATCAATGACTTGTTTTAAATCATAAAAATACAAAAAATAGAAATGTGTATTGTGTTTTGTTGTGTTTATTCATACCAAACAAGACAGGGGGCTAACATCTTTGTATAATGCCATTTTGTAAACACGTCGTGGCAAAGGTCATATTGGTTCCATGTTCCGTTAACTAAACAGTTAAAGCGAGATTCAGTCGGTCATGAGGTGACAATAAGCAATGCAAGGATTTTGACCTTATCAAAAATATAAAACCAGAGCACTAGGGCTTCTCAATAGATATTCAAAGTCAATGACATATATTAGTGTATACACATCTGCAGAGCATGCAACTGATCAGGGCATTTGTTCAGTTTCTTTCTTTCTCTATATACTGCCACACACCCTCACGGACATTCTAGGCAGGTGCCCTTTATATTGCATAGATAGCATATTCCAACTTTTTCAATCCAAAATTTCAACTGTGAAAGAAGATTATAATATACCAAAGTCTGTATGATATTTAGGAACTGACCCGTATAATATATCAATGTCTGTATGATATTTAGGAGTTGACCCGTATAATATACCAATGTCTGTATGATATTAAGGAGTTAACCTGTATAATATACCAATGTCTGTATGATATTTAGGAGTTAACCTGTATAATATACCAATGTCTGAATGATATTTAGGAGTTTACCCATATAACATACCAATGTCTGCATTGCTAAGCTGGTTTATTATGTTACTGGTGAAAAAAATGCTTTGAACACTTTAAATCACATCTAGGAGAGCATTGTTGCCTAGTGGTAGAGTGTTGGATTATGAATAAAAAAGCCTGGATTTGAAGCCTATCACTGACAGGTTTGTTCTTCCGGTTACACTTCATGTTTGTTCCCAATAGTGTTGGCTCTGGCCATCCTGCAATGACTTAACATCAAACAAGCTTCATCAACATGTACATGTAGGTCTTCGTGTATATATAAAATGTGACAATGCAAATAGTTTTTCACCAGTCAATAAGACAAATAGTTTTCACCAATGAATATCGGATTAAAACTGCATGTTATTAACCAGAAAGCTCAACATTAGGACTTGGCTGTTAATAGCTTTGAAATGATATCACTACCTTAGTCTTACAGGCCTTAAATGTTCAGTCTTTGGGATGAGGCTTTGAGCCCATGTCCTTGCTTCAAATGACCTTAGTTGTTGAGTGGGGCGAACAGCATAATTGCTACCACCCTCACTTGACCTCTACAGAGGTAGTCCTCCACTGGCTGGAAATCTTGCAACAAGAATAGTACCGGATAAAATCGCATGAATAAATGTTTACATCTTCACCGAAAATAATGGAACCGAAAGTAGATTCCGAAACACATGGAGGTGATATTTTAACGGAGAAACAGGAGTCTAATCAGCCAATGTCTGAGGGAGCATCTGCTATGAGTGGTGAAGACAAAAAGCCAACATGTGTTATAGTTTTAGGAATGGCGGGTTCCGGGAAAACCACATTTGTGCAGGTAAAACAATTTAAAATTGTACCGTACAAGTATAGCTTTTTGAAAAAAAAGCTGGAAATTGTCATTATTTAATACATTATTATCACCAATTTCAAGCTTTCAGTGAATGAGTTGCCCGGAGAAGTACCTCAATCTGAGATAAAGATACAGAGATCTGAAACTGCTATTGAATATTGATATTTGCCTCCGCTGTGTCTGTCGCTTAGGTAGACAGGTAAATCGGTGAAAAAAATCAATATTTTACCGGCCGCTGAATGTGGTCCGAATTTTTGTATATTAGCAAATATAAATCGCTTAAATTTTCTCCGCCATAATTCATATAATAGTAAAAGATTTTATTTCTGTTAAATAGAGCTTCAAATTTCCAACAAATAGATACTAAACACTGGCATCTTTGTAAGAGAGAGAGAGAGAGAGAGAGTCATCTCTTTAGTTGTTTATCAATTATAAATTCAATTTGCACAAGCTGTTGTTCTTTTTACTTACGAATTACGCCCATAATTATCAATGCTTTTTTCTACGCTACTGGACACATACAACGATTCTTAACGGATTATCTTTAGATTAAAGAAAACGCAAATTGATTTATCTCGCCGTATCTCTAATCATACTTAACACCGTAAAAATAACGATAATTATTGAACAAGGTGAAAGCTTCAATTCAAATTAAAGCATCTTTTTTAAGCTTTAGACCTGACAACAACGATTTTGATGTCCCCTGACGTAGGGGAAATGAGCGTAATGAGATTGCCCTATATCAATTCAAGCCACATCTATCTATCACGTTCAATGAAGAATACCGCCAATATCCGAATTGCACACGTTGGAGAGATGCGTTTGGTTCAACAACCATTTTCGCTTTTTTCTATCTTCTTTTCCCCCCTTCGTTTTGTTGATCATAATTTATACTTTTCTCTACAAAAGGGCAGTGGAGGAACGGATTATGTGAATTAAATGGAATCAGTCAGGCATGAATTCGAATATTCTTCTCCTCTATCTTTCATTCTTGCATTCATGTATATTCTAAGAAGTCGCCGCCGAAATTTCAAAAGAAAAAATGACACTTTTATTACCAGCTACCTGTACTGCACCGTGCAATACCTGTTGATTCGGCGACTTGTTTGATCTTCGAGCCGTTAAAGACGCACTTATGTCACGTTGCAGGCACGTGCCACATTTAATGACAGATACCTGACACAGTTTAATGTAACTTTATTGAAGATTGTATTCGGAAAAGTAATTGAAATAAATACATAACAAAAAATAATAATACACTCTAGCCAACATGCAACCACACTTTTCTTGCAATGTTAGCTCTCATCATGATATAGTCATACTCAAAATGTTGAAAAGATAATACTCTAGCTTTATATGTATATTTGCCCGTGCTGAGCAACGATTTCTTTTCAATAGCTGCTATTGTGTCTGTTTTCAAGCGCGGTCTCGCAGTTTTCACATTGCACGAAAAATGCATCAATGGGATGTTTTTCAACAGCATCAAAGTCAAAATGCAATCTGCATATCAGAGCGCCTTTCGCCGGATCCTATTTTTTTCCTTCTCGAATCCGGGCTTAACGTATAATTAAATTCCTACATTTTGCTACGCATATGTCATTTCTTCTTTTGTCACTGTTTTTATTTCGAAAAAATGTGGAAACTAATTGTTCTGTTGTCCCCGTCACATTTCCGGGCATGCGGCTATCCCAAATCCTGTCCCGGGTACGGCACATGGGGAGGGTGTGTGATTATAAATACAAAATAAACTATCGGCTAAATAGACAAGCAATCACTGGAAATCATCTGTAAAAGCATGATATGTCATTCTGCATTCAAGTGTAACTTTTTGGTCTTATTTGCAATGCCAACCAATGTGTAGAAATATCTCCATTTTGACGCCAAAGCGGCGAAAAGTTGTGAAAAACAGCCGATTCATTAGGGCGATTTAAAGCTTTCAAAAATACCCAAACCGTATCGAAGGGCAATAAAACGATTTGTAAGACATTGTTCTTTGAGAAAATTGATCTTGTTTGCCAAAGAAAAGTCATTCATAGAAGCCTTTTTAATAAAAACAATTACACATCGTTTTGAGATCGGACCAAACCGTTTTTGCTTAAATGACAAAAATGTCAATATTTATACGATCGTAAGACAAACACAGTCATAGATTGTGTGCGTATCAACAAATAAAACGATTTTTATGCCTTTCTTCTTTCATATTTTGTTGTTTAAAGATTACCTAGCCTTCTAGTTACAACGCCTTTTAGTCAAAAAGTACCGGCTATAATCCGCTTGGTCGCCATTTTGAAACGCCGAACAAGGAATTAGGTGTTTTATCAACGTATAATTAACAATCAAAAATCCAATAAAAACACTACAAACATCAAAATCTGGTTCCTAAATCAAATATTAAATATTAACAGTTTCTATTGAATAAAATATTATCTCATCGGATGTATGAAATTGCCAATGAACGCCGATAGTTATAGCATTGGTTTTGTCTCCGAAACAATATGGCGGCGGATCGTAAGTGGCGCCACAGGCACACGCGCGACAATCATAAAGTGGCCGCTAGGTGGACTTTCTAATCTCTTTATCTTTATCTCAGCCTCAATACAATATAAAGCTGACATGTATGTGTTAAAATACAGGGCTCTTAGAGCAGATCAAAGTGAAAAATTAGAGCTGACTGAACACCCGGGCTGAAGTTCAGAACACAGTGAAAAGCGGATGCTTTTGAACTTACGAAGCATGTGCTTGGAAGAAAAGAGCAAACTTTCTGTAAAAAGGAGACTATTAGGATTCATTTTTTTACTTAAAGAACTAAGTTAACTTCAAATAGCTGTCATATAGGGTCCTTTAAAAATTATCATATCCCTGTGCATAATACTCAGTAATGAGGGTGACGCAGTATCAATAGGTACATAGATAGGTACTTCAATTAACATGATTAACTTACTATAATTATATGATCTATCTAGCTTCTTGGGAACTTGAATGTTACTCATTAGAAGTGGAGAAATACTTACAATGCAAATCATGTTGATCTTCTCAGTTCTCTTGCCTGTGCAAGGCCTATTCTTTCATTTCTTTTTCAGAGAATTGTAGCCCATTTACACACAGCTAAGACCCCACCTTACGTTATCAATCTTGACCCTGCAGTGCATGAAGTACCATTCCCAGCAAATATAGGTAGCTATACAATTGTACAGTACACCTGGACCTCTTTATAAGACAGTTCATTACAACACAGTTTTGGATATAACACTGATCATTGCTGGACCCCTATTGGTCAATTGAGACTAACTTTGCTATTTGTCTATACATTTTACACTTATTACAACAGGGACTGGATACATATAGCTTACACAGAATGCTCATCGGAATCACTCTTCTTTTAAATGTGAATTAAGTTAGGATTTGTTTATCTGTCATTCTATTGCATACTTAATCAAGCTTTGCATTGATAGTATTAAAGGCCAACAAAATGACCTGTGTAATTTTATAAACGAATACACAGTCTGACTAGTCTTGTTAGAAATGTTTCACACTTCATGATTAGCCTGAATTGCTCAAGCTATTTGCAATTAAAGAAACATTTGCTTTGAAAAGAAACATTTCAGAATACATCAGGAAAACATGTCCGTGTAATATATACCCCCTTATACCCCTTTTTATGTAGCAAAACTGGGGTATGCAGGGGTAAATCTATTTTTCTTATTTTTGCTCCAAAACATAGATTGTGGGTACTCGTTCTAACGTGTACCCACAATCTATGTTTTGAGCAAAAATAAGAAAAATATCAAACTTTTTCTGGTGAATTTTTCAATTTTTACAGCTGAAAAAATTTTTGTTTATGGCATGGGCAAATTTTCGTAATGATCTAAGACAAGGTTTTTGGGTTTCTGTCAAAGCCCCTCAATGTTTTAGTTTTCTTTTGAAATATCTTTCAGATATTCGAGATACAGTGAACTACAAAGAGGTCATGAAACAGTATCCTTTAAGTTTTGATGCAGTTGTTCATAGCATCAGGATAGCATGCCCATGCAATGAATACCTTCTTATACCCCACTTTTATATAGTGAAAGTAGGGTTATTGGGTTAAACATTTTTCTCATTTTTTGTTTCAAATCATAGATTGTGGGAACTCATTATCTGAGTTTGTTCTAACATGTACTCTGTCTCACAATCAGAGTTTTGATAAAAAATATTTAAAATAAACATTTTTTTCCCAATGAAATTTTGAAAAAATCTCTGAACATTGCTTGGGCAAGTTTTCGTAATGGACATGTCCAGGAAATTAACTAGCTATGCCAAAAGCTACAAAGCCAACCAGTATTTTCGTTTTATTTTCCTGGTTTTGATTTTCTAGGTATAAAATCATTTATTGTGTGTCAATGAAGAAAATTTGCTCTTGAATTAAAGATGTTTTGATTTTAGCTTTTTCACTACATTTGTAAATGAAACAAAATACTTTATTGGCACTTTAGTAAAGTGCCAAAAGATATAAGCCAATGAAAATTTATTGATATGATGCTGGATTCATGACCAAAATGGCTGGTCACAAAGTAAAAATGACACATTTTCCTTAACAATGTCTCTGATACTCACTGGGTCCTAATGGCGGTATTGTGACATCGCTGAATCTCTTTGCCACCAGGTTTGATCAGGTCATGCAGTTTATTGAGAAGAAGAAAGCTTCTGAATGCAAGTAAGTGAGAAAAAAATTCTAGTGTAAGTCCAACTCCAGACGTAGAGGTCAGGAATTTGAACCTCAATTGTGTAGGGTTGTGTGTGTGTGTACTGCTTGAAATACTGTAGTATATTTACACCGGCACTTTTGGGTTCTGTCATTCCACCGGTGTTATCATACAAATATCAAATTTTAAAATCTGGTGAATATAAGACCGATTTTATATTTTTGTTCATAATGAATAAGAAATAGCCATCTGGCATCATTCTTTGCAGAAAGCATGAATTTTTAGCTCAACTGCACTTAGTGCATAGAGCTATTGCAGTCACCCCGGTCGTCCACATTCCCGTTCCCGTCCGCGTGCATGTCACACTTGCGTTAAAGTTTTCTAGAAGTCCATATCTTGACAACCACTCATCAGAAAGCATTCATACTTGGACCATAGATACCAAAAAATCTTCCAAAATGTACCACTTTTTAACAAAAAATCAAAATCTCCCCGAAATGAATTAGCAATTTCCGTATATATAATTATTCTATACATAATCAGCAATTTCCCTATATATAAATATTTCCAGAAATCTCCCTGAAATGGAAGAAAAAATCTCCATGATTTCTCTTTCAAACTCATCACTTGTATGCCCTATTTGAATCAGGTGATGTGGAAGTCTCTGTAGAAGTATTTTCAGGATAAACGTGCCAAACATAAGTTCAGGTCTTGTGTCTTAGTTAGAATCTAACAAATTATAAAACAAACAACCTCACCTGCCTTATTTTATTTATGTTAAAATACAATCATAGATACTAGTCAGTGTAGTTTCAAACTTACATATGGGTTTGCTATGTTGTAAATTCTTTAAATGAATATTATATGAGCCACCCCATGGAAAAACCAACAATCTGCATAGGCGAAAACAAAGACGCAGATCAGCTTCGCGGTAACCGCGAAGCTGATCAGCGCCTTTGTTTTCGCTACTCGGATAGTACAATTCCTCCTCTACTTAACTCCAAAATTTCAAGCTTCTAGCCTGCTTCTGTGCTTGTACAGGCCGGTTTGTGTCGGACCTGTTCGGAAACCACATTGTTGGTTTTCCCACGAGGCGGCTCATATGTGTTTTAAAGGGGTTTTAAAAAGACAACCTTCACCTTTTACATGTGTGCAGAGACATATACAGATACATCTTTATCTCAGATGTGTGTAATTCTATTTTCTGTTTTCAGATATATAATTATGGACACACCTGGACAGATAGAAGTGTTCACCTGGTCTGCCTCTGGTTCCATTATTACAGAATCACTGGTATGTATTGATACTTTTGGAAATTTGTTATGCTGTTTTAAGGCAACTTGCAGGCAGGGTTGGTAGTCAGACCTGGAAAAGTCCTGGAATTTGATTTTGTCCTGGAAAACTCTTGGAATTTCAAAAAAAGTGACAAAAGTCCTGGAATTGTCCTGGAATTTTATAAACTTCTCCTTGAAAATGAGAAATTGTCTTTGAATTTATGAAAATTCATAGATTATCATGTACATATGGGATGCCTAGTGACAAAAAAAGAGTAAAAAGAGTGACAATGACACTTTATATTGAAGAGCAAGTACTTCTTTTCATCAAAGTAGAAATCTGTGTGAGACATACTGAAATCTGATCTTTTGAGCATAGACACAGTCACTAACCATTCCCCAGCCCTTACTGTGATAGTTGGACTACATGTACCATGTATATTGGTACTATGTATATAGGCTATCATAGCCTATATACATAGTACCAATATACATGGTACATGTAGTCCAACTATCACCTGGCTATGAACAAAATAAACTGTTTGTGATACATATTGCTGTGAATAAAATGAACCCACATTTGATCCTTTTCAGGCTTCAACTTTCCCTACTGTGATAGTTTATGTGATGGACACGTCTCGTAGCGTCAGTCCAGTAACTTTTATGTCCAATATGACATATGCTTGTAGTATACTGTACAAGACTAAACTGCCATTCATCCTGGCAATGAATAAGGTAGGGTGTATTTTCCATGATCACACATAATGTCAGTATCATTACGAAAACTTGCCCATGCAATATACAGAGACTTTTTTTCAGAAGCGAAAATTGAAATTCATTGGAAAAAAAAAAATTATTTTGGCTCAAAATATGCATTATGGGTACATGTTAGAACTGCCTTGCTTTGGATCAAAAGTTAAGTTTGCTTAAGTGGTTTCATGATAGTGATAAAACATGCAGTTTTTGAGGAACCTGAGAAGACTGTCAGAATTGCAATATACATTGTAAGTGACCAGAAGACAGATAAGAAGAGTTCAGAATCACCACATTGAGATTACTCTAAGGAGTAACCACAACATAAGTTTTTATGGAAAATCAAATATCATCATTTGAGCCACGACGTGAGAAAACCAACAATGTGGTTTCCGAAAAGGTCCTACACAAACCTAGCACAGAAGATGGCTAGAGGCTGGAATTTTTGGATTTAGAAAGTAGAGGCATTTTACTATCCGAGTAACGAAAACAAAGGTGCTGATCAGCTGTGCAGTGACTGCACAGCTGATCTTTGCCTTTGGTTTTGCATATGCAGATTGTTGGTTTTCTCATGTGGAGGCTCATTTATCACCGGATACTTAATCTAGTTGACGGTATTCATTACGAAAACTTGCTTTCTCGTTAATATGTTCACTGCTCTTAAAAGGATCTCAGAGATTCTCTGTTTTAATTTTTAATTGCCGTGCAATAAACAAGATTTTAGTGCAAGATTTTAGTATGGAAAATTTTGTTAGAAAAATTGTGATATTTTTTTTATTTTTTGCTTAAAACATTGATTGTGGGTATACATGTATGTTAGAATTGCCATGGCAAGGCGGTTCTAATGAGTACCCACAATCTTTGTTTTGGATCAAAAATAAGAAAAATGTATATCCCTGTATAGTGTATACCCCACTTTCAGAACATAAAAGTGGGGCATAAGGGGGTATTTATTTCATGGACATGTTTTCATGATGTAATATTTCTATCATGCAGGTTGATATTGTCAGTAACCAGTTTGCTGTTGACTGGATGACAGATTTTGAGACGTTTCAAGATGCGTTAGAACAAGAGACGTCGTATACATCTAACCTGACACGGTCAATGAGTCTGGTACTCGATGAGTTCTATAACACTTTGAGGGTAAGTTACCATAGTAACTGTGTTTCTTGTCATGGTACCTATTGCACTGTAAAATTGATGACAGACGAGACATTTCAAGATGTTTTTTTTTAACAAGGGGTGTCATACATGTCTAACATGACAACAGCTGTCTATACATCTGGAACTCGGATCAGTTTTATAATACTTCGAGGCTTTTTTAAAGTTACCTTAGTAACCAGTATGTTGATGAATGAATGACTGACCCTGAGATGTTTCAAGATGCTACAGTTTTAGAACAGTAAGTAGGTAAGTAACATGAGCCTCCGCATTAGAAAACGAACAATTTACATATGCAAAAACAAAGATCAGCTGTGCAGTAACTGTACTACTGATCAGCATCTTTGTTTGGCTATACAGATACTGTAGATCAGGAAATATTTGCGAGAACTTAATTTTCGCTAATATTTGCGAATCGGTTGCCTCGCGAATTCAATGTTCTCGCTAATAAAGAGTCACTATAAACTTTATAAAATACATGGACATTCACTCGCGAATTCAAGAGAAAATCAGCGAAATAAAAGTCATGCGAAAATTTCTGAATTTACAGTAGTACAGTCCCTCTTTTTCTTAAATCCTAAATTTCAATCTTCTAGCCTGCTTCTGTGACTCTACAGGCCGGTTTGTATCGGACCTGGTCGGAAACCCAAATTGTTGGTTTTCTCAGGCGAAGGCTCTTATTTCATTAAAGTGTCACATATCAAATATACATATGAACAAAACATTAAAACAACACAAATAGGCGGCCCCCGTGGCCGAGCGGTTAAGAGCGCTGTCTCTTAATCACTCGATCATCTCACCGCTGTGACTGGTGTAGATTCAAGCCCCGCACTGGCCACATGTGAGACAAGCCAAGTTCTGCTTGCGGGTCTGCCAGGTGGTTTTTCTCTGGGTACTCCCGTTTTCGCCCCACCTACTGATTGGCCCGTCTCATATGAGCTGAAATAATCTTGAAAGGAACATTAAACCGAACTAAATAAAATAAACAAATAAAACAACACAAACATAATTGATATCCAGCGACACTGTTATGTTAACAAACATACATAAAATTGAATTTTATGGATGATCTGCACCTTTGTTTTCGCATAAGCAGAATGTTGGTTTTCTGATGTGGTGGCTCATGTTTCTGTTCTCAGACTGTGGGTGTTTCAGCAGTGACAGGGGAGGGCGTGAAGAAGTTTTTCACCCTAGTCGACGAGGCAGCAATAGAGTATGAAAAGTAAGTAAAACCATGTAATGTATGTCTTAAGAAAGTTTATCATATGACATGACTGTTTTCCAGTGATTAATGTCATGTTAAAACCTTTTGTTATGACCACACATGTATTAACTTTTGCAAGAATATGTAACTTCATAGAAGACGTCCGTTACACCAATGTAAATTTTCAGTGAAAATATGTCCATATATAAGGCGATAAAATCCTACTATAGAAGTCATAAAGATATGATAAAACGAATCTTACACTCATGGTTATTTCATATGAAATTTATTAAACTTTATAAAAGGCTTGTTTAATAAATTAATTAAATTTCATATGAAATGACCACGAGTGTAAGATCCTCTGCTTATTAAATTCCTGTCATATGTTGTTACTAATTAGTTGCACATCCTTCCTACCAGAGAGTATAAACCTGAGATAGAAAGAAGAAAACAGGAGCAAGAAAAGAAGAGACAAGCAGATCAGGAGAGACAGATGGAAAGAGTGAAAGAAGACAGAAGGGAAGAACTGATGGATACAGAAGGTACACTCACCAAAAAGCACAATGCATTATGCAGTATATGAATAGTCACTGTAAGGTTTTCTTCAGAAAAGCTATGTCTCGATGACGTTGAAGAAAGCAGTTTTAGTAAAAAATTCAGCAAACAAATTTTTATGGATAAATATTGTGTATGGTGTTAAGATTCATTATATTTATGTTTATTTTACGCTTCTGTTTCACTTTCAAACAATTTTAAGCAAATGATAACCGATACAAAGTGTTGCATTATTTAAGTCCACCAGTATAGATTTGATCCCTAATTTCCCTTCAATGGAGGACAATGGCCTTGTGGTAGAGTGTCAGACTCGAATGGGAGACGTCCTGGGTCTGACCCAGCACCAAGTTGTGTCTTACAGTAAGACATGTGAACTCATTGGTGAATACCGAGAAAGAAGTGGTTCACACATTAGATTACTTAAACATTGTTGACTGGGATGTTTAACCACCAACCAAAAATCTTTCCAGGCATGAGGGTGCGGACATCGAGGCTGGCCTTGAACCCTGGACTAGCAGATGATGAAGAGGACAGTGAAACAGAATTCCAACAGGATGATCCTTTAGGTATGACAATTCTAGAACTTGTTTACTCTGAAAATAATATGGAGGGGATATGGGCGTTGTGTGTGTGTTTGTGGGTGGGGGGGGAGGGGGGGTTGAACAGGATTATGTATCAGGTACGTACTATAGTTCAGGAACCTGTTAGCCTAGCCACCTGTTAGCCTAGCCTATATGGGATGGGGATCGAGTATATAGAGCAGGGTTCATTAAATGTTTTGACCAATTTTGAAAATATAAATATTTTTCCAATGAAATTTTCAATTTTTACGGCTGAAAAAAAAAACACGCATGGGTGAGTTTTCAGAATGTTAAAAGTTCTGTTTGTATGTTTTAAAATAAAATGGTTTTCATCATTTTTTTCTCTTCAGACGAGGAAGAAGTAAGAGAGTATGAATCTTTCAAAAACTTTATAGCCAGTCAGAAGTCTCGACAGCAAGAGAAAATGGACAAACAGTCGCAGGATAATACCTGATTGTGACAAAATTGTCTCTGGTTCATTTTTATAGACATTTGTAAATAAAGTCACATCACAACTTGCTTCCTGAAAGCTTGTCTTATGTTATACCCTTGAAGCTGAGTTTTACTGGAACCCACATAAGACTGGTGATGCCCATCTAACGTTTTTCTGTTCGCTGATTGAGAAAAATTTCATCAAAAGATGAAACGAATATTGAAAATGACTCTTGACACACCTAAAACTGGAAGAGGACTCAAAATGAAAATGATGGGCTGGTCCATTTATTGAAAATGGTTTAAATGCTACCTAAATCCAGGTATGATGAGTTCAGTTTTCCGTTTGTACCTCTGCATCTCAATCCTTGTTTACTGAGGTACAGCATCAGGATAACATGTCCGTATAATGTATACCCCCTTACATGTATAACCCACTTTTATAAAGTAAAACTGGGGCATTATACATGGGTTCTAACATGACTGTATCCACAATTTATAATGTGGGCAACAATATTGAAAATATCAAATATTGCTGAGGCGCTTCTAACGTATACCCACAATCTATGTTTTGACCAACAATATTAAAAATAACAAATATCGCCAAGTTGGTTCTGACGTGTACCCACAATCTATGTTTTGAGCAACAAACATAAAAATATCAATTATTTTTCCTCTGTATATTTATTGCATGGGCAAGTTTTCATAAAGGTTTTATGACTATTTCATAGTGAAGTGGGCCAGCAAATTGACCCCATGTGATATCCATGTGATATCCCAACACACCAGTAAGCTGGTGTGCTTTGTAGCATGACTGATGTTTAGCAATTTTATACTAGACAGGTGTATTATTATCTGCCAGGGATTTCATATTCTGTTTTGATATCTACAACGTTGACCATGGGTAGTTGATGGAACATAATTTTGAAGTTTAGATGAGATTGTACTTATTATTATTTATTCAATTTCAATGCACATAAATTTCAAAACTTGCCCAAACTGAGATACACACTGCAAAGCTCAGTGCCTTTACTTTCCATTATGACCACATTGGCACGAGTGGTACATACTGATACTAGGTGTTTTGGAATGCTGGCTATGACCATGGTTGCAATCTACCTCTTCGAACGTCACTTCCGGGTTGTTCCAGCCAAGTTGACTTATCTGACCGTTGCCATTTTCAAGGTCAAAATGCCACCCATAATCATATTGGTTGACATTATGGCCGTGGGTCTGGCTGCACCAACTCAGGTTTGGCCAGACATTGGGGCAAAGGTTAGTTACCATGAATACGCGGCTGTTGCCTCTCCCATTTCCGTTGCCCTGTCCATCTACGAAACCACCTGATAAAAACAAAAACAACCACCGTATTTGTTCTAATCAGTGCACAGTGCACTTAATTTTTCAAAATAACTTAGTTATAGTTATGGTTAAGTTAAAGTTATGGTTGCAGAATATCATTCCAATTAGCGCACACCCTTAACAAAAAATCAGATGAACTGCTGAAATATCAAAGTCACAATTATCAGTATTTATGTGAAAAATTGGTATAAAACACCAGTTTGCTAGTCAAGCAGTCTGTGCTTATGCACCTGATTTTCGGAAACGAGCAGAGAGTGCGCTTATTTGAGCATGTGCTTTAATTAGAATGAATACGGTATAGTGTTATAGTGACCTCCGATCATAAATGTGATACCTCCTGATCATCAGGGAGATTCTTGGAAAAAAGATGAAAATCATATGGCCACATATGTTTTCAATGGTAAAGTGTCAGCAAAAGATTTCTCAGAACGTTCTGTAGACCTTGTCCAAAGGTCATTTTTCGAAGACCAAATCTGAGGTGAGCGTTCTCATGACCATTTGTACTCTTGTATATAGTCTTAGACATTTGCAAAATGTTGTTATCAGACACAATTAGATTTGAGCCTGTGCATGAGAAAAACAACAATTTGCATAGGCGAAAACAAAGCCGCAGATCAGCTTCGCGGTAACCGCGAAGCTGATCAGCGCCTTTGTTTTCGCTACATGGATAGTACAATCCCTCTTCTACTTTAAATACAAAATTTCCAGCCTCTAATAATGTTCTGTGGCTGTACAGCCTGGTTTGTGTCGGACCTGGTCGGAACCCAAATTGTTGGTTTTCTCACGCACAGGCTCATTTGGAAGTCATGGTTCTGATTCCTGGTAGTCTGAGTTGAGGGACTGCAGAAAAATAAAAGAAATTGATTATTAAACACCAAAGATAATAAGGTATTTTCATTACTTATTGAACGCCCCTCGTATATGTTCCTGTTTCGTTTTGTCATAGTTTGCAACACAGCACCAGGAAAACATGTCCATGAAACGTATACCCCCATTAACCCCACTTTTATATAGAAAAACTGGGGTTTGCAGGGGTATACCTGATTTTCTTATTTTTGGCCCAAAACATACATTGTGGGTACTCGTTAATACCGCTTCGGTTCTAACATGTACTCACAATGTATATTTTAAGCAAAAATATTAAAACTATCTTTTTTTTCTGGTGAAATTTTCATTTTTACAGCTGAAAATTTTTTCTATTTTGCATGGGCGTGTTTTCGTAATGGAAAAGTGGATGATCTGCTTTTGCTCTGTTCGTATATACGTACCCGTGGGCGTCAGTTTAACACAGACTCCGCACTTTTCTCCACACCATGTTTTTCCGCTGCTGCTGAAGAAGAGTTGGTTTGCGGCCGCTACGTATCCGCCTTTGTTCCAGCTGAACTGACTGTCCCCATTAGCATTGCCACACCCACACGCCCCCTTGTGGCCGTCGGCATAGTGAGTGGTAGACGCACACCGTTTGCCATTTAACATCCTCGGTCTTCCGGTACAGTGGGGCCCCGCACTGACCATACCTGACATGCACGAATACCAAAGATATAACATGAACACGCGTACTGACAAATCGTACGATATTTACTCAAACAAGCAAGCTTGGGCCGGTGTCTTGTATAGAGAAACCCCCCCCCCCCCCCCCCCCAAACAGCTTGTGACGTCACTACAAGCACAAGCGAACCACAGCCACTTTGTAATGTGGGAAAACGATGTGTAATATACAGCTTGAGTTTCAGGTGCATCTCTGTTTTAATATGGAAACACGCAATAATACCAAATATCGTTTACATTAATAAATAACAAAAAATGAAGACCTTGAAAATGCACCTGCAAAGTGCACTTATTTGAGATCCACTTTATAAGCCACAAATAAATAGATACATAAATAAATAAAGAAAAACATGGGTTTGCAGGGGTATCCCTATTGTTCTTATTTTTGATCCAAAAGATACATTGCGGGTACTCGTTAGAACCGCCTCGGGGAGGCGGTTCTAACGTGTACCCACAATCTATGTTTTGAGCAAAAATAAGATAAATAGCAAAAATTTTCCACTGAAAATTTTCATTTTTACAACTTTAAAAATCTCTGTATATTGCATGGGCAAGTTTTCGTAACGAAACAAATAAAATTTTAAATACCGGCAAGCAGCAGGCCAGCGACAACCAAACAATATCCGGACTTGACCATCATGGCGAAACAATGAATGACGAAACAAGGACAAACTCTTGATCTTTGTTGTCTTATTTAAGCAAAACGGCAACGTCAAGGTCAAAAAGATAAGATATAAATTCAAAAACCATGTCTCTCTTCACGAGGTCTTTGGCCGACTAACCTGTTTTAAACGCCAATTGGTCCCAGTTTCTTGATTCCTCGTACGACACAAGAGGTCTAAATTTGTCATACTAACCTGCAAAAGCTAAAATCTAATATGAACTAGCACATTTCAGGTGTTAATCATGTTTATGGCATTTGAATAAAATTTTAACCACCACAGAAGACTCCAGGGCAAGTTTATGCACGCTATTCACCAGTGAAAGACAGACGCACTTACAGTACACTTAATGTTCTGGCGTCCAGCAACCTCTCCTTGAAAATTTTCACGATTTAGTATACTCGTAGGGGTCTCAAGATCTACCAAAGCTTCTCTAGGTCGAGTTTGAAACGTATAACTAGCTAGGAGCATCTCATGATCTACTCAAGCTTCATCAAATGATCTTGAAACTTGACATGTAGACTTCTTAGCTCAGCTTAATCTTCTCCAGAATGATCTTAAATTTCCGCATGCAGGAAGGCGGTCTCAAGCTCCTCTGAATCTCCTTCTGGAAGATCTTGAAACTTGGCATGTAGCTTTAGTGTCCAAATCTCTATTAATACGTCCGTAGAAAGATATCGAAACCTGGGTCTCAAGCGCTTCTTGAACGTCTCCAGAATGCAGCACTGGGGCTCAAGCTCTACTACTAGTAAATAAAAATAAAAATGAGATCCTTTAAGAGCAGTGAACATATAAATGAGAAAGGGGATGGGCCATACCGCGGTTTCCGCTACTAATGCTTCTTCAGTGACCCTACAGATTTGGCAACATAGAGCCAAAGGGAATATCAGTAATTTTGCATCTTTCAACAGGGTAGTCGATACAAAGACTAGTATAATCCAAAATGGGGCCAAATATATTAAACGTAGGTTAGAAAATGAAACTAAACCGATTATAATTTTCTTATATCTCAGAATACCCTCGCTGATCTCAAAGGACCCAAAGGAAATATAATCTGCACTATGGATGATGTACGGGGAGATATTTTAGGGTCAACGCACGGCACAACACCAGCTGCAGTAATAGCAAATAAAAATAAAACTGAGAACATATACTGATGTCAATAAAAAACGCCTCATCGAAAATGTTGCATAACTTGGCCAAAAGATACACAATATAAACGAAATTTGCATGTTCCTTATTTTTACCTTCTCTCTCATGGTATAGCATAAACTGAATTTGATTAAGTTGCGCACTTTTCTCAAAACTTGCGTAGGTGCACCAATTTTAAAAATGCATCCTGACGTCACTGTACAGATGTTATTGACGTGAAAATTCTTGAAAGCCGTGCAAAGTCGTTTTACAACGTGTGAACAAAATTTTGAAACGTAACATCACTGGACTACGTGAAGTTGAAATACTGAAATTATCAAAGGGACTTTTCACAAGAAAGGAATCAGACGGAACGAAAAAAATGATACCGTTCGGTTTCTGGTGTCCGTAGCGACTCCATAGTCCGGGATCATCATTCGCATCGACACAAAATTCCCTATATCGATTTTTGTTACCTTAGCTCTTTCGCCGACGCTTCTGTGGCAAAATTATTTTGACGTCGACGTCTCTTATGCTTACGAATTCTAATGATGAAACATTTCAGAAACGATGCCGTTATATTTGGATGTACACCTTGAGTTGATTTTCATGATGTAGTGGCATTATTTCAAATGAATAACCAAGAATGGAGCAATGGTATTCTGACGCTTATTTCCCTAGACGTCAAATACACGCCATCCGTTTAGGACGTTCGTTTCAGGCTGAAAGGCAAAGAAGTAACAACAGAAACTATTCTTTGTCAAATAGCCATGCCAGGATAGCATTTGAAAACTTTTGACCATTTTGACGGCGATTATCGCAAGTTAATCGTAGGGCAAATGTAACCTAGGCTTTAAGCATTGATCATTGGCTGCAATGGCGTCAAACCGCTAGAGAATGAAATTTGGTTTTCAAAAAATGTGTTTCAACAACATATGGCCACGTATGGATATCCCACTCCATGGCTTATGTGTTGGTATTGCAAAGGAGACTTTCAGTAATCGAAAGAAGCGATGCGATAGACCGGTTCATGAACAGAATAGGGATTTTGCGAGGGGTGTATGTTTTCAACAGCATGCCATGTTTCAAGCAGATGTCTGAATAATTCCAATTCAGCATTTCCGAATGCGTAAAAGGTTAGCAAAAGATATGATTAATAGTTATAATAATTAAAGTTGTTAATTTTGGCAATATGACGTGTCAAAGTTGACCGAGGCGTTTTTTGTTGACGTCAGTATATAAATGAGAAAGGTTAATCTTCACCAGAATGATCTTGAAACTCGGCATGTAGGATAGAGTTCCCATTACTAACCACAATGCTTCGGTTTTGGTTCTATTATGTGGTGATCCACTTTTTGTACTATTATCAGAAAATGTGCCTAGCTAGATTTTGACCTGTGGCGCATCAAAATATCGACGAGTCCACTCACAGGCGCTCGACGACTGGACTTTTTTTTTTTTTTTTTACCCGTTTGGAGACCCTTACGATATGTTCATGCAATTATTTTACCTTTAAAACCGCACGCTGTTGGGGAATTTTTGTACAAGGCAACTAAAAACTTTCAAGACTAAGCCGGTTTGTTTGCTATTTTAACAATGGATTTTGGAGTATCTTTGGCTGGTCTTTGACATTAGTAATGATATAAAAATGTCATATTTTTATCGCACTTTAGGCTATATATTTTAAGAAAATGCCGATTTTTAATGAAAAATCGCATGTTAACTTGTAACAAAAATAAACGGTTGCTCTTAAGAAAATGGCAATATCTCGGGTCATTTCGACGCCAAAAAATTGCGACAAACTTCTTACGTTTAATAGGCAATGCCACAATTTACACCATGTCACTTTTTTGTTTTCCCAGCTTAAATAAGCGCATTACGGACAATCACGAGAACAGGAAAACGTGTTAACTTTTCGTAAAATTACGCCAAATTTCTCGGAAGGTGTTTTTTATTAGGCTAGTTTTCGAAAATCAAAACAAGTAGGATGTTAATTTTTATATGGTAGGAATGCACATTGTCTTAAGATTCCAAAACACAAAACGATACTGAATTGTCATTTCAAATGCAAGTTTAAAATTCGAAATCGCAAGTCTTACAAAATGTCCCAAATCGCGGCAAAATTGTCCTAAAACAGATAGACCAATGTTTGTCCAATGTATTTGTCATAAACATGGTGTAAATATACAAAAATATAATATTGATGATAATGCACATAGCATAAAATACTTTATCTGAAAACTTCAAGTAAATGCGCTGATGTACAGAGCCGCAATTTAAATTTTCGCAAGTCTTACAAAATGTCCCACGACGCAAAATTTAGCGCCGACGTCAGAGTAAATTAATTATAACAAAACACTCAAACGACGTTTTGACGTTACGAATATTTCCCCAATATCTTGCGATTTGTCATGATCAATCCTCAATCAACCCTCGTCTATGGGCTACTATATAGACAAGGTCGGAAACGCGGTGTCCTAGTTTAATTGGGGTCATGGGATTCCCCGCATCTCAAACTTTACCGTTATTTCAATGCTGAGTGTCTACTTATGAGCGACTTTGTAAAAGGTCTCACCTATTGCCTTCGTCAAAAATAAGCATAGTCGCCCGTAAACTTATATTTTATACCACCACCTATCTACTTGGATGGGATTCCGAATGTTTTTGTATGGTGACCTGTCGGTTCTAGAAATCAGTGGAAGGTCACTGTAAATATCGTATGAAAGAATCAATCCTACTGGATAATTGTATTGCATTGTTGCCATGACACTAGATCTAAAAGTGTTTTGACTGGATATTAAATCCAGCAACC
Organism: Rugalucina vietnamica; assembly: GCA_964017185.1. Taxonomy (NCBI): domain Eukaryota; kingdom Metazoa; phylum Mollusca; class Bivalvia; order Lucinida; family Lucinidae; genus Rugalucina; species Rugalucina vietnamica. The sequence goes on along the minus strand of OZ024881.1, from coordinate 33,322,794 downwards.
TATGAAAACCAACGTAACACATATCACGCGCTGGCGTAACACGTCGTGTGACCAGTGTATTTATTGTAATGTCACGGCTAGATTGCCGATTTCATTCGGGATGTCCTCCAATTCTGTAGAATGCTTTAATTGTTAGTTTTTACGGGCGGTTGTGCTTATTTTGAATGAAGGCAATGGGCGAGACCTTTTACAAAGACACTCATGTGTTGATAGCCAGCACTGAAATAACGGTAAAGGGTGAAGTATGAGTTTGAGATGCGGGAAATCCCATGACCCCACTGCCAATGAAAAAGTATTCAAACTTTTTTTCTAACCACTCTTTTTTGATTCCAAAATACAACACAAGACATTTGAAAGCAAAATAAATATAGGGTAGTGTGCATTTTTTCAAGCTACATGCCTCTGAATGAGACCTCTGAGCATCATGTTTTAAATTTAGTAAAATTAATTTAATTTTTAATTCTTTGAAACAAACCTGTCTTGAACAAAAATACACCTAGAATGCTTTCAAAAGTCATAATATTTACGTAACGCAAACTATTTTGGACCAAACGCATAGAAAAAATTGCAACTTGAAGTGGATGACAAAATTTTACGAGTATTTTTCCAACCCTACCCCCATACTTGAAAAGTCGGAAAAAATCAATATTTTGAAATGTGCCAAACCCATATTTGTTTATTCAAACTTTTTCTTGTATTTTCACACAACATAGAACTTTGTTATATTTTTCGAATAAAAGAAAGAAATATATAGGGTAGTGTGCATATAAGAGAGAACCAACAACTTGAAAATCACCGTTTTCAGCCTTTTTTCAGCTGTTTTGTTTCTTTAAGCCCATTTCATAAAACCACCTAAAATTTTAAAACCAGCACACCAAAGACACAAAGACTGACTTAGAAGACCATGTACACATATACTGCAGCTAAAGTAAACAAAGAAATAGTGCAATTAATTTGAAAATGTGTAATATTCAAGTTTAATCTACCCTACCCCCTAAATTTCACTGACAACTAAATTTTTCTGAAAAGTTGCAGAAAATGGGGTGAAAAAATGAAGTTTCTTAGATTGACAATTTCCATGGCTCGTTCAATGCATATCATCATTATGTATCCAAATATGAAATATTGGGAAAATATCTGCAACCGTTTACGAGATATTCAACAAAAGAAAAACCGGAAGTTCCGAAATGTCAAATGTTGGCAGCGAACATCCTTAAAGGTAAAATAATTGCATGAACATATCGTAAGGGTCTCCAAACGGGTGAAAATGCCCCCCCCCCCCCCCCCGCAAAAAAAAAAAAATGAGTCCAGTCGTCGAGCGCCTGTGGTCCACTATACATCATGTGAAGGTGTATAAAGCTATATGAGCCTGTGCATGAGAAAACCAACAATTTGCATAGGCGAAAACAAAGGCGCAGATCAGCTTCGCGGTAACCACCAAGCTGATCAGCGCCTTTGTTTTCGCTACACGGATAGTACAGTCCCTCTTCTTCTTAAATCCAAAATTTCAAGCCTCTAGCCATCTTCTGTGCTTGTACAGCCCGGTTTGTGTCGGACCTGGTCAGAAACCCAAATTGTTTGTTTTCTCATGCACAGGCTCATATATTATAGATCCCGGACTATCGTAGCAGACTTACGTCACATTGTTACACATATGAATGAAACTTGAATGTCTTTGACCAAAAGGAACAGGCTTGTCATTCATATTTATAACGGTAAATCTGTGACGAAAGTCAACTGCGATCGTCCGGTATCTGTATATCTAGATCGTAGTAGACTTACCGTTAAAATTGGGAAAGAAACCAATCGGAACATGCGTGTCATTCAGATTAATCTGTGACGTGAGTCTACTACGATCATAATATACGGGGGTCATTCAAGAATTAATGACAATGGATCCATATCTCGGAAAGTATAATTAAGCGCGGCTTTATTTGATTTGTTATATGTGGACACATATATTATGCATTCGTGCAGAAAATTTTGTGCTTTTATCATAGCTAGATCTGACGCAATGCTAATTTGAATATGGCCCCTAAAGCGTCCATGGACGCGAAAAAATTTCAATTTTTACTCATTTTTGTATAGGGGTAGGGTAAGTAAAACGTGAAGGATTAATGCTTGGACAGTCTTATCAGTGATTTTGGATGATTAATGATAGCAACAGAGGCCATCAAAGACAACAATAACATTCATGTCGATTTCCTGGCACACTTTTTTTGTCAATTTGCAACACACTTGGTTGCTAAGCAACAGCAGAACAGGACAAAATAAACCCATTCGGGGCCTAACAGTGTGTTTTAAACCAAATAATGAAACAAATGAATTCAAACAGCTAATGATGTGTGTAATCTTAAAGGTATTCAAATGGCTTCTTAACAAAAACAGAAATTTAACAATCTGAGACTGTTATGGAACAAGAATAAGATTTTAAGAAGACAAGCTAGATTTGATACGGTTAAATTTGATCTGGAGACTTGAAAGTCACCGTGGTCAATACTATTAACAGTCATACTTGAAATGTAATATATTCAAGATACTGGTCTTCTATCCAGCCAAGTACTAGCTTTAATAAACAACAGTGTGTTGCGTCCAAGCTCACAAGGTCAGGTCAGTTTAACTGCTACTGTAACATGTAATCAGTACTACCTGTTGTCATGCGGTGCAGATGGGGCTCGTTAGCCTTGGAAGGCAACTCATCTAGGAGTTAAGCTAGTTCTCTACACAAAAATCTAGCTGGGCAGGGGGAACTCATTAATCTTGGTTGACAGCCCTCCTAGGAGTTTACAGGTCTCTAAACAAAACCTAAGAAAGGGTAGATGGAGCTCTTCAGCTGTGGCCAGCAATTCATCTAGGAGAAGGAAACTCCAAAATCAAACCTGTGTGTCTGGATATGCCTAGTCCAGATATGCAAAGACTGTTTCGGTAGATGGAGCGGAAGAAATCATCTGATTCAACGGTTCAGAAAGCGATACAGCAACATGTTGTGGAACATGCAGAGCGTGACAAGGCACTAAAGATGTTACGGTCATCCACTGCATCCAAACCCAACTCCAGACGTCTTGACCTGTGTCTTGCCTCTGGGCGCAGCTGGGCGAGGACTAGAGAGTGAGGTTGACGTTGCGCACCTCTTCCTCACTATAATCCAATTTCATAGCGCATGTCATCTTATTTCTCAACACACAAGCACTTGCATACACAACAATTTCATCACACTTGCACCCACATACCTACAAAGTCCTGTGGCGATGGGCGAGTGGCGAAGCAGCAGGTGTAGGACACACTGGGAGCTGTAGTTGCAGACCTGCACACAGGCGGCTCAGTTCTAATGGTCGCTTTCTGTGAGGAGAAGCAGTAAGCAGAATTCGGCAGTCGGCTGAGTGACTGAGCAGACCTATTTAGGACCGCACTGCTCACCCCCGTAGCATGGGGAAGGGGCTAGAAAAGGTGCCCTAAACAATTGCCTGCTTCAAACCCCCTGGCTGGTTAACCGCGATCAGCGGGGATCCCCTTAAGCGGTCGAAATACAAAGAAAAAAGCTAGAGTAATCCCCTTACGGATTGGCGCATGGAATGTGCGCACTTTAATGGATAGTGCTGGGTCAGATAGACCACAGCGTAGAACGGCCCTTGTGGGCAGAGAACTTGGGAGGTATGATATACAGATAGCTGCATTGAGTGAGACTCGGTTCGCAGATGTTGGGGAGATCAAAGAAGTTGGTGCTGGATACACCTTCTTCTGGAGTGGACGCAAAAGTGAAGAGAGGCGTGAAGCAGGAGTTGGCTTTGCCATCAAAACAGAACTTGTTGGTAAGCTGTCAGGATTGCCAAAAGGCATTAATGACCGTCTAATGACATTGAGACTTCCTCTGTCAGGCAATAAACATGCAACTATTGTCAGTGCTTATGCACCCACAATGACCAATCCAGATGATGTCAAGGACAAGTTCTATGATGACCTAGACAATGTTATTTCTGCAACACCCCGCACAGACAAGCTTATCCTTCTAGGCGACTTTAATGCCAGAGTGGGTACAGACCACCAGACCTGGGAAGGAGTTATAGGTCCAGAAGGGGTTGGAAAGTGCAACAGCAATGGTCTCTTGCTTCTCAGGAAGTGTGCTGAACATGATCTTCTAATCACCAACACAGTCTTCCGTCTACCTAATAGGAACAAAACATCCTGGATGCATCCCCGTTCCAAACACTGGCATCTCATAGACTATGTCATAGTGCGGAGAACAGACAGGCAGGATGTTAAAGTGACAAAGACTATGTGTGGTGCAGACTGCTGGACAGATCATAGACTGGTTGTCAGCAAACTCAACCTAAGAATACAGCCTGCGAGGCGACCTCAAGGCAAGAAAGCTCCTAAGAGACTGGATGTCTCAAAGCTGAATAAAGACAGCATGAGACAAGATTTCTTAACAGACATTTGCAACCAACTGGATGCAATGAATCTCAGTTCAGAGGACCCCGAAGAAAACTGGACAGTTTTCCATAAAACAGTTCTTTCTTCAGCTGCAAGCACCTTAAGCCATCCATCTCGCAAACATCAAGACTGGTTTGATGAGAATGATGATGAAATTCAGAGGCTTCTTGAAGAAAAGCACCGTTTGCTCAAGGCACATCAAGATGATACTAGCTCAGTATCAAAGAAAGCAGCCTACAGCAACATTTGTAAGACAGTCCAGACCAAGCTTAGGGACATGCAAGATTCCTGGCTGAGGAAGAAAACAGAAGAAATTCAGTCTTTTGCGGATAGAAAGGACATGAAGAAATTTCATGATGCACTGAAAACCATTTATGGTCCAAAGAGTTCTGGAGCCACCACATTGCTCAGTGCAGATGGATACACTCTTCTCACAGATAAAGAAGCTATCTTGGAAAGGTGGGCAGAACACTTCAATAGTGTGCTTAATCGACCATCAAGCATCAATCAGGATGCAATCGACAGACTTCCACAGATAGAGTGCAATGTTCTGTTAGATGAATTTCCTACCGTTACGGAAACAAGAAAAGGAGTTCAACAACTATCATCTGGCAAAGCCCCAGGTGCAGATGCAATTCCTGCCGAAGTTTACAAGGCTGGGGGGCTACCCATGGCAGAGAAACTGACAGAGTTGTTTCACTGTATGTGGAGGAAGGAGGCTATCCCACAAGAATTTAAGGATGCATCCATAATCCACCTATACAAGCGGAAAGGAAATCCTCAAGTCTGTGACAATCACAGAGGCATCTCCCTCCTATCAATTGCTGGGAAGATACTTGCAAAAATTCTGTTAAATCGTCTGAATGCTCATCTTGATCAGACAGGACTTATCCCAGAAAGTCAATGTGGATTCAGAAAAGACAGAGGGACAATAGACATGATCTTCACAGCAAGACAGCTTCAGGAGAAATGCCAAGAACAGAATGTAGATCTATACATGACGTTTGTTGACCTCACCAAAGCTTTTGACACTGTTAGTCGTGATGGACTCTGGAAAATCATGGCCAAGTTTGGCTGTCCACCCAGATTCATAGCTATGGTGCGGCAGTTTCATGATGGCATGCAGGCACGTGTGCAAAATGATGGAGAGTTCTCTGAACCATTTGAAGTAACAAATGGGGTCAAACAAGGCTGTGTTCTGGCACCAACACTGTTCAGCATGATGTTTTCTGCCATGCTTATGGATGCTTTTCAGGACAGTGACACTGGTTTTCCAATCAGGTACCGTTTTGATGGCAACATATTCAACCTCAGAAGGTTGCAAGCCAAAACTAAGGTCCAGACTGATGTGCTAGATGAGCTCCTCTATGCAGATGATATGGATAAGAATGCCAACACAGAGGCAAAAATGCAAAGAGCCATGGATCAAGTCTCACAGTCATGTGATAACTATGATCTCACAATCAGCACAAAAAAGACAGAGGTTGTACACCAACCAGCCCCCGGAAAACCATATAATGAACCAACCATCACTGTGAATGGGCAAAAACTGAAAGTTGTTGACAAGTTCACCTACCTTGGAAGCACTCTCTCCAGAGCAGTGCATATTGATGATGAGATCACTGCCAGAATTGCAAAAGCTAGTGTGGCATTCGGAAGACTCCGTGCAAATGTCTGGGAGCGAAATGGAATCAAGCTTGACACCAAGCTGAAAGTCTACAAGGCTGTGGTACTGCCAACCCTCTTGTATGCATGTGAGACCTGGACAGTATACCAACGCCATGCAAAGAGACTTAACCATTTCCACTTAAGCTGTTTGAGAAAGTTGTTAAAAATCAAGTGGCAGGACAAGATTCCAGACACAGAGGTCCTGAGGAAAGCAGGGATGCAAAGCATGCATACAGTCTTAAAACTAGCACAGCTAAGATGGACTGGCCATGTTATAAGAATGCCTGATGCGCGACTTCCAAAGAAAGTTTTCTATGGAGAACTACAGGAGGGAAAGCGCTCTCAAGGTGGCCAGAAGAAACGCTACAAAGACACCCTCAAAGCCTCTCTGAAGGATTTCGAAATACCAATGGGGTCCTGGGAAGAGACTGCACAGGAGCGATCAAAGTGGCGAGGTCTCATCAACAAAGGAGCAGCTCTCTATGAAAAGAAGAGAATCTGTGAAGCTGAAAGAAAGCGAAGAGAGCGCAAAGCCAAAACAAATGTGCCACCAGCAGACTCTATGACATTGACTTGCTCTACTTGCAACCGACAGTTTAGAGCCAGAATTGGCCTAGTCAGCCATCAAAGAACTCACCAACACACATCAGCACTATTCAAGAAATAATGATGGTCTTTCTCATTAGTGAGAGACGAACTATCAAGCAACCACAGAACTGTCATCGTAGCAAACTTTTGAAGGAACAATTGAATAGCATACATCTTCAAATTTGTTTGGTAGTATATTAGAAGCACACAAGTGTTAAGAATTAAGTTTAATTTAATTATTGTCATTAATTCTTGAATGACCCCCGTATACTCAAAATTATAACGGTATAAGATCTCGGACGATTGGAGTAGACTTACGCCAAAAGTTTACCGTTATTATGAATGAAATTAATGCATTTGACCAGGCATGTCATTCATATTTATAACGGTAAATCTGTGACGAAAGTATACTACTATCGTCCGGTAACTATACAAATACATATTGTGCGCAACCGATGTTTGATTTTCCTTTCACGGCGTGATACGCCATGATCTCGCCTTACTTTTGATGTGCCAGAGGTCAAAATCGAGCTCTGAATATGTTCGAATTTTGCGAGTGAATGACCATCTTCTGGAAAAGAGCTATTTTATTGATTAAACCTTTTTATACACGCTCCTTAACAATGTTGTTATTTCCCATTCTGTCTTTGATGAGTGACACTGTGTTTCTTGATCTTTTTACCCTGGAATGTGGATTTCTCGAAATACAACAAAATTGGAATCAGTACTATTAATATACAACATATTTGGCTCTTTTTTGTCTTGCCCATTTTTTTCTTCAAAAAGGTTAAAAGTAGGCAATGGTCAGGAAATGGTGCAATTAGAAAGATATTTCCACTCCAAAAACCGACTCGGGTCTGAAAAAACTAAATTGACAATCAGGTACTTATACTAAGAAAATATATTGTAAGCCTAGTGAGTAGCTATTTCCCAATAGGTGGCCACTCAGTTACCCAAATCTGACTAAAAATATGCACCATGGGCAACTATATCGTACATTTCACTACAGACCTTACCTGGATGCACCATGGGCAACTATATCGTACATTTCACTACAGACCTTACCTGGATGCACCATGGGCAACTATATCGTACATTTCACTACAGACCTTACCTGGATTTCCGCCTTTATCCGTGATAAGGTGCAAACAATACAAAAATTCAACACCAAGACAAAAACAATGAGAGCCACAACAGAAGTATCGCCTTGGAACGACCAGTAAAATAAAATCACTGGCGGGCTAAAAAAGCCGAATTCGGGTTTTGGTTGTTTTAGAGATTTACGTCCTAGTCAACACATATGGAGACGAACGTCGCATTGTTTCGTATTCGGCCAAAGTGTTTTTCGGCGTAGTAAACCGTGATACTACGAAAGGACCGGACATGACATAACATAGAATTGTCGATGATTACATTTGAAATTAGCATAATAATTTCACAGTGATTTCAATTGATATGTTATGGTTTTCTTATCTGGGACAAGGAATGAGCATTTGTGTCGATTCTCCGATTTAAACAAAACGAAAAACTTTTTTTTAAATTCAGTTTTACGCCCCTTTTAAGATTATTTCAGCTCATATGAGACGGGCCAATCCGAGTAGGTGGGCGAAAACGGGAGAACCCCGAGAAAAACCACCTGACACACCCGCAAGCAGAACTTGGCTTGTCTCACATGTGGCCAGAGCGGGGCTCGAACCCACACCAGACACAGCGGTGAGACGATCGAGTGATTGAGAAACAGGGCTCTTAACCGCTCGGCCACGGGGGCTGCTCGAAAAACTTCATTGTCAAGATCAGCTTGTGTTTTTGGTATGTGAATTATTAACTCATTTAAGCATAGAGAAATTTCATCGAAAAACGAGATAAAAATTAAAAATCATTCTTAACGCCCCTAAAATTGAAGTGGACTCACCCAAATGATAATGATGCGCAAACAAAATGGCAACAAAATTGGCAACCCTGGCCAGGCTGCTTTCAAATGGAGGCTGGTCTGAGATTGTATAAAGTACGCTTTTTTTTCTTCAAGCTCATGTTATAACCTTATGACGACCTGATGTAAATCTAAATATGCCATAAACAAAGACAGTGCAATTAACCCTTGGAAAATTGTTAAATAAACACTTGAAAACTCTCTCTTGGTGAAAACGTCTGATTTTATTTACATTTCACAGTGGTGACAAACAAACTTCTGTCTTAAAACTAAAGGATAATACTAATTTGAAAGTAAATTGCATTAGGAGAAGTCCATGGCTAAATAAAAAGTGAGTCGTGTAAATACTCTCTCTCTCTCTCTCTCTCTCTCTCTCGCTCTCTCTCTCTCTCTCTCTCTCTCTCACACACACACACACACACACACACACACACACACACACACACACACACATCTTACATTTGTCATATATATGATAACTTTAACAAAGATTTACCATTCTCATTCGCAGAAAACAGATTTCTCGTAATGGTTTAGATGCGATGAAATGATCAACCTGGTCCTGAAGTTACAAAACGTTTTTCATGCTCAACTCAGCTGAGACTGAAATTTATCCTGCTCATAAATGTTAAAATGCCAACAATTGTAGGCATTTTAACATTTATTAGCAGAATAAATTACAGGCTTTGGCATTCTAAACCATCAATTTTAATGTATTAGGCTTATGCTGATATAAATGAGCAGTTTAAATTTTATGCTCAGCTGAGTTGAGCATGAAAAAAGTTTTATAGCCTCGGGGCCTGGTTTAGATCTACATAAACTAGGATTTTGTCTAAATTAGATTTCTAGAATTAGTGTGCACTTGGCTTGTATTATTCATTACGAAAACTTGTCCATGCAATATACAGAGAATTTTTTTTTCAACTTTGTAAAAATGAAAATTTCATTGGAAACATTTTGATATTTTTAACATTTTTGCTCAAAACATAGATTGTGGCGGTTCTAACGAGTACCCACAATCTATGTTTTGGAGCAAAAATAAGAAAAATAGGTATATCCCTGCATACCCCAGTTTTGCTATATAATAGTGGGGTTTAAGGGGTGTACATGACACGGATATGTTTTCCTGATGTTCTCGGAGGCTGTAAGGACAAGATACATGTTCTGCTTTCAAAGGTTTTCAAGAAACTGGCTCTGAATGTCGATATACCACGGAATCTAGATCCGGATTATTTTCCTGTTTTAATCTAAAAGAATATTAATCAATAAGTTTTCATTGTCATCATTGGCATTTTTATGGCAAAATGATAGGACAGGAAAGACGCATCTTACAAGTGCCCAGATTTATGACCTTAATTGTATGGGCCGCCTCATGGGAAAACCAGCAATCTGCATAGGCGAAAACAAAGACGCAGATCAGCTTCGCGGTAACCGCGAAGCTGATCAGCGCCTTTGTTTTCGCTACTCGGATAGTACAGTTCCTCTTCTATTTCAAGCTTCTAGCTCTTTTCTGTGCTTGTACAGGCCGGTTTGTGTCGAACCTGTTCGGAAACCACATTGTTGGTTTTCCCACGAGGCGGCTCGTATCATATGAAAAGAATTTTTCCTAAGGAGACAATGTCTAGATTATTAGTAAAATTTCAATATGTTTTGCTCCTACTCATGATTTCTTAACAGCATTAAGCTTCAGTTAAGCAAAATTTAGTCATTCAGCACAGGAATTTTAAAAGGGTAACTATATCGCAAATTATGAATTCTTATAAATTATTTACGCTTCAGTTTGTCAAACTCTTGAGGTTTTATCAAATAAGAAAAACATTGACCAAAACAACTATTTTGAAATTAATCTAAGGGGTCATTTAGGAATACACGACATAGTTTTGAAGATTTATGCGTGTTCTAAAATCCTACTTTTGTTTGGCGAGAATACGTCAGGAACATGTCCGTGAAATGTATACCCCCTTATACCCCACTTTTATATTGTAAAACGGGGGTATGCAGGGGTATACCTATTTTTCTTATTTTTGCTCCAAAACATAGATTGTGGGGCCTCGTCGATGCGGTTCTGTAGTATACCCACAGTCTATGTTTTGAGCAAAAATAAGAAAAATATAAAAACAACAAAAAACATTCTGCTGAAAATTTTCAATTTTTACAGTGAAAAAATCTCTTAATATTGCACGGGCAAGTTTTCGTAATGAAGAGTCGACCATAAACAATCATGAGCTTGTTTCAGTAATATAATGTAGTCTTTGATGTTTTAAAAGGCTTCATTTTGCTTAAGATTTAAAATCTGATAAGAAGTAAATAAAGCGAAAATGCAAAAATAATTGTGATACTTAGTTCAACAGTTAGGTACATGTTAAAAGTATTAATGCTCAAGCTTACAGGAAGGATATCAAACTCTATCAAGCTCTTTTGTCGTAGGATTTTAAGTCATGCACATACACGTGTCTGAAACTTGGTTAGTGTGAGCCATGTACGTCTCAAGTGTTTGTGATGTTACTGAGCAGAACGTAGTCATAAAAGTCTCGTGATTTTCAGAAACAGAAAAATGAAAACGGAAATATATTTTGACCATTTCTGTCTTGTAATCTGCCATTTCAGATAAACAACTTGACAATGGCTGACAAATAGTGACTCATTTTTGACAGGAATTTCTAATGAACGACGTCACATTCAAAGTTAGACAGGAATTTCGGGTGAATATACGCTGGGCGATCAACATACGCTGTAAATGCATATTTAAGACAGGAATTTCTGACGTACAGCCGATGCATACAGAGCCTAAACACATTTAAGACGGGAGTTTTGAGTGAATAAACGATGGATGAACAACATAGACGCATTTCAGACAGAATTTTCAGATAAACGGACAATGGACGAAAAGCATAGACGCATTTTAGACAGGAATGTCTTCTTGTTGGTGAAAAATATGATGTTAACAGAAGAATTCTACGACTGTCTAAGACAAGAAAATGTTCTACCTGAGACCATGATAAAGGACATTGAGGTCAGTTAAAATTATGTTTTTATTAGCTGTATGTTTTGCGGCCAATAAAAAGGCAGTGTGCTGTAGATCTTCAATATATACAGTCTGCAGTTTTGAGGTAGTTAACTCATTTAAGTCTGGTGTCCCTTTTGTTGGACACAGGCAAACAGCATAGGCCCAGATGTGACGCCGCAGAACGCGGCGTCCCTTCTGGGGCTATTCTGTGTGCAAAGAGAAATTTCATCGAAAAATGAGATAAAAAAAAAAAAAAAAAAAAAAAAAAAAAAAAAAAAAAAAAAAAAAAAAAAAATCACCCCTAACACCCCTAAAAATTAAAGTGGACTCACCCAATTGATAATGATGGGAGAATCCATTCGTCAAATAAGGGTTAAAATGCTTTTGAGGTCAGTGATATTGTGCTTTATAGGGCTGTCACACATTCGCGTATCGACTCACGTATCTACGGCGTATCGAGATACGAAAGGTACGTCACACGTACGTCGTAGATACGTGGGCATACGTAGCTCATACTCTTCGATACGTAGCTCATACTCCTCATACGCCGGGGTGCTACGTTTTTTTATGTGTGCACTTAAAAATTCGTAGCACGTACGTAGCAGGTCCGATACGCCGTACATACGTCACACATACGTGGTACATACGAAAGCAACGTGGCAGGTACGTCGTATATACGTAGCTCATACTCCTGATACGCCACACGTACGTAGCGGTTAAAATGCCACGTAACCGTGACGTATGTACAGCGTACCTTTCGTATCTGCTACGTATGTGTGACGTATGTGTGGCGTATCCTCGAATGTCTTTTCGTATCTACGGCGTATCAGCGACGTACGTGTGGCGTATCTCGCGTATCAATGGCGTATGTGCTACGTTCGTTTCGCTACTGTGGAGTATGTGTGACGTATTAGGAGTATTATGAATATTTTGTGGCGTTCCAAGAGAATCTTAATGCTTCTATATGTATGTTTTCGTTTTTCCGAAGTCATGGATCAAATGTTTCTCACGGTTCGGGGTGTCGTGCAGGGTTCTTTCATGGCTACGCTTGGTGTAGCCTCCGTCTTTGTTCATGTGGTCTTACGACCAGGATGGAGAGCTTGAAGATGTTCCCCCACCACCACCACCACCTCGTTTTTTTCGGTGTTAATCTAGATTATCTAGATTTCTCCGGTGGCATCTTCGACCTCTTTTATGAGCCTGTGCGTGAGAAAACCAACAATTTGGGTTCCGACCAGGTCTGACACAAACCGGCCTGTACAGTCTCAGAAGATGGTAAGAGGCTGGAATTTTTGGATTTAGAAAGTAGAGGAATTGTACTATCCATGTAGAGAAAACAAAGGCACTTATCAGCTCCGCAGTTAATGAGAAGCTGATCGGCGCCTTTGTTTTTGCCTATGCAGATTGTTGGTTTTTTCTATGCGGTGGCTCATATTTGATAACTATAATATGCGAATTGCATGAGCAAACTGAACACAACCGTTTGTTCTCATAGGTATTAAAAAGCAATTGGTACAGAACAGATACGCCGCAGATAAGAATGGAACGCAGTACATACACCGTAGATACGTCACGCGTACACTTCATACGCCATACATACGTCACACGTACGTAGCACATACGCATTGATACGCCGTACATACGAAAGTGAAATTCCATACGAATACAGATACGTCACGGATACGCCACGGGAACGTAGCAGGAACGTCACACGTACGTGGTACATACGTCTCTCGAGCAAAATACGGCTCAGACCTCGGCGTATCGACATTTTCCTAGATACGTGAGCGATACGCCGCTGATACGTGAATGTGTGACAGTGCTATTAGATCTGTGTTTTGGTGTCGCTTATTAGCGTGCGTCTAATTTTAATGAAATACTTTAAAACATTTCCAAAATGTTCTAAACATTCAATTAATGCTCTGTTGCTGCAACTCAAATGTAATTGCTCCCTGACACTCTATTTTCGATGACATGCGTTGATTTGCTTCTTGTCACGAATGTTCCTGGTCATTGCTTGTGTACGGTTTACTTTAACTATGATAGCGTTTCAGTACAATATTAAGGATTTTTAACAAGTATTTATGGAACGCCATAGCTGTCTTATGATCTACCAACTTCATTATATGATGCACCTTCTTCATTATATGATGCACTTTCATCATTATATGATGTACCTTCTTCATTATATGATGCACCTTCATCATTATATGATCTACCAGCTTCAATATATGATGTACCTTCTTCATTATATGATGCACCTTCATCATTATATGATGTACTTTCTTCATTATATGATTCACCTTCATTATTATATGATGCATCTTCATCATTATATGATGTACCTCCTTCATTATATGATGTACCTTCATTATATGATGTACCTTCATTATTATATGATGTACCTTCATCACTATATGATGTACCATCTTCATTATATGATGCACCTTCATCATTATATGATGTACCTTCATCATTATATGATGTACCTTTATCATTATATGATCTACCTTCATCATTATATGATGTACCTTCATCATTATATGATGTACATTTATCATTATATGATCTACCTCCTTCATTATGTGATGCACCTTCATCATTATATGATGTACCTTCATCATTATATGATCTTCCTCCTTCATTATATGATGTACCTTCATCATTATATGATGTACCTTCATCATTATATGATGTACATTTATCATTATATGATCTACCTCCTTCATTATGTGATGCACCTTCATCATTATATGATGTACCTTCATCATTATATGATCTTCCTCCTTCATTATATGATGTACCTTCATCATTATATGATGTACCTTCATCATTATATGATGTACCATCATCATTATATGACGTACCATCTTCATTATATGATGCACGTTCATCATTATATGATGTACCTTCATCATTATATGATGTACCTTTATCATTATATGATCTACCTCCTTCATTATATGATGCACCTTCATCATTATATGATGTACCTTCATCATTATATGCTCTACCTCCTTCATTATATGATGTACCTTCATCATTATATGTTGTACCTTCATCATTATATGATCTACCTTCATCATTATATGATGTACCATCTTCATTATATGATGCACCTTCATCATTATATGATGTACCTTCATCATTATATGATGTACTTTCATCATTATATGACGTACCATTTTCATTATATGATGCACCTTCATCATTATATGATGTACCTTTATCATTATAGGATCTACCTCCGTCATTATATGATGCACCTTCATCATTATATGATGTACCTTCATCATTATATGATCTACCTCCTTCATTATATGATGCACCTTCATCATTATATGATGCACCTTCTTCATTATATGATGCACCTTCATCATTATATGATACACCTTCATCATTATATGATGCACCTTCTTCATTATATGATGCACCTTCTTCATTACATGATGCACCTTCTTCATTATATGATGCACCTTCATCATTATGTGATGCACCTTCTTCATTATATGATGCACCTTCATCATTATATGATGCACCTTCATCATTATATGATGCACCTTCTTCATTATATGATGCACCTTCATCATTATATGATACACCTTCATCATTATATGATGCACCTTCTTCATTATATGATGCACCTTCTTCATTACATGATGCAGCTTCTTCATTATATGATGCACCTTCATCATTATGTGATGCACCTTCTTCATTATATGATGCACCTTCATCATTATATGATGCACCTTCATCATTATATGATGCACCTTCATCATTATATGATGCACCTTCATCATTATATGATGCACCTTCATCATTATATGATGCACCTTCATCATTATATGATGCACCTTCATCATTATATGATGCACCTTCTTCTTTTTATGATGCACTTTCATCATTATATGATGCACCTTCTTCTTTTTATGATGTACAAACTTTATGATGTAGCGTTTTCTTTATGCACCTACTTTATGATGTAGCGTTTTCTTGAGCCGGGTAAAATCACAAGTAAAGACTTTTACATGAACACCGGTAGAACACTCGTCTCGCGAGATTATATGTTAATTGTGCGCAACAAAGCATGAATACAGAAACGATTTATATTTTCACTTCTCTCTTGACAAAATGGAGTGCGCTGATTGGAAGACAGATCGATTTCGATACACTTTACAGTGGAAAGTTCATTGTCATGGACTTTCTGCTGTAAAGTGTATCTAAATCGATGACTTTCCGCTGTAAAGTGTATATCAATCGATCTGTCTTCCAATCAGCGCACTCCATTTTGTCACGCGCCGTGTAACGTTGTATCCACCTTTGCTGTAAAGAATTTGGTTGTATCCAACGGTCTACAGGGTGTTGAACGGAAACGAACGTCTCTTGACTTTTCGTACATTGGAGAATCGGTCACTTGCTCTATTGATTTTTTGTTTGCGTTTGCACGCTTCGAAACGTTCTGTCACATACACACAGAAGTGGACAAACATAGGTTATTTGGCTTTTAGTTAAGTCATAACGTCAATGGGGGTATTATCGGACAAAAATCGTTTTTCAGCAACATTATCTTCCAAATACAACAGTCCAGTAATCTTACATACGCCACATCTTTCAATATTTACATAAGTTACCTCCTCCTGGAACCAAATCGATGACGCTGCGTCGCTTGAGGGGCTCTGAAGATCCGATCAAACATGTATGCGCTAGAGTGTTCACAACACTAAAAAGCCAATTTCCAGACGCTCAAGGGCAGGTAACTCTGCAGTCTATGGTCGAATCTCACTGAATTTCGAACTTATCCGAGATCTTATGGCTGCCCTTGTCATCTGCAAGAATGAGCTAGCTAGAGTGTTCACAACATCTCTCCCATTGTAAGTCAATGGGGATTTTTTCAAACGCTCAAGGTCCATGATCGAATCTACCCGAATTTCGAAGTCATTCGACATCGTATGGATGTCCTTGATACCTGCAAAAATGAGAAGATCCGATCAAAAATGTAGGCGCTAGTGTTCACAACGTTTTTCCCATTATAACTCTATGGGAGCTACCTGTTGCCATGGAAACCAGAGTTCTGATCCTACCTAGTCCAAAACCTAATGCAGAAAATCCCCTATCACAGTGGTGCTTCTGATGAAGTTTGATTCCAATCGGCCTTCTTGTCTCTGAGATATTCTAGTTTGAAATTGTGGTCGACGACGACGGACGGACGGACGGACGCCGGAGCATGGCCATCCTATAAGCTCACCTTGTGAGCCGTCGGCTAAGGTGAGCTAAAACACCTGTCATTGAAAGTTTTTGTCATCGAATAGAAATACTTACTGAGATAATAGATTAAACAAGTGTCAGAATTGTTTAAGGATGCCAAATATCACTTGCTTTAATGATGTAAAGAGCAAGTGACCGATCGTCTGTGGTACAGTTAGCATGTGACCGATCGTCCAATGTACAAAACGCAAGTGCCGTAATTTTCGTTCACTTCAGCTCCCCTACTGTGAACGTGGACGAAGGAATGGCTTGGAACGAAAAGACTCGAGTTTGTTCCTGACTTCTTCAATACCGTGAATTATACAAGCAAATTCTACCGGTGTTCATGTAAAAATCTTTACTTGTGATTTTACCCGGCTCATAAAGAAAACGCTACATCATGAAGTAGGTGCATAAAGAAAACGCTACATCATAAAGTTTGTACATCATAAAATGAAGAAGGTGCATCATATAATGATGAAGGTGCATCATATAATGATGAAGGTGCATCATATAATGATGAAGGTGCATCATATAATGATGAAGGTGCATCATATAATGATGAAGGTAGGTCATATAATGATGAAGGTGCATCATATAATGATGAAGGTAGATCATATAATGAAGGAGGTAGATCATATAATGATGAAGGTAGATCATATAATAATGAAGGTACATCATATAATGATGAAGGTAGGTCATATAATGATGAAGGTAGATCATATAATGATGAAGGTAGATCATATAATGATGAAGGTGCATCATATAATGAAGGAGGTAGATCATATAATGATAAAGGTAGATCATATAATGATGAAGGTACATCATATAATGATGAAGGTGCATCATAAAATGAAGGAGGTAGATCATACAATGATGAAGGTACATCAAATAATGATGAAGGTACATCATATAATGAAGTTGGTATATCATATAATGATGAAGGTGCATCATATAATGATGAAGGTGCATCATATAATGATGAAGGTGCATCATATAATGAAGAAGGTGCATCATATAATGAAGTTGGTAGATCATATAATGATGAAGGTGCATCATATAATGAAGAAGGTACATCATATACTGATGAAGGTGCATCATATAATGAAGAAGGTGCATCATATAATGAAGTTGGTAGATCATAAGACAGCTATGGCGTTCCATACTGATACACTATATGCGTGTATGTAAAGTTGCTCATCAGAAATATAAAAGTTCAGCTATGCAGCTCTTACTGAAGGGACCCTTTGTGCATGATAGTCTGGTCTAAATATTTACTTTTATCAAACATTCAACTTCTTGTTTGGCAATGTAGTGGTTTTAAACAGAATTAATTCACAAAATATGGATAAATCACCCATGTTTCTGGCATTTTACAGCTCCTGCAGTGTGAGTTTGCCAGTGAGTTGTCAGTTTTAATGCATTTGAATGATATTTTTCTTTGAATTTGACACCAAAGAATGTTAATTTTGTCTCAAATGAAACTTGTTTTCTTTCTAATATTGCATCTATTTTGATCTTGATTTAAGAAAAATACAAAGAAAGGCATTGAAAGTGGTAGAAGCCTACAATGCATATACATTGTACTGGGGTGTACAGGGGTTAAGAAGTTTCTTACATAGATTGTGGGTACTCATTAGAATCCCTACAATCTGTTCAATATAAATTAAGAAAAAGTACATTTTTAGTATATTTTTCATCTGAAACGAAAAAAAAAAAAAAAAAAAAAAAAATTACATCTAAAACTTCAAAACTCTCTCTGTAAATTGTAAAGTCATGTTTTCATAGTTGGTAGAAGACTTATAATGTACAATGCCATATACAGGAATATATGAAAAAGTAAGTACCAGGAACTAACACTTATGAACACCCGTCCTCGCAAAGCCAGACATCTATTATAAACTAAAACAATGACAAAACAACAAATCTAGGCAAAATACAATATGCCTAAAAAGCAGCTATTACCAAAAAGGTGGTCACTTTGCTACAAAACAGAACCAAAAACAGTAAAGAAATAGTAAATAGATCTAAATCACTGAAAATGACATCAATTTAAGACTGAGCATAGGTGGTGGGTGCATGAGACGTATATAAACCAGCTTTACAGCGCACTACAGTCTCATTCATAGATTTTGAGCCTGGCTGTTTTGTGTGTTGTTCTGGTACTATTTTTTTCAATATTTATTAGCTCACCTGAGCCATTAGGTTCACATGGTGAGCTTAGAGTATACCCATGCTCCGTCGTCTGTCTTTGTCGTCGTTGTTGTTCACACTTTTCAGTCATCTTCTTCTCTGAAACCGCTTGGCCAATCAAATTCAAACTTCATGTGGAGCATCTTTAGGAAGGGGGAATCAAAGTTTGTATAAATGGTCCAGGTCACCTGACCAAGATGACCGCCAGGGCTATAAATAGCAAAAACCTTAAAAAATCTTCTCCAGAAACAGAAGGCCTATGATTTTGAAACTTGGCATGAAGCATCAGGCAATGGAGCTCTACAAAGTCTGTATAAATCATGACCCTGGGATGACCTTGACCTTTTTTACGGCAAGGTCAACTTAGGTCGCCCATGCATTTGAACGGGGAAAAATAGGAAAATGTCATTTAATGGCAGGAAACTTGCTAGGAATGAGCAAATGGACAGAATATTTATGCTTATGATAATATTTTAGACCCAGGGGGTTGTCTGCCCCTGCCCCGGGGCTATATACATGTATATGACCAAAATATTCAAACATCTTCTCTACAACCGCTTAGCCAATCAAAGCCAAACTTTATGTGGAGCATCCTCAGGAAGAGTGAATAAAAGTTTGCATAAATAGTCATGGTCACATGACCAAGATGGCCACCATGGCTATAAATAACAAAAATCTTAAAACAATCTTCTTCAGACCCAGGAGGCTAATGATTTTGAAACTTGGCATGAAGCATCAAGGAATGGAGGTCTGCAAAATTTGTATAAACCATGACCCTGGGATGACTTTGACCTATTTCACGACAAGGTCAACTTAGGTTGCCCATGCATTTGAATGGGGAAAATTGTTAAAATGTCATTTGAAGGTCAAAACTTGCAGAAAATTGCCAAATTGACTGAATTTTCATGATTTGAAAAGACATGGACTCCAGGGGTTATTCTGGCCCTGCCCTGGGGTTATATACATGCATATTACCATTGTAGTCAAACAAATTTATATAAGTGTATCTCAGGTCTCAGGTGAGCGTTTACAGGACCATTTTCCTCTTTTTTTCAACTCATCGAATATTTAAATTCATGAAATTTCAGTATTATCAAAGATGTGAATCAGTCAGACTAGAGATGCTCTGGGATATTTCCATTTTTTTCTTTTGACAATTTAAAGGAATGGTGTTAATTTTATCATTAAAAAGGAAAAACGTATAATGGGTCATTGGCCTAAACATTTATACATCACAACACGGTCGAATTTCTTCTCTAATGGTAACACACAATATAGCATTGAATACATTCACATATTTGGGCATGCTTGAGAAAAATGTTATGGTGATCTCCTTTGGAAAAGAATCTCTCTCTCTCTCTCTCTCTCTCTCTCTCTCTCTCTCTCTCTCTCGAATTTGTGTCGGTATCAAACCTTTTGCATACTCTTCATGGCATTATAAATAATAAATTACACCGCATGCAAAGACAACAATGAATAATTCTTTCATGCACATGATCGTTCTCGATATTATGTTAACGGGGATGCTTTGGCGTTTTTCTTTGATGTTAAAAGCATAATTCTTCCTGCAAACCTTGCATATTGATGCATAAGGCAGATAATGCAGTAATTAAAATGAAATCTATAAGCACTAATTAGCAGATTTTTGCCGTGCTAGCCTGTAATAAACTCGAAGATCCCTCATAAAGAAGTTTAGATGTCTCATCATGATACATGTACATGAAGCTCTAAACACAGTGGCATTTACCGAAACAGTTTTCTGTCGAGGAAACAGATCGTTGCAATACATGTAATTTAGTGTCGTAAAGCCCCGATCACACTGTCCCGGTTCTACCCCGGTTCGCCCCGGTGAAGACAAGCCGGTATACCGTGATAAACCGGGGAACTATTCCTACCAAAATTGATCGTGTTCTCACAGTCACGGTGTTACCTTGGTGTAGCCCCGGTCTTGTTCCCGGTTCTACCACGGTGTCGTCACGGTGCAGGTCGGTGTGCCCGGTTTTACTACGGTAAAGCCCGGTAGCGTCCCGGTTCACCCTGGAGGCGCCCCGGTGGTGTCCCGGTGACTGCAACGGTTCTGCCCCGGTGTTTGCCGGTATGGAAAATGATAGAAACCGGGGTGAACCGGGACGCCACCGGGGCAAACCGGAGTGAACTGTTACTGTGGCCATTTCTTTAAAGCCGGTTTGCCCCGGTGGCGTCCCGGTTCACCCCGGTGGAGTACCGGTGAAGCTCCGGTTTGTGCCGGAATAGATCGGTGTCGTTCCGATTACCCACGGTTTGCGCCGGAACATTTAACACGGTTTTTAACATTTTAATACAACCGTGAAGGCTCCCCGTTTTACCCCGGTTTGCCACGGTAGCGCTACGGTTCCATCCCGGTTCGTCATGGTTCACCCAGAACATAACTTAAGCTAGGCCAAGTTGACGGTTTCCCAGCCCGTTGGTACTGACTGGCAATTCCTATTTTTTTCTTTGCCAACGACAACTACTGATAACTCTTGACCAATTACAAGAACGATAGATGGGAAACGGACATAATACAAAAGCGCGGAAATCATACCATGCCAAAAAATCCGCACTTTTCACTACAAACTCTCTGCGCTTTTGTCTGATATGGTCATTCGCGCTTTCTTAACGCGCCGATGGGATACAGCAAACATTTTATCGTAGTACCATCCACTTGATCGCTCGTTGGGGTATAAAAATTCTTCGCTTAGGCCAAACCTCATGGTGTCTAGTAGTCGTTTGTAGTGTCAAAATCTTAAGATGGTCATCCAGATATCACACCCTCGCAGTGCGACAGAATGGTTGTTATCAAATGTAACTGATTATAGCACACTGTCACGATATTTGTTAAAATTGTACGACTTTTTGTCTTCTTTAGTTAGTGGATATATATATAATACTGATCATTGATACTTTAAATACTATAAATGTTCATACATGTATTTGCATCCCCAATTTTTCAAGGCGATGTACTTCTGTGGTGGTTCTTATTGTTTTATGTCTTGGTGTTTAAATTTTAGAGCTGTTGGCGCCTTATGTATGTTATCATATTTTTAGTTAAGTTTAGGTAACTGAGTGGCCACCTATTGGGAAAATAGCTGCTCATTCGGTTTGCGATGTGTTTTCATGGTATAAGTATACCCTGATTGTTAATTTAGTTTTTTTTCCCACCTCGGTTTTTGGAGTGGGAATCTTTTATCTAATTGCCCCTTTTCGAGATCGTTGTCTACTTGTACCCTTGTAGAAGTCCCATAAAATGGAGTAGAGGCAACGTCCCGACATGACCATAGCATATGCTGACTGGGTGGAAAAGTAACAAATCAAAAACGTAGTCTTTTCAGTTTAATAGAGTTGACTATGTACATGTACCATTTGTTCGAGACTCTCATATATTATAATGTAAGGAGTACATGGCGATTTGTTCATTGCCTCTCAAACAATCTTATATTCGACTATCTCCAATCGTACTCATGTCGAACGAAACGTTAAAGAGCAAAACTTGACAAAATAATTATAACGTAAATAGTTTTGAAGAGGCTACAGAGCATAGCCCGCGCCGATTCTATATAATTGAATTTTAATACAATCTTTAAAACACCTCGGGAGAACAATTTTATACTTCTTAGGCACGGCTAACAAACCTTTAAATGCGTAACCGCGGTTAAGAAAAGAAATCCGATTCATGTCCTTCCGGTTTCGCACCAGATGACCAACAAAAGGTAAACAAACTTTTGCAGCTCGTGTTTCCCAGTAAAATATTTCGATTTGAAGACAAATATTATACTTCTCTCAATGCTATTTTATTAGTTAGACATTGCTATATTTGGACCCCAAAGGATTTCCAGAAATTTTTCTTTATAATCATGATTTTTATTCCCTACCCTAAAACACATGTTGGGATTGCATTGTACACGACGAAAATGTGGGTCAGTCGCAGGGATATTGTTAGATTTCCGCTCATTACGTCCATATTAACGGAAAGCAATACAGTGCGCAGATGATTTTAACATTGTGTGAGGTCTGGTGACAATTTCGTTGCCTCTGGCCAATGCATTATATGCATATGTGGTTAAAAGCTGTGTCAACATTTCGGTTACGAATTTAATCATTAGAATGATAGCAATATAGTCATTATAGAACACATGTATTAAAGTTTTTGTTTATGTTAATTGTTTTACGCTGAAGATTATTGTCACATTCTCTCGTCCTTTCTTAATAGTTGCTTACTCAAATTTGGTGTGTTTGTGATATTTGCAGTGAAAATGTTTGATATAAAATAATACAAACTGTCTATGATATATATGTAATACAATAGTTCACATGCATGATATTCCTGTTCATGAAGACGATTTTACAGCATTCTGTATACTTTAATTTGTCTTTTCTTGGTTTTATGTCTTTCAAAACGCTTTACAGGGAAATAAATACCATAACTTGAACAGGTTGAGGTTTTCAAACGTGTCTTGAAATATATCCTTCATATTTTAATGATTAAATGCGTACCCATCTTTTCCTTCCCTTCAAATCGATAATGACGGGCACTAACACAACGAAATACTGGCAGAGACATCAGATGCAATTTAGTTAATACATATCTGTAAATTTGTCGTGTAACAATCACTAAATTTGATATTTACCAGCAAATTGTCCAAGTTTTAGTTGTATTTCGCCGACTTTGGCCTTGTTGGAACACCAGGTTCGAAGAAGGGAATAAGTAACTCAAAGACCATCAAATTATTTTGTGAGCTACTTTGGTGCTGAGTTACAATAGTAAATAAGTGACAAAATAGCATTCATAGATAATCGATATATTTCTGTACTAAAATATAATCATCAATCGATCCTAGTAGTGTATGTTTTGTTTACCTTTTCTTGGTCTTCATATGCGGAACCGGAAGGGCGTGAATCGGATTTTCTTTCTTAACCGGCGGTTACGCATTTAAAGGTTTGTTAGCCGTGATCATGTTTCGATGTCGAATTCGTTGTAATGAAAAAATAAATAATAATATTAATGATAATAATAATTTCATTATTACTGATAGAAAAAATATTCAACTTGAATTTATTCTAAGAATTCCAGTCTCTTTGTGCAGTGTGACGCATGTTTCACGTAGATACACGAAAATCAAAGTCTTCAAAATCAGGCATTCCTAGACACGTTGCGGTTTCGTTTACTATACGGAAATGTGTACATGTATAACGCCACTCGTATTTCATAACTCTCTCTCTCTCTCTCTCTCTCTCTCTCTCTCTCTCTCTCTCTCTCTCTCTCTGTGTGTGTGTGTGTGTGTGTGTGTCTCAGACAGATGTTCGTTGAAATATTAAAAATCATATTCGTGAAATCGCTTTATTGTGTCACTGACTATATGAGTTTTAATTGGACCCTAAAATGGACTCGTCCAACCGACATAGCATAGGAAATCGTATCATTAGGTTTTCAACTTGAACTGGCTAAATACCACTGTATGTGCATTGTCAAACCCAAACCACAAATCTGTATACATTTTACAGCGTCAGGCGTCTTATACATAATAATTATCATCGAATAGTAACTATGATGAACGGCAAGGTACGCGTGGGCATTGAAATATATTTTATTGAGATTCGTCCATCAAGTTTTAAGTTTAATAGTCAAAGGGACATAAATCATTGATGATTTTGTTTAAGGGAGCATCTCAAACTTTCTTTTACTAAAACATAAATAACCGAGAAACAACGATGATATCCGGAAACGAAAATGATACTTGCCGGTATCATTATATATTACAAGGCATTATAAGCCGATCGGTACCCTTCAGAAACTATTCCAATGTACGAAGAATATGGACAGGCACAGGCAACTGGGTCATTTACTGTACCCAGTAAAGCACCAGAGAAATGAGCCGCCTCATCGGTGAAACGAACAATCTGCATAGCTACCGCGAAGCTGATCTGCACCTTTGTTTTCACTACACGGATAGTACAATCCCTCTTATTCTTCTTCTTCAATCCAAAATTTCAAGTTTCTGGCCATCTTCTAAGACTGTACAGGCCGATTTGTATCTGACCTGTTCGGAAACTACATTGTTGGTTTTCCCACGAGGTAGCTCAAATATATCACAAACTCTTGAGTGAAAATTCCTTGTAACAGTGCCTAGAACTGAATATTTCTAAAAGCAAAGTTCCAAGAAACTGCCAATTACCATATCTTAAACTGTCGTTTTTGTCAATCAATGCTCCTTACGTGAATAAACACATGCATAGAAAGACCTTGATCACTCCATAAAGTTAAGTAAGACAACCAGACAGACAGTCAGTTGTCATGGTTAAGAACACACTATTCAGTGTGCGTGTGTGTGTGTGTGGGGGGGGGTATGTGTTTGCGTTCTACGTTATCTGCATAATTACATTCAATGCCTCTGAGCAGGGTTGGGGTAATTGAAATTGTAATTGTAATTAATTGCAATTTAATTACATTTTTCAAAATGATTGAAAATGTAATTCAGTCCTTACTTTAATTACAATAAATGAAATGTAATGAATTACAGTGTCAAAAAGGGGTGTAATTAACAATTACTTTTAATTACTTTGAATTACTTTAAAGAAATATACATTGTATATGTAGAGATTATTATAGTAAGAATGTACTGCAGATCATCCTGTTGATTTTTTTTCTTGCATGTATCATTGAAGTATATGATCAATTAAACAGCACTCAAAATATTTTCCCATTAACATTAGTTATGTTACAACAGTAGTCAGATTTTGTCTCTTCATCTCTTAAACATGTTTCTTCATGTACAGATAAAATTTATTCTTGGGCACTTTTAACATGTTTAATCCTTTCCTAAAACTGGTGACCTTAGAGCTATTTATCCTCTTATACACACAATGTGGCATTAAACAATGATGATTAATCAAAGGATCTTTGAAAACTGAAAACAATAATTGTTTTTTCCTTTGTGTCCTTGATTGATGTATTGCCCACATGACTCTTTGATGTTAATTTTTCCCACCTCACTGACAGATTTATAATTTAACTGGTCACTGCTTCTTTTCAATGTCATCTTGTATTTCTAATTTATGAGAGATGGACAGAACATAAATACATGTATCATGTTTTCGAAATAGGAAAACTGATGGAAATGTTTGGTCAAAAATTCTTTATCATGTTTCTATGATTGTAACATAAGTGCACAGTCATAAAGTATAGCTCTTGTTAGCACTTTACTTGTTTAATTTATGGCTCTGCTGACATTTCGCAGTTGTTAGGACAGTGCATGTATGCATTTGACCATTTATATGTTTTACACATGACATGTCTTTGTGTTTTTATTGATTTGCCATTCATAAGAAACCAGCGGTTATCATTCCCTCAATTGTTTATAAATAAGCTAGCATCACAGTCAGCAAACTTATCTTGGTAGAAGTTATAAAAACATTTATAATGTGCTTTAGCCTGACAGTGAACAACTTTTCAGTCATGTGAGAACAGATATACGAGGGTCTGGATGGGGGGTCCTGGTATTCACTAATCACTAAAAAATTAGCCATTTATTCACTGTCATTAAAAGTTTGGCTTATTCATTAAAATCAGCTCGATTATTCATTAAAATATGATAATAACTAGTCACGTCTTCTTCACCCAGCTAATATCAATAAGTGAATACATGTAGGTGTTCCCCACCTATTGCACCTAAGGCATCCCTTTTCTCAAGCCACAAGGACTAGTTCTATGATATTAAATTGTAGACTGCTGAGTGCAACACCTTGATATTAACATCTTGAGAGAAGCATGATTATATACTCTGCTAGACCACAAAGCCTCATAGAAAGGTACAAGAGGGCAATGATCAGGAAAAGGCGCAATCAGAAAAAGATTCCCACTCCAAAAACCCAGGTGGGAAAAAACTAAATTAACAATCAGGTACTTATACCATGAAAACATATCGTAAGCCGAATAAGCAGCTATTTTCCCAATAAGTGGCCATTCAGTTACCTAAACTTAACTAAAAATATGATAACATACATAAGGCGCCAACAGCACAAAACATTATAAACACCAAGACATTAAACAATAAGAACCACCACAGAAGTATCGCCTTGGAACGATCAGTAATATAAAATTACTATAGAAACTTTCCGAAATAGTACAGTGTATACCTTTTTTCCCAGCAAATCCCCTTTTAAATCTGTTGGGAGTATTATATAAATCTCCTCCACCTTAAATACTGAATACGCCCTAAATTTTACCCTGAATCTTTCTCTTCAATTATGAATTCCAAAGAATATTTAAGAAAAAATTGTAACTTCAGGGGTAAAAGTTATAATAAAATGCTGTTGCTTTTATTTAGTAAACTAGTTAGCATAGGAGTACTATGTGATGTATGGATTTGTGCCTGTACAATACATTTTATTAACGTCTTGAAATACCGAGCGAGCGAAGCGAGCGAGGAATAAAATGTAATGCCATATAAAATGTAATGCCATATAAAAATTGCCAGATAAATTTGCATTAACGTCCCTAGTGCTGCCTTGTTTCTGATTGCAAAAGACACTATAATTATGTTCTGTCATACAAAAAAAGCAAGATGATGTCCATCCACAGAAAAGATAATAATATGGACAGAGTGGGTTAACAGAATAAAAAGAAAATACATATACATAAGCAAACAAAACAGTTGAAATAGTATCTGGCTCAGTAAACATCTAGAGACACATTTCTTTTTCAATTGGTCCATGAGGTGAACCCCTACATGCTTGGCTTCCAGACATATGGCTTGCCAAACATTCAATGATTTCTGAAATATGAATACAACATTTGAATTAAATCGGGTCTGGGGGCGTCCAGACCCCAGACAAAAATGAAATTCTGGAATGTCAGGGAGGCTATCTAAGACAAACACATAGTAAAATTTTAGCATATTCATTATTCTTTAAAATGTTATTATTCACTATTCATTATATGACTCTGCTATTCATTAAAAATTTACATTTATTCATTATTCTTTAGGACCTCATTATTCACTAATCATTAAATCTTTTGCTCTTTATTCACTCTCATTAAAAATTCTAGGCCATTATTCATTAATCATTATACCCCATCCAGACCCTCATATACTGCTTCTTAGATATGAGCTGATGATTTGAGGAGTTATCACATTTGCAAAAACTTATAACCATGTCATTTGATGGATAATTCTGTATACTATGTATACACCGGTGGATTCAAACAGCCCTGTTCAGTGGGGGCAAAAAGAAAAAGGAGACATGCAGTACAAAAGGTTCCTGTCAGACAATTTTCAGTCATTATCACTTGAAGTGTTTTATTTCCAATTATGAATATTTTCAGACTAAGAAGGTTCATGCGTCTCAACACTTGATGCGAAGTAATTGTTTGTAATGAATTACATTAGGCTAAGTAATTGTATGTAATGAATTACTTTCCTGAAATGCCTTGTAATTGTAATTGTAATTTAATTGAACAAATATCAATGTAATTGTAATTCAATTAATTTCTTTTTAAAGTAATTGACCCCTTTGCTGTATGGTATATTAGATGTTCGCTGTTGGTTATACCCACATGGGTTTACTACATTACTTCAATATGGGTCCAATTTAGGCATACCCACATGGGTCTGCCCATATTAGCCAATATCCGTGCATGCTTGGAGGCAACAAGTTTTTAAGGAACTAGGCTGAGAAGAATACTAAAACGTTTCTAAAGTGTAGTCGATTTGTGCATTGGCTTTGTACAGTTTTGAAAAATTAAAACACAAATGAAAGAGCAACGGTAACTCTTACTTCCGGTCGATACCGGTAAATAAAATTGTATCTGTTACGGAAACGGCCGTATTTTGTCGGTCGTGTTTACGGAAATAGCCGGATCAATACACATCCACAGCGAATGTCTAAATATAGACTGATGACGCTCATGTAAACAATAACACAGCTGATGATGAAAACAAAGAACTATCAGAAAACATCTCATGAAGATCGTCAAATCTAGCTTCTGTGACTGTCTCTGAAATCAAGTAAGTCAATTTTTGTGTTTTTGTGTATATACCAGACTGTGGAAGACAGGATTTTCGTTAAATCAGGCGGAGAAAAGTGTTTCTTTGTTGTATTTGACGTGTCATAATTTCGACGAACATAGATGACAACCGTTGTGGTTATCTATTTTCACACGATAACCAGCTTAATCTTTGTTTTCATGATTCTACGTAGATCCTCTTCTGAAATGTTCGGCAATGCTTGTGAGCAGTATGTCTTAAGAGAACGTAACGGGTTCGCAAAGTGGCCACTTCTCATCAGAACTATATTACCTATCTTTATCTGGCATAATATAATTGCGTAGTTCGGAATAAATTGGGAAGGTGCATTTCTTTATGACTAACAGCAAGGTTCTGAAAAGTCGGCTATTCTACTGAAACGCACATGAATTGACTAGAAGGCTTAAATTAGGCAATTAATGGATTCGAACGATGTCGATTTCACCCAGTATACGTCAACTGAGCACATGTGAACTCGTGCTACATGTACAACGTTTTAATACGCTTATCTAGCCATCTGGCTGCTTTCAGATTTTGGCATCGTCTTAGTCCTTCGCGAAGACGTTACGTTTCATGAATGCAGCGCGATGTTTTTGCACCAAAATGACGTCGCACGTAAACAAGTAGGCCTAGCGAAACTGATATATGCAATACGGAATACATTAGGATTTATGGAGTGAGGTGCTTACTGAACGGCTTCTGTGTTTAGAGGGTAGAGGGTAAGCATAAAAGAGCGATAACTGACGTGCCGGACGGCGGTTTGAGCCACCAATAGTGCGGTTTTGTCAAAGACGCCGGAAGTCAAATTAATACTGACATCCAGCGCCTTTCACAAACTGAAAACCATAAGAATCCACATAGATAATTGTAATATGCATTATTTATGCCTTATGGAAATCTTCAAGCGCCGTTTCCCGATGATTACCGGCGGTACAGGCCTACGCGCGTGAAGTCCGCTATATCATGATTCACAGGAAATTTACTATCTGAACACCATCTTTCAGAAACTGCATTTTTCAAAATCTCACTTCTGTGAAACACTACAAGAAAAATATGACTATGTCATCTTTTTGCAACCCAAAAGTCGTAAAAAGTGCCGCAAAAAGTTTGAAAATCGGTTCACTAGCAAAATAATTATGCCCAAAAATCATTTCGAATAGGCTTTTTGCATGTGCAGGGGAGGTAATCCATACCCCTGAAAATTGAAAATCAAGCGAATCTGTGGAATGATTTTAAGTTTGGTGCTCAGCTATGCATGCAATACAATTTTGTTTTGGTTTGATGCATTTTAAATGAAAAATAATCAATTTACTGTCTGAGCACCATCTTTCAGAAACTGCATTTTTCGAAATCTCACTTTTCTGAAACACCACAAGAAAAATATGACCATGCCGTCTTTTTGCAACTCATGAGTCCTAAATTTTGAAAATCGGTTCACTAATAAAATAATTATGCCCAGAAATCATTTTGAATAGGCATTTTGCATGTGCAAGGGAGGTAATCCAAACACATTAAAAACTGAAAATCAAGCAAATATGTGGAATGATTTTAAGAGTTTGGCGCTCAGCTATGCATACAAAATAATTTTGTTTTGTTTTGGTGCATTTATGATGAAAACTAATCAATTTAGATTTTTTTTCCGGGAAAATAGTAACTTCCCTTGCTGGCAATTTTACAGTGGAAAAGCCCTATTCAAATATATTTTCTTACATAATTTTTTTTATTTGTTAACCGATTTTCAAAATTTTTGTGGCACTTTTTAAGACTTTTGGAATGCAAGATGATGACATGCTCATATTTTTCTTGAGGTCTTTCAGAAAAGTGAAATTTTGGAAAATGCGGTTTCTGGAAGATGGTGTTCAGACAGTAGATTTTTTTTTTTTTCGGGAAAATAGTTACTTCCCTTATTGACATTTTTATTATGGAAAAAGCCCTATCCAAAATTATTCTCTGGCATAAAATTTTTATTTGTTAACCGATTTAATAAATTTTTGTGGATCTTTTTAAGACTTATGGAATGCAAAATGGTGACATGGTCATATTTTTCTTGAGGTCTTTTTCGAAAAATGCAGTTTCTGGAATATGGTGTTTAGACAGTAGGTCCAAAGTGCCCTAAACCCCCCTTTTTCTGAATTGCTCGTGGCCTTTGTAACGAAATGAATGATATATAGATATATGCTTGCGAACCAAAGGATGCATTGATTCCATTTCATAGCATCCGAAATCAATGCCTCTAGACAAATTAGAAAGTCTGAATTTTGCCAAAAGCTGTGCATTCATAAGATTATTGATTCATGCTGGAAATGTTTGTGTGCAAACTTGAACGATTTCTCTCTTGGTATTGCAGGACAAACATGGACATAGAGGACTGGCGTTTGGGGAAGACCCCATCGGAGCGGTATCTGTACATGTTCGAGAACCACGTGGGCTGTGACGTCACTTTCAGTGTCGGGGAAGACCTTGTGGAAGCCCATAAGTTCATCTTGATCAGCAGGAGTGCCGTGTTCGAGGCAATGTTCTGTGGTTCCCTGTCTGAGAACACAAGCAAAAAGACAATAAGGTATGTGAAGCTTGCCTGAAAATCAGCAATGCAACGTTACACAAAACGTCGGAGATCTTCATACGATAAGGCATACACTGAGGGCAAAATGGCTGTTTAAAACCCGAAAAACTGTCCATACACCATCTTCCAGAAACTGCCTTTTTCAAAATCTCACTTTTCTGAAAAACATCAAGAAAAATATGACTATGTCACCATCTTGCAATCCAAAAGTCTCAAAAAGTGCAGCAAAAATTGAAATTCGGTTAACAAATAGAAATTTTGAGCCAGAAAATATTTTTGAATAGGACTTTTTTCCAACTTATAGTTTTGCCTGATTTTCAATTTTATAATGTTTGGATCACCTCCGGCATTGCACTTGCAAAAGGCCTATTCAAAATATTTTTATTAGTGAACCGTTGACGTGGTCATATTTTTCTTGTGGAGTTTCAGAAAAGTGAGATTTTGAAAAATGCAGTTTCTGAAATATGGTGCATAGATATTAAGTTTGTAACTACATGTACATGTGTGTATCTTCTGGACAAAACGGCGTGTTAAAATCTAAGAGTAGACTCAAAATATGTGGCACAAAAAGGAAATAATATTAAGACACTTTTTGGGTGTTTAACAGCGCGTTGTTTTATCGCATTTCGATTTCTTCCCACTGCAAATTCTTATGCAAGGATTCCATCCACAAACCCCTACACATTACAAAGTTGTCAACAAAATGTAATATAAAGTTGTGAGCAATTCTTATTAATATCTCTGTGTATGCGTGTTTATAAATCGAAATGCCAATAAAACTAATACGTCTGTGTATTTTTCATATGTCTATGTATTTTTCAGCATCCCCGATGTAGATCCAGACATTTTCAACGCTTTCCTTCGATTTCTTTACACATCAGAGATTCAGCTAACAGACTTCATCACGCTTCCAATTCTATATGTAGCCCGGAAGTACTGCGTGGAAGACCTCGTGAAGATTTGCGCAGAAACGCTGCGCGCTAAGATGACACCGGAAACCGTCTGCGACATTTTGGAGCAAGCGCATGTTTACGATATCGATGATCTTCGTGCGATGTGTTTACAATTTATCTATGAGAATGGGAACTCCGTCCTAAACTCCAGCGGATTTTCAGAGCTTAGTGCCGTCTGTGTTCGTCAGATTGTAGAAGCGAACGAGCTATTTGTTGATGAAAGTGAAGTTTATCAAGCACTTACGACATGGGCCGAAAAGGAGTGTTGCCGTAAAAATCTGGAAAAAGATGGCGCTAACATTCGACAGATTCTTGGTGACCTCTTCTACCACATACGATTTCCGGTAATGGATAAGACCTTCTTCACTGACGTGGTCTCTGCAGAAACTGTTCTCACTGAGACTGAAAAGGTTTCACTCTTTCAGCATCTTTACGGTTCAAGTCCAAAGAAAAGTCTTCCCTTTGCAGAAACAAAACGTGAAGCCAGAATGATTAAATGTTTTCGGTTTCCTAAAGATGCCGATGGAGAAATCAAATGTGAGCAAGGGTTCAGAAATTCTAATTTTGGCATCGACGTCAGGTCATCAGAAGACGTCATGCTCCAAGGTCTAATACTATTCGGCGCATGCGCATCCTCACTGACATCGGTGACTTCCACTAGTGCGCAGTCGCAAGCCTCGATAGCAGACCAACATCTAAAAATAACCATATCCGCACTGCCACACCAAGCAGACGAAGTCTATAATACAGAATTGGACAGCTTGGAGATTCCCCAACAGAAAACCTACAGCATTTTTCTCAAGAAACCAGTGATGCTTAAGAAAGGACGTTTGTATGCTCTGCAGGTGAAACTGGACCTTTATCTGCCATACCAGACTTACAGTGGAGTGGATGGATTGAAGTCAGCCTGCAGTGGTTCTGTCAAATTCGAATTCATGACACACCAATCTCTCATTGCAACTACCGTTGAAAAGGGTCAGATTGCTGGGGTCCTGTTTTCGAAAGGTTGAAATTGTTTTCTCCTTTGTCTTTTCAGCATGTCATGGAATTATGTGGGTAAAATGTGACAGTGTTTTCCACAGAAGAACGTGAAATAAAAAGGAGAGATTTTGATGCTCATATTAGCGTTTTAAAGTTGCTGTCACCACTATACTGAGATGTGCTTATATTTTCCCTGAACGTTTTTATCATCCTTTTCACATATCATAGCCTGTGATTATTTATATTTGCTTTGAATAAAGTGATTTTAGTAGATTTATAATAGATGACGTACAATGTAATTATATAAATAGGAGCTATGTAAATAGGAACTATTTTAATGCTTCATGTATTTGTAAATGTTGTTTGCAGAAGCTTGCACCACATCATCACAATAAGGAATTTTGGTGTTCTATTTTATTTTGCTAAAAAGGACTTCTCATCACGAAAACATGTCCGTGTAATGTATACCCCCTTGAACCCCACTTTTATATAGCAAAACTGGGGTACGCAGGGGTATACCTATTTTTCTTATTTTTGCTCCAAAACATAGATTGTGGGTACTTGTTAGAACCGCCTCGGCGAGGCGGTTCTAACGAGTACCCACAATCTATGTTTTGAGCAAAAATAAGAAAAATATCAAAAATTTTCAGCTGAAAATTTTCAATTTTTAAAGCTCAAAAAATCTCTATATATTGCACGGGCAAGTTTTCGTAATGTTAGCTAAAGTCCAGTAATTGTGATGAAATTAAAGGCGTTAGTACACATAAACATGTTTTACATGTGGTACTTAGGACTGCCAGATGTGTTGATAATATGTATGATTAATGATAAACCCTTTTTATTTCATCACATATTGAATTAAAACAGATAAAAAGTAAATCCAGACTTTTGTCAGTATCGTAGCAAAATTTCAAAATTTATATGAATGATGTAGAAGACTGTATAAGGTGACTAAGTACTACGGAAGTATTTAAATCATTAAATGTAATTGTGAACATATAATTCTTATTTTTGTTCTTCAAAAACCTGTCTTGTGTATACTCAGGATAGGGATGTATGGAGAAATAAATAAAATTATGATCCCTCAATAATCAGGATAACATTTCCGTGTAATATATACCCCCTTAATCCCCAATTTTATATAGCAAAGCTGGGGTTTGCAGGGGTATGCATATTTTTTCTTATTTTTGCTCCAAAACATTGATTTTGGGTACTCGTTAGAAATTTTCAATTTTTACAGCGGAAAAAATCTCCATTACTTATGGAAGTTTTTAAGCAGCAATATGGGCAGATAATGCACCTCGCCCTGCGGTACAAGTGAAGTTTAAACCCTGCAACTCAAGATTCTATGTCCGATGTAATACCGTAAGGGCAACGCATCACTCTCCATAGGTGATTCGAGTGGCATTGGTTTCCATCTAAGTCGACAAGTGCCAGTTTATTTTGAATATACGAGTGTTACCGTAGATATCGAAGTTCATGACGTCGGTAGTGTGCGCCAAATAATATAACATTGACGTTGGCCCGTGCGCCACAAAGATATATGTTGTTTTGGCCGTTTGGTACTCTGGTACTCTGGCTTTTACGTGTACATGCGTTTCTGTACGTATCGACTCGCACATGACGTGTTATGTGTTTGTGTTGGCCACCACTGCCATTTGACATCCATATATTATTGTACAGATCTCTGAGGGATAGGAATTAAACCAACGCTTCCTGATCACTACTAGGCCACAAACTCGAACAAGTCAAATGATCAGGAAGATCCGATGAATTATGGTTTGAACGTATCTGTAACTTTTGCATAGATCTGTTATTTAGAAATCGTAAATTAAGCTCACAGTAAAGTGATACCAATGGATATTTGTACTGTAAGAATGGTACTTGCACAGTTAGACAATGAATGGATTGGTTTAATAACAATATACCTTGCCCAAAGAATCAGGAGACTTCTTGGCTTAAATACATTTTTTCGAAACTCGATGTCAGAAGTGAATACTAGCAGGTTGTGATTACAAAAGGTTGAAACTGCATTCAATTTTTAAAGCCGATTGCCATTCGGATTATGAAAAGGACCGGTTGCCTTCCAATGCCTAATGGAATAACTGCTTTATATACTTAGATGATGCAATAATGTTAATGTTTATCTTCAATGAGTTATCATCTTCACAACTTCCATCAGAACAGAAAAAAATAAGCAATATCATGGAACTTGTGCAATAAGAACCAGAGTCCCAACCTAAAGTCCAAGTAAGAAAAAAGTGAAATAAGGCACTGATTTAAAGATAACACATCACAAGCCGAGTGAGCAGCTATTTTCCTAAAGGTGGCCACTCAGTAACATGAACTTTAATTATAAATACGTAGATAAAATTCGTAAGACACAAAATAGACACCAGAAACATGAAACATGTAAACAGTATTCTACAGACAGAAACAACGCCTCTATGCGTTCGAAATTATCCATCAGTTACATTGTACTTTGCATTTAAATACTGCAATGCCCTATGATAATTATTTGCTTTTCTATACAAATCTGAAACCACAAGATCTACTGCGACAAAATACTTTTAAATACATGCTGTTTTTATAAAACGACCACAATTCCAGATAGACATTCGGCCATCTTTTAAGTTATGTCCATAGTTGTAATACGGCATGTTCCCGAGCAATAAGTTCTTCCCCAGAATGTGGCCTTCATGCTACATATAAATGGCCACTAATAATGAAGCAATGTGGCGAAAGAAATTGTCGTCTGAGACCTTTTAGGGATCCGACCCTTTTGTTGATACTAATGTTTGTCATCAGAATCTACTTTGTACGCAAAAAGATCTGGCCCCGAACTTTTTATGCTCTTTTATAAAAAATGAAATGTAATGAAATCGACGCTCTCAACCACTTTGTTAATTTGTATAAATAGTAAACAGTCTGGTTTAAACGCTATCTCCAGAACTTATGTACGGTTCTGACTTATTTAAAACTGACGTCCTTTTTGTGCAGAACGCGGCGTCCCATCTGGGGCTATTCTGTTCGATTAAAGGGGAATTTTAGACCGTGTGTGAAGTCATTTTGGGCTACGCATTTGTCTTTATGCATCTATCCGTCGGGTTTTAAGTCCATAATGTGTCAAAATACTCTTTAACGCCTGTCACAAATCATACTTTGCGCCGAAGTGAATGCTAGTCTTGTAGTTTTCCATTCTAGTTCGTATCAAGTCGTTGATGAAATCGTTTTGGGCCACAGTATACCAGTTTTTCCAGTCCCCCGATACACCTGTAGACAGAATAATAGCCTGGGTAATGCATGTAAAGATTGCTTTTATAGAAATATTTTCTACATACGTTTTATGTTATTCATGGAAACACCTTATTCAAGCTAATACAAGTTAATTTGATGGTTGATTTAACTAATTACATGCATGTCCACGATTAACAACATAAAAACCACTTATGAGATCCTTTACAAGCCTTCTCATAGCTCATAGCAGGCAGATTACCAGTTTTCAACATATATTCTTTCGATATCAACTTACAACCGACCGTCTTTCATATTTTCCAGAAGAATTAGAATAGACGTAAAGTGTGTTTCATGACTGAATCTTCACAAAAGAATTGTTGTATCGCACGTTTGGGTGTCGATCTTGAGTTCGATTCAACTGACCTCGCTACACCACCCGATTCACTTGCGTTTATGACGTTTAAATGACAAGAAACCATGATGTCGTGGTTTCCGAACAGGTGCGGTACAATCGGACCTTGGGCGATACCATTACTTTTAAGCCCCCCCCCCCCCCCCCCCAAACACACACATACACCCCAGTAATTTTATATTACTGATCGTTCGAAGGCGATATTCTAATTGTTTATGTTTTGGTGTTAAATGTTGTGCCGTTTGCACCTTATGTACGTTTTCATAGTTTCATTAAGTTCAGGTAACTGAGTGGCTGCCTACTGGGAAATAGCTGCTCACTCGGCTGTATCTAAAAATAAATAAAAAATACCTTTCCTGAAGAAATGTGCCCCAGCTTTGAAGTTGATAGCTCCCATCTGTTCCATTGTATCGTTATACCGTTTTTTCATGACGTCAAAGCGGCAATTTTCAGCCACCGCTTTAATGAATTCATATTCCCGATTTAGCTCTAAGAATGAAGCTAGACGCTGGATTTCTTCAACTGGCTTCTGCAATGTATGTATGTATGTTATTGAGTGAGGGACAGGATTGTCACTTTTAAGCACACCTGAGTCATACTGTCACTGGCTAACGTACCAGGTGCAGTACTAGATACTAGACGCCCTCTTAAATCCCCATACCCGCCGGCGGCGACATTGTCTGATAAGATTAATTTTGTTTCATCTTTGCTTTGCATACATGATCCCACACATCAAATCAGATACATCATACGGAGTCCCATATACATGCGCACTTATCATATGTATTTATTTATTTATTTATTTATTACCGACTTAAGATCTTCAAAGTGTAAGACGTGAATAGGTAAATCTGATCGACGAATCACATCATCCCATTGCTGCGCGTAGGAAAAGTAGTTCCCATAGGTCACTGAAAAAATCAGAAGGTATTTTGAAGGTATGCATACCCATTTTGGCTTATAGATAACTTC
Source organism: Rugalucina vietnamica (assembly GCA_964017185.1). Lineage (NCBI taxonomy): Eukaryota > Metazoa > Mollusca > Bivalvia > Lucinida > Lucinidae > Rugalucina > Rugalucina vietnamica. The sequence continues at coordinate 33,284,575 of OZ024881.1, read as the reverse complement.
TGTTATTTGTTAAATGTTAAGTTATAACGTCAATGTAGCCGGTTTTCTTCAATTTGATTAATTGCATTAATTGTTTTGACTGCAAAGTTTAATATTTTCATTGCTAAGGATGTAAGCCACTTAAATAAACGTGCACCAAAACGATGACTGATGGACTCTCTAAGGCTATCTCAAAGTCCAGATCTTATATATACAAACTTCTTGGATGGTTATAGTGTATCTATTTTCGCTCTCATGCACTTAGTTATGGTCAATGAGATTTTAAAACAACACATATATTCCATTGCATATTTTAAAAAGACAGACGTAATAAACTCATATAAGCCTGGTGTCCTTTTTATGGGACATAGGCAAACAGTAAAGCCCCAGATGTGACGCCACAGAACGCGGCGTCCCATCTGGGGCTATTCTGTTTGCTTAGAAATGGAATATATATATACGAGGGGTGATCGGAAAGTACGTATAAAAATGCTGTAAAATAAGTTTGCGTCAACCGATTGATATGAAATTTAGTACAAATAAACATTGGTCCTTTTGTAATTAAATACCATTCTCATTTTAAAACAATGACGTCAGACGTTCATGCACGAGGCAGCGTAATGACATCACTTCACGTGACCCGGCGCACCTGTACCCCTGGGTTGACTTTGTAGGTGTATTTGGGTTGGGTTGGGAAAGTTGGTCGACATTTTTAAATGGAAACTTATTTTCTAACATTAATTGACCATTTTTTTCAAAAACATACGGCATTCTAATGCTTTATACGGTGAAATTGAATTCAACAGGTTAGTGTAAAATATGCAAGAATGTCGATTTTATTTTGTAAACTTAAATTCAATACCTTGTTTTCTGACCGATGTTTAACAAAATGATAAAAGACTGGCATTAACTATAAGTAGTAGGGACAATGTCAAGAATAGATATGTTTAGAGCTTGCAGTAAATATATACTTTTTAAAAAAATGACTTCCCGAAAATGCAACATTATCGAAAATCTTAACAGTTTTGTCTATTTGACACAGTCGGTATTTGCAAGGCTCTACAGACAAATCCATTCAATAAACAACCTCGTAAATTTACAAATATAAGTCGTGTACGTTGCAGTTAATGAGTATTAAATAAAATATGGGCATACGCAATCAAAACGGGTGTTACAATACTTTGAACTAAGAAGTATTTTCAAATAAGAATAGAAATTTCAACGTTACGTTGCGCCGCATAACGTTAGGCGGTGTTTCCATAACGACAGCTGCAATGCATGTGCGTGTTTTATGCATGCGTTATTGCAATGGATTAATTGTATATATATTGCTGCATTATTTGATGAAATTTCATCTCGAAATAACAAAAGATAAAGAAATGACAACATTTTTATACGTACTTTCCGATCACCCCACGTATATATAAAAACAACAAGTCCTTGTGTCGGTAATGATAGGAAGAAAGAATGAAATGAAGCAACAGCAACAATTTATTTCAGTCCTGTAGCGCTTTCACTTTACAGCTCTTCAGCAGGAACGTCGCCATATTGTTTTGGCGTTACTAAAATTCAAATTCAATCATAACGTCCTGACTTTAATAAATTGTTGCTGTTGCTTCATTTCATTCTTTCTTCCTATCATTACCGACACAAGGACTTGTTGTTTTTTTTATATATTTTCACTGTGTCTGGAGAAGTTTACAGCAATTATTGACTTTTGTTCGAAATAAATTGTTGCTTGTTGCTTCATTTCATTCTTTCTTCCTATATATATATATATATATATATATATATAAACACTCCAAACACTCCTAAATACGAAAGTGGACTCATCCAAATGATAACGATGAGAGAATCCATTCGTCAAATATGGGTTAAGTCTCACCTACATTTCTCATCTAGATACAGCTGCAACCAGTCTGCCCATTTACCATTGTAGTTGTAATGCGCCATGCCCCTCTGGAAGTTATACATAGACACAGTGATGTCCTTGTAATTCCTTATCACATACACAGTTTTAATCTTCTGCTCGAATAAACTTTTCGGTAATCTGAAAGTGGAAATGCTATCTCGAAGTTTAACGTACTAATTTCGAGTATAGACAGTCACGTGTTTATAAATTGAATGGGCCAACGAATGGAACTCTTTTTTCTGTCACGTCAGTGTCATTTCTTCACCCGATTGTTCTAGTTCAGGTAAGCCAGGACGGAGCCGTGTTCTACAAGTTTGATTTTATCTGCTTCACAACAGATCCGGACTAAACTTTCAGTTTGAAATATGTCTTTGCAAGCCAGCCCCTAAATAAGTTATAGCTGATGCTTACACATTTTACTTTAATAAAAAGATATCTGGGATCTGCAAAACATCTATGAAAACACGTTTTTGGATGTCATTCATGACAATACATTGATGGCCAATCTACTACTTTATCGCAATTACCTGTGAACATGAAGATGAGAGTTCAAAACTCTCGGAGACGGCTGTTTGTCTACAGAAGCTGCATCCATTGCTTCCAACATAGTTGCCGCTTTATCTTTTCCTTTGGAATGACCCTTTATTTCTCCGGAGAGTAACATTGTGAGGATTTCAAACGTCCACGTACAACCTGCGAAAGTGGAAATGCTTATGTCTAAAATTGTTTTCTTAAAAGAAAGCACAACGAATCTTGCGATCCTGCGGCTTTCAAAATCGATGTTCACGGTAATGTTGCATAGCTTTATTGATCAAATGTCTATGGTCAAGGAGAGAGAGTGGTCAAGGAGAGAGAGAGAGAGAGAGAGAGAGAGAGAGAGAGAGAGAGAGAGAGAGATTTCTTACCGGCTTTGGGGTAGGAAGCTAGGAAGATGTCATCTTTCCTAAATTTGAAATTAGGCAGATTCCTATACACGTCTGTAACATACTCAGGACTGTGTCCAAACAGCGAGAGTTTGAACCCGTCTATGTCCAGCATAGTCAGCGACTCACCCCCAGCGTCCGTGACCTTAACCGCTGTCATTCCTAAACCTGCGATTAATTACTTGAAGGTGTGAAAAAAGTTTATACCTAACAGACACTCGGTTAGCATGTACGTTCACAATAGATCAGTGCTTTCGCCGTTAGAACGAAGAAAGCTAAGGTGTTTTGTAGCACAGCAGTGAGCATCATGAGCCTACGCATTTGACAAATCAGAAGTTAGAATCTTGGATCATCTTTCAAATTACTCTTTCTCCGCATGATTTGAGCAGTTAACTAAGTGTCAACCATGCAAGTCAGCTGATCTAGTGACCTTTCAGTTGAGCCATACCTCATGTAGCGCGGTCAGTGCTATACTGTGTGTGTGTGTGTGTGTGTGTGGTGTGTGTGCGTCGATGCGGCGTAGTAATACTATAATGTTGGTTAAGAAAAATAAAACAAGAAGAAAGAATAACAATTTTATAAACTTACTTATATGTACACATACCTAAGTTTAACTCAATTGATTGTTTGACCGTGTTAATGCGATAGCATAATAATGAGCTACACATTCGACTTGTTACGAAAAAACTACCTCTACCTACTACTTTCCGACTAGGTCGGAATCTTAGGCTTATATACATGTCGCGGTGTCATACTGATAGATTTAACAATGCGGCCAGCTGCACTGAACGAGCTACAAGATCAATGACCCTTACTTTTGCTACGATGCTTTGTTGGCCGCATGGGAAAACTGCATAGTTTGCATATGGTCAAACACAGTCCATGATCATTTTGTTATCTTCGCGAAAGTTTGAAAACACGGACCAACCAAACTGAGAGGAAATATATGTTGTTTAAAATTACGGGTATTTTTGGGGCGGTCCATCAGTCCAGATATATATGGGGGTACGGAGCTAATGCTGGGGCCGAGCCTATGTATGCTACCTAAAGTGGAAAGAGTTAGCCCTCTTCATGCTTGCTGTTTGTGATTTCCTGTGTAGTCATTTCCGTAAGTTTCCCGTTTGATGTATATGGGTTGGGCTTTTGCATTTAATTATATCAATAAGTGGTCCCTCTGTGCTGCCATTGTGTGTGTATTGTGCTTCCATGACGGGTGTTTGTTAATAATTTTACTGGTTATTGCCTACTCTTGAGCAAGGGCTCTCGCCTATCCAATGAAAATCGACATTTCCTCGGTAGTGTTCCGGCTTAATTTCATCTTGCGGCTTATTATTAGTTACATATGTATTTCCTGTTTCGTTTAGGATGTTTCTTTACGATTTTGCAATTCAGGGCCTGGTTATACTTACTATTTACCTAAATGCAATATAAAATAGCAAGGATTCTCGCCAATAAGATGCGAAAATGGAACATATTAGTTTAAATGCGATAAAGGATCATAAAGAGTCCGGCATATTATAAGTTAACCAATGCACATGTACATGAATTTTCTAACTTAACCAGTAAAAGGAGTTGTTCCAACCCACATATTACATTATTTTCCACAGTTCATTCCACGTTTTACGACGGTACGTACCATTGTGCCAAAGAAATAATATGAGCCTATGCGTGAGAAAACAAACAATTTGGGTTCCGACCAGGTCCGACACAAACCGGACTGTACAACCACAGAAGATGGTTAGAAGCTGGAAGTATTAGATTTAGAAAGTGCGTGAGAAAACAAACAATTTGGGTTCCGACCAGGTCCGACACAAACCGGGCTGTACAACCACAGAAGATGGTTAGAAGCTGGAAGTTTTAGATTTAGAAAGTGCGTGAGAAAACAAACAATTTGGGTTCCGACCAGGTCCGACACAAAACGGGCTGTACAACCACAGAAGATGGTTAGAAGCTGGAAATTTTAGATTTAGAAAGTAGAGGAATTGTACTATCCGTGTAGCGAAAACAAAGGCGCTGATCAGCTTCGCAGTTACTGCGAAGCTGATCTGCGCCTTTGTTTTCGCCTATGCAGATTGTTGGTTTTCTGATGCGGCGGCTCATATTACAATTCAGATCATTTCAGTGCCGAAATGTCTGAATACTTCGCCAAGTTTCATGCATCAGAGCACTGATGAATGAAAGCTAAAACTTTTGATAGGATTGTCCAATCTCTTATCAATCAGTGGTTAAAGTCGGACTAGACATAAAATTTTTATACAAATAAAACAACACAAACATGAATTTGGATAATTTATTTTTGATCCATTGACAACGGTATACAGAATCTTTGAAAATAAATCTAACCAAAACTACGTCCACTATATTTCAAATATATAGCCAAAATATCTAAAAATACATGAAACCAAATTTTATCGAATAGACAAACGTTGTCAAAGTCTGCTGCTCTTTGTTTGGTTCAGACCAAAAATCAGTAAAATTTACAGTTGTTAAGCAAGTGGTGTTGTTACTGCTTTATTTTTTTTTTATTTTATTTTTATTTGTTTTTTTAATATAGATTTTCATTATTTTTATATTTTTTTTCGCTCAGACAAAACACATAATGCTTCACGATCGCGCGATTTAGATAAACATGTATTCTGTCAGGCAACATTACATGTTCTGTCTGAATTTTATTTATTTATTTTTTTTCAATAAATTTAAAGAAGATTGAATAAATCTCCAGGTATATTTGCTTTACTAAAATATAAAGGAACAATAAGAGATTCGGCTCCTGAGATTCCGATATTCTGCAAGTTCATGTTAATCGGAACGTGAGCAATCAAATCGACTAAAACGATGTTTACAACTGCAAGTTGTCGTACAGGAAACCACATATTCCAGAGGGCCAAGCATAAAACATTGTAGCTGCAAACGTTAGCTTTTCTGATTTCGTTCTCTGAAGAGGCTAGGTCTTGTTTTATCTTGGCTCTATCTACTATTATTTGAATCCTACGGCTGTCTGGTGTGATTGCGTTTCAGCACAGACACAGTAGAGCAATTGCTTATAAAGTATGCGTAAAAGATTCCAAATTTTTACAATGCCATGTGACACCTTTTAAATACATATATGTGGTCCGGAGATTTATTCATTCATCTTATATCTGAAAGTAAATGTTTTCATTTAACCACTGTTGACTTGAAACTTAACAGCCGGGTCGTTGTCTGGATTTGCATCATTGCATGCGCTCAAGCTTGCATAGAATGGATCATTGATGGAGAGCGCCCCGTCTTGAGGAACGTCGATGCTTGCCGTCATTCCGCTGGCTGAAACACCGTGGAGCGTGAGTGGAGTAAGATCGGATGATTGGCCGCTTTCATTCCTTTCTACACTCAGCTCAACCGTGCGTATGGTACTGCCTGTCGACCATTGTGCTTGAAGACATTTTGAAGTGGAAGAAAATGACAGTATCTGTTCCGACGTCTGCTGCCCATTTTCTAGGAGTCTGCGGGTTGCTATGTAGCTAACACCGGGCGTTTGTTGTGTAATAGCTGACGGAGGATTGCCGGAGACCATTTGGATCCTGACGTAAGGGTCACTAGAACTTTGAATCTCCGAAACTGTAAAAAAAAAAAAAAAAAAAAAAAAAAAAAAAAATGAAAAAGAATTCAACATTGTTTCAGGGACTTCAGAAACTGAGGGGACTCACGTAGATTTATTACCGTTCTGCAGATTACATATTGGTGATTGATTACCCATTTGGCAAATAGCGTCAATCAGCATATACCAGTCTACCTATTATATTCTGAATGTTTCTTGTTTAATTCATTTAAGCCTGGCGTCCCTTTTATGGGACATAGGCAAACAGAATAGCCCCAGATGGGACGCCGCATATTGCGGCGTCCCATCTGGGACTATTCTGTTTGCTTAGAGAGTTTTCATCGAAAAAAAAAATGAATAAAATTTAAAAATCACTCCTAACACCCCATAAAACGAAAGTGGACTCGCCCAGCTCGCCTAATTGATAATGATGGGAAAATCCATTCGTCAAATATGGGTTAAAGTTATTTCCCAATGGCTTCCAAGTTGTGACTGTTCATGTTCATGGTTATTGCTTACTGTTTACAAAAATACTCCTTACGAAAACATGTCCATGCAATAAACTGAGATTTTTTAAGTTGTAAAAATTGAAAATGGTCTGTAGAAAATTTTCGATATTTTTCTTATTTTTGCTCAAAACATAGATCGTGGGTACACGTTAGAACCGCCTCGGCGAGGCGGTTCTAATGAGTACCCACAATCTATGTTTTGAAGCAAAAATAAGAAAAATAGGTTTACCCTGCATACCCCAGTTTTGCCGCATATAAAAGTGGGGTTCAAGGGGGTATACATTACACGGGCATGTTTTCCTGGTGTGAATGTTATGCAAAAACACGACAGAAGAAAATTAATATAGGTGACAAAGCAGTAGTGTTGAACAGACACAGGGAATTAAAACGTTTGACTGAGTGAAGGGCTTGACGGCTTGGCTGAAATTCTCTATGGTTATATGGGAAAATGTGGAAAAAGAAAATTGGCAGTCACTGTTTAATAAAACTTCATGATCAAGTAAATTTAAAAAAAAAAGTTAAAAAAATAAATAAATAAATATCATGATCATCCATTATTTCCCTTTGCCAATTAATTAATCTTATCTGCTGACTGTGATAAAATATTTTGCATGTCCTAATTAGACAAACTTAGTTCAAAATATTGACATGAAAATAATTTTCTTATCCTCCTCCACACAAAACTTTTCTGCGAAAAACTTTATTGATGATTGTCAGAGGCAAGGTTTTCAACTATAATGTAAATAAATAAATAAATAAATAAATAAATAAATAAATAAATAAATAAATAAATAAATAAATTAAAATATTATTAACCTTATACAATTTTGTCTCAATTATTTTAAAAGTATAACAGTTCCTTTAACCACAGTGATTACTTTAAAACGAGTCAGAGCGCAGTTTCGGCTCGGGATTTAGCAAAAACGATGGCTTACCTCCCAGTAAAACCAGGAAACCAAGGGCAACCAGAGTTTTCATCTGAAATAGAAGAAACGTATATTAATATAGTGTTCCTTTTATTTGATACTTTCGACCATAAGTTTCATTGCAATAAGGCTGAAAAAGTACAGGGTGTTTCATACATTGTAATATCTGGCCCATTTTCAATCTTCAATAGTTTTGATCCTGCATTGTTATAATTTATATCAAAATTATCTGTAGTACAATAATTAAAGTTTTGTTAAATATACATGCAAATAACAACTTACACGTTAAATATTATTGGTCAAGCAATTTCACAAAATTTAGACATATGCCTTTTATGACGTCCCTGCTAAGCTATGACAACGTCAAACTTGTAGCGATAATTTGCACTTTCATTTGAGATCTCTCATATGAAAATTTATGCCACACCTTTGTGTACCAGTGGTACCAAACATTCTAACCAGGCTTGAATCTGGCGTCAATCTGGCGTCATAGAAACATAAACTAGACGTAAAGTATGGCATAAGAGCAAAAACCGTCAAAAATGCAATCATTATTGCTTGAGCATGCACGTATATAAAGTACTTAACAGTATACACCAAACATAACTTTAATTATCACAGAACATTGTTATATAAATTCTCTAAGGTATATGTTATTAGAACAAAATCATTAACGATTAAAAGTGGGACAAATATTTTTAATAACCCTGTATAATCATTTTGTGTAACCTCACATTTTATTGGGAAAGTAGACAACGACTTAAAAGCTGTAATAGCTTAACTCACTTTCTTGAACGTTTTAAATCTTAAAATCTGCAGATAGTCTACAATAACGAAGATATTTCAGTGAATTGGATGCATACAGACACAAAGTCTGACATCGGACTAAACAAAGCCGGTAAAATCAAAATAAGATTTTGCAACAAAAACAATTAAATAATGAAACTTGCCTTTCAATAATTAAGCAAACAAAATTTCATGGTATCGAAATTAATAGTATATCAAAGCTCCTTACCTTTCAGTATGTGTCTTCGGTGGTCAGATTTTTAGAGAAGTCAGCGTCTTGAACGGCAAAACTTTCAGACAGGCTTGGTGATCAAAGATGCAAGTGTGGCAGGTCCTCTCCGGCCACCGTATTTATAGAGCCAGCCCAGACGGCTGTGGTTTTGCACGCGGCTGTGCTGTCAGATCAAGTCTGTGGCAACAATAAATTATGATAGCCCTGGGCCTTCATTTTAGGAAAGGTTTTCCGGCGAAAGTCACAATGGTACGTAACCCATGGCGTTTTCGGCTGGTAACCTATGTGGGACTTTGCCGCAGACCTTTTAATGACACGCTTACGAACAAGCAAGGTTGCATGTAGGTATTTGAAAGCACTTTGTCCTCTGGATAAATGGCTTTGCGTCTCAGACTAATGTTTGGTCAGTTAGATGCTCTTACCAAATAATTTCATGATTTCTGGCCGTTCTAATGCAGCCGCGACTGCTTTTACGGTCACATTCTTTCTAAATAATCAGCTTAAGGAGAAGCCTGCTTTATATATATAGTCAGCTGCGGATAACATGCAGTCAGTCCATCGGCACAATCGAAAGCGTTCGTTGCAATGGTAATTGTAATCAATTTGACAGTTTGCCACAAACTAAAAACTTGCAACATCCTAGTTCCATCTCGCGTGAATTTACAGCCAAATAACCGGAATCCGAGTCTGATTCGAAGGTACATCAGCACATTTATAGATTAATAACCAAATTATGATAGAACTGCTCACGGACATGGGGCAACAGCAACAAAAGCCAAAATAAAAATGAAAATAATTATAATAGTAATTTTATGTTAGGAGTATACTTTATAACGAATGGTATTCTTTCATATGGTTTCAGAGAAAAATGACTAATTAGTACATGAAGCTTATTCAGAACTTTCATTACGCATGTATTGCCATGAAAGCTAGTGCTCGTCTTCTAATGCTGAACAACAACCAACAACCAAAGAAGCCAATGGTATACCTTTTAACGCCTTGAACTTGTGACCTCTCTCTACTGAGGCTTCTGGGATCGGTTAAAACTTCTATGGCTATACCACCCAGGTGACGCCCTGCGGAAAAAAAAACAATGTTTACCAGACATGGTGGTCCTTCTCAGTCAGCCATTAGACAAGGTTAACGCATTAAGTCTTGCGGTTTCAGTTTCGTGCAATATCTTGCAAAAGCATGTTTATTCATGTAAACGACATTTGTGATCCCTTCGATACGGTGGGTCTGCCATCCTATGCTGGAGCAGAAACTTTTTAATAAAGCCAGTCTTAGGTGTAGAGGTAGGTGTTTGTGGCGACTCTGGATTTCAAAATGTAGCATGATCTTCAATTTAAAGATAAACCAGAGGACCAATGGTCCTGTAAACGCTCACCTGCGATCTGGGATATGCGACCTCAGCTGACCTTGCCATAAAATAGGTCAAGGTCATCCGGGGGTCATGATTAAACAAACTTTGTAGAGCTTCATTCACTGATGCGTCAGGCAAAGTTTCAAAATCATAGGTCTTCCGAGTCTGAAGAATAAGATTTATAAAGGTTTTTGCTATTTATAGCCATGGTGGCCATCTTGGTCATGTGACCTTGACCATTTATATTAACTTTCATTCCCCTTTCCAAACGACGCTCCACATAAAGTTTGGCTTTGATTGGCCAAGCGGTTTCAGAGAAGAAGATGGTGGAATATTATGTACATATACTTGTATATAGCCAAGGGGCGGGGACAGACAACCCCTTGAGGACATTTTTTTCATAAACATAAATCTTCTGTCCTTTTGCATACTCTCAGCAAGTTTTCTCCCATTTAATTACATTTTACTAATTTTGCCATTCAAATGCATGGGCAACCTATGTTGATCTTGCCATAAAATAGGTCAAGGTCATCCCAAGGTAATGATTTATATAAGCTTTGTAGAGCTCCTCTCCCTAATGCTTCATGCCAAGTTTCAAAATCATAGGCCTTCTGGTTTTGGAGAAGATTTTAAAGGTTTTTGCTATTTATAGCCATGGCGGCCATCTTGGTCATGTGACCTTGACCATTTATATAAACTTTTCTCCCTAAGAATGCTCCACATGACGGTTGGCTTTGACTGGCCAAACGGTTTTAGATAAGAAGATCCTTGAATATTATGGCAATATACATGTACATTGCCCCGGGGTGGGGGCAGACCAGCCCCTGTGATTCATTTTTTTCAGAATCATAAATCTTCAGTCCATTTGCCCATTTTCTTCAAGTGTTTCCCTTCAAATGACATTTTGACAATTTTCCCCATTCAAATGCATAGGCGACCTATGTTGATCTTGCCGTAAAATAGGTCAAGGTCATGATTTATATAAACTTTGTAGAGCTCCTTCCCCTGATGCTTCATGCCAAGTTTCAAAATCATAGACCTTCTGGTTCTGGAGATAAGATTTTTAAAGGTTTTTGCTATTTTTAGCCATGGCGGCCATCTTTGTCATATGACCTTAACCATTTATATAAACGTTTGTTCCTTCACCCAAGGATACTACATATAAAATTTGGCTTTGATTGGTCAAGTGGTTACTGAGAAAATTAAGTTTTACATTTAATTTGTAAATGACATTTTGCCAAGGTCAAGAAATGACCTTGACCTTTTATACTCACAACTCTTCGTTAGCTCAACATGTTGTCTCTATCTACAAACTTTCAGGTCACAGGCTACAAAACTTCCTGACAAATTCAATGTTTTCACTTTTTTCCATTGAAAAGCCTATGTAACCAAAATTGAGCTTGCTGTAAAATAGGTCAAGGTCAACCAAAGGTCATGATTTATATAAACTATGATGGGCCAGAGTCCCCAATGCTACATAACAAGTTTCGTTAAAATCGGTCCACCGGTTCAAGAGAAGATTTTTATGGTTTTTACCATATATGGGCATGGCGGCCCTCTTGGTCATGTGACCTCGACCATTTATACAAACTTTCGTTCCCCCTTCCTAAGGATGCTCCACATGAACTTTGGCTTTGATTGGCCAAGCGGTTTTAGAGGAGAAAAAATCTTTGAAATTGTGGACAGACGGACGGACGACGGAACATTGCCATCCTATAAGCTCACCTTGTGAGTCTTCGGCTCAGGAGAGCTAAAAAGTGGAGACGCTATTTTTCACCATTTTTACTTTTCACATTTCAAGTCGATAGCAGCTAACTCAATGGCTCATTTTACTCGAAGAACAAGCAAATTCAGAGAATTTATGTCCCCCGCCTTAAATGTTTAGTTACACAAATATATCTGACAATAATGTATATCCAAATCACATGCATTTACTTCATGTCACAGTGTCAAACATTAATTTGAGGATTATATTCAAACCACATGCAAATCTTCAAATCATGGTCAGGACATCTGTACAGTTTGAAAAGAATCAGAATAAAACTGAGGGAGGAGTTTGCACACAAGGTACACAATGTCCATTCACTTTCATTGTATCAATGCCTGAAAAACGACTAAGTTCAAATTGCGAAAAAGTGTCAAAAATTAACCTGAGGATTATATCCAAAGCACATGCATATCTTCAAAGCATCATCAAGACATCTGTAAAGTTTCAAAAGAATCTGAATTAAAAACTGAAGGAGGAGTTGCGCACACAAGGCACCCACTGTCCATTCACTTTCATTGTCAAAATACCGAAAAACGACTAAGTTCAATTTGCAAAAAAGTGTCAAAAATTAATCTGAGGATTATATCCAAACCACATGCACATCTTCAAAGTATGATGAAGACATCTGTAAAGTTTCAAAATAATCGGAATAAAACTGTAGGAGGAGTTGCGCACACAAGGTACCCTTTGTCTATTCACTTTCATTATCAAAATGCCCGAAAAATGACTAAGTTCAAATTGCAAAAAAGTGTCAAAAATTAATCTGAGGATTATATCCAAACCACATGCACATCTTCAAAGCATGATGAAGACATCTGTAAAGTTTCAAAAGAATTGGAATAAAACTGTAGGAGGAGTTGCGCACACAAGGTACCCACTGTCTATTCACTTTCATTATCAAAATGCCCGAAAAATGACTAAGTTCAAATTTGCGAAAAAAGTGTCAAAAATTAATCTGAGGATTATATCCAAACCACATGCACATCTTCAAAGCATGATGAAGACATCTGTAAAGTTTCAAAAGAATCGGAATAAAACTGTAGGAGGAGTTGCGCACACAAGGTACATACTCCTATAGGGGGACGGAAGGACGGAAGGACGGACGGAAGGACGGACGGACGGAAGGACGGACGGAAGGACGGAAAGCCAAAAACTATGTCCCTCCGCTTTTCTTCGAAAAGGCGGGGGACAATAAAAGTGCTTGTCACCAAACAAAGAAGCCACTGGTACACCTTAATGACGCCTTAAATCTGTGACCCCCCCCCCCCCACCATCTACCGAGGCTTCTGTATCGGTTAAACCTTCCATGGCTATACCACCCAGGTGAAGACCACTACAGCAGAAAAATAATGTTTATCAGACATGGTGGGCCCTTTTCAGTATAAGCCGCACGTCAGCCATTTGAGCCGCCCCATAGGAAAACCAACAATCTGCATAGGCGAAAACAAAGACGCAGATCAGCTTCGCGGTAACCGCGAAGCTGATCAGCGCCTTTGTTTTCGCTACTCGGATAGTACAATTCCTCTTCTACTTAAATCCGATCAAGCTTCTAACTCTTTTCTGTTCTTGTGCAGGCCGGTTTGTGTCGGACCTGTTCGGAAACCACATTGTTGGTTTTCCCACGAGGCGGCTCATTTATAGACAAGGTGAAACGGTTGTAGGTATTGTGGTTTCAGTGACGTGCAATTTCTTGCAATCGTATGTTTGTTTATCTAAAGAACATTTGTGATCCCTTCGAGGCGATTGGTCTGCCACCCTTGATTGTGAAGCAAAATATTTTTTTTAGTTAAGCCAGGCGTTATGTTTAATCGTGAACATAGATCTGCTTTGAGTGCCATGCTGGTATTTGTGGCGACTCAAATGTAGACGAATCTTCAAACTAAAGATAAGATAAAAGTGGAGACATTTTTCATTAAAAAAACCTATTGACATTTAGACACTCAATGGCAAATAACTCTGGAGTCAGTATAATAGTATTTTCTGGCTAAAAATTAAAATTCATTCTCATCCATACTTTTATGCATATGTTCTTCCTACTTGAGACTTCAAGCAAATAAAATCAACTTTGAAAAAAGACAGCAGTTGTTAACTTTTGGTCTGAGAATATGTTTGAGACATCAGCATTTTAATGGACCAAATTGGTTGGCATTCAAACTATTCCCAGATGTAATACAATGCATCATAGTGTCCTTACTTACAAAATTTCGAACTCATTAGAGCTTTTCATAGTAAAGATCTACAAGTTTTAAAAGAATCTGATAAAAACAAGAGAAATACATAGTGATATCAGCTTTTGCCATGTTTAAAGTTATGATTTTGGGAAAGAGAGACTTTGTCTAAAATTTACCATCCCTCCCACCATGTGTAGAATAAACAAATTTGGAGGGTACAGTGGGCAACAAAATGAGCCGCGTCATGAGGAATCAAACATATTGCATATGTAAACAACAAAGGCGCAGATCAGCTATCAGCGTGTTTGATTTTGCTACAAGGATAGTTTAATTTCTCTTCTTTCTAAATCCACAATTTCCAGCTTCTAGCCATCTTCTGTGCTTGTAGAGCTCGGTGTATGTCCGGCCAGGTCGGAAACTACATTGTTGGTTTTCTCGTGTAGCGGCTGAAGTTAGTGTTTTAAAATTTATCATTCTGGGAGGTCTGAATTAAATGTGCATTTAAGTTTGTTTGATAAACACTAAACCACAAACATTCTTGGACAACCGCGCAATGCTACCTACATGTAAAATAACAAATACGTTTATTCATAGGTCATGGACGTTCCATGTCCAAAACTTGAAACGCCCAGACAACCAATAACTTCCCAAAAGGTTTACAGTTTGTTAGATTTCAAGATCCGAGAAAAGAAAGAAAGAAAGAAAGAAAGAAAGAAAGAAAAATACAAAGGCGAGCTGTATTTTCTTTTTCTACGAGTATTCCTACAGGCCATCACTGTGTCGGGTACTTCTTATATCCGTATGATAACTTTAAAACATGGAAAGTTAATGTACAGATCTTCTTACCAAATCATTGATCATAAGATTAACACGCAACCCCCTCCCCGCCGGCACACATACACAATTCGAAATTCACTTGTATAAGATGTGTCTAATAAATGAATCAAAGACAAAATTTCAAAAGCCATACCATAACATCAATTGAAAGTCATTTAGCCTTTCAAGTGTAATGTTGGGTACATACATCAGGATTTCCCTGGATAATGGCACTCTTAATTAATTGTCATTCTGCATAATAAGAAACGAAGGAATTCACTTTTACTATACATTTAGTCAGCTGGTACAAAAACGTGCAATTCTGAGGGATTTCGCAAAGGCATGTACGTTTCGCGTTTTAAACACAGACACGATAAACAATATTTTTTTTACCCGCAGGGCCTCTTCTGTGTGGTCTTTCCGATTCCGACAATACAACGTAAGACGCAACGCGCAGTATAAGATACCTTAACAGCCGCGGGGGTGTTAAGTATTGCATATTCGCTTAGCAATCAACAGGTTGTGGGTTCGATACCCGACTGGTACATATGTCTGGCTTGTCATCAGTGTCAAATGTTCACCCTGACTCGTACATGTAATAAAAGGGTATAACATTTTGTTACCATAGTCAGATAGTATAGTGTTAGTTTTAAATGTCCCGTTTGCTCTCTGGAAATGTTCCTATATGGTGGATTTTGCGAGCATCAACGAATCAATTTTCACAATAATTGTTTCATGTGGGACAGAGCTCTGTGAAGCTCTCACAAATTAAAAACCTTGTTGTATCACGGCCAGTTGAAATTCCTTGTCTAAAAATGTGGTCATTATAACCCCCACAGCGGTTATACACAAACGTTTATCAGATAGGCTATTATTAGACATTTCCAACTTAATCCGATATTGATATGGGAGTTTGACATGGTAGTTCGGATAATTTTTTTGAGGGACATTGTCAAGGACAACATGTAAGCTAATAGGTGAAGACATTGTATACAAACATGTTCATGTATATACACGGGATCTATCGGTAAATCGCTTATTGAGGCGCCGTGCTGTCTTAGGAAATAAGATTATGGCATTTGTATGCGTCGGCGAGATCATAACAAATGTATTCTCCCACATCTTTTCAGCGGCCCTTGGATGGTGGTCGCCCGGGGTGGGGGTGGACGCAATATATCGGGTTTGAGAACTTGTACAGATGCACACCTTCGCATGCGTCACTAGACATTTCCTACTTGCTAGCAAAATGACGATAGCGAGTAACTTTTTCGCCATTGCTTATTCGTGTTTTACCGACAACGCATAAACGCCGGTCCTTGGAATATGTCTTGCACTAAGTTAGGACTTTTCTAGGTCCCAGTATTGTTTGAAACTTAATATTATACTCAATATCAAGGTAGAGTATGTACAACAAGCAAAGATTCGTGTAAGCATATGTACATGCATATTTTTATCATTATTATCTTAGTTAACAAATCAACATGACAGTTGATTTTGTTATATATTTAACGCACGACGAAGACCATAAATTGATTTATTATCCGATATATTATGCTTTGCTTACGCATGCGCGTTACATTGTACTGTTTTGTCATGGCTCAACAGAAGAAGACCAGGCGCAAGAGACTGACCAGAATTCAGATGGCTTTACCATAAATGATGTGGTAGATATAAACGACCGACATTACTTCAACATTTTTTTTCCATGGACGCAAGGCATCAAACCATATTTTCATTTCTTGTATCAACAGATAAGGTACATATGTGGGTACAAGCCAGTTTTTACAGACTACCTAGAGGACTTACGGCTTATCAGTTGGCAGCATCTAGTAAAAATACAACATGAAGTATAGGGAAAGTCCCGCCAAATTGTGCAATCTCTTGGTGTAAGTCTCTAAGGTAAGACGACGATGTGCCTGCCTGTTTTAATAATGAGCCCCGTCGTGAGAAAACCGGATTTTTGCCTACGCGAAAACAAAGTCACAGAGCAGCTTCACAGCAGCTGCGAAGCTGATTAGCAGCTATGTTTTCGCTACAATTCGCTAGTACAATTCCTCTACTTTCATAATCTAAAATTTCCCGTCTCTAGTCATCGCCTGTCCTTGTACAGCTCGAGTTGTGTCAGACCTGGTCGGAAACCCCGAAGACCGGGTTTCTCGCGTCGCGGCTCAGTTATTTTAGCACATGTTAGAAACAGTGGAATTATGTATGCCAACATGATATCGCACCATTCCAGTAGAAGTGAACAGAGCATTTTTAAGAAGGGGTTTCTCATTACGTGCCCCCACGAATGCCATGATGGTATGTTTTATGAATGTGAAAACAACACTTTCTGACAAAAAGAATTGACGGGTGTAGGACACACGTAGATATAAACAAAGACAGTGAAAATTTTATGCAATCTGGAAACATTTCTTTCAAAATAAACTTAAAATTGTAAATCCCTGATATAGTGGAGCAAATATGGTTCAAAAAGTAGCTTAGAAATAGGAGTAGGTGGTCTACGGAGTACCACATTTGTTTCTATATACCAAAATGTTCGTATTGGTCTGTAGTTTTAAAATCCAGCGTTTGCCACCTTGGCAAACCTTGCATAACTCCAGTATTCAAGATGGCGTCCAAGATGGCTGCCGTTTCCTAAAACCTACCCCTACTCCAAAAATGCATCATGTTTTTCATGTGTTTGCATTTTAATGGTATTTTAATGCCCCATTTCATGTAAGAATGATATATTTGTATATTTCAAGTAAAAAAACCTGACAATTTAGGTAAAACAGTTGTAAAAATCATGTTTAAATTGACAAATGCACGTGCAAGGTTTTTCACCTAGGAATGTTTGTTTAATGGCTAATTATTTATGATCAGATAGTTATGGCTGCTTTTTTTACTTCTTTTCTATCAAATATAATATCTGTAAAGATTTTAGAGAAAACGAAATTGTATCTATATATAAGCTTCATGCTTAAAAACAGATTTTAGACATCCAACCCAACACGACAAAAACAACAAAAAGTACATATTTTCTATATATATAACATATGCTCTTCAATCTTATTTGTTTTTGATTCTATATACCATAGTGTTTGTCTCAGTCTTAGTTTGTAGCATAAAATCCAGTGTTTGCCACCTCAGCAAAGCACAGGATAGGTCCAGTACTGAAGATGGCATCCAAGAAGGCCGCCAAAATATAGAATTTTGAAAAATGAGCCAAATATGTCCCTTGACTTTCATGAAGTAATAAAAAGCTAAAATCAAGTTGTAGAACGCTTAGAACATTTTCTTAATGTTATCTTCATGTGTGTTTTTCCTTGTTAAAACAAAATTATTCAGACACCATAACCTTTTTATAACACTATTGTTGGGGTTCAAACCAATCTCTGTGTTAGCTATATTCAACTGGTGTTATAACGAGAGTTAATTATATAGACATATACCAAAGGTAGTATGAAATGACCATTTGGAGTCCAGCTATGATCAGTGGTATATACAAAACTATGTTTCTTGAACTGAGTTATAGGAAGGTCCATATGTATTTAATCTAGAAATGAGTGGAATTTTCTTGCCCGGCTAGAAAAAGAGCAACAAAGAAAACTTATTTTCTTGTACATCATAAGCTCCGCAATCTTATTACAAATGTAATTCACAAATTCTTGTTCTGCAATTAATATAACTTTGGTGCAGTATTAATCTAACAATTAATACAACTTTGGTGCAGACATGGATGTACGATATGGCACTATATAAAACAAAATAATACCAGACCATGTTTTGTTTCGACACTATAATCATATGTAGGTTCTAATTCCTCATTAACTGATTATGCTTTTGGTATTTATGTACAAGATTTTTGCAAACTGTGGTGCCATAAGAACTGTTAATCCACTTATCAGAGCATTAAAGTAAAAACAGTAGAGAGGTAAGGCAAACATAAGAAATGATTAGACTAACTTTAGAAGTACCATACCATCTACAAAGTATTTTGATTGGAAGAATAATTGCTTATTTGTGGCGAAATTTGTGACCTGTTAGAAATGAAAGTAAAGTAAGTGGAAGCTGGTCGATGTTAGCATGCGCAATTGGTGATTGTAACATTGATGTATTTATAAGAGTTGTTGAAGCAACAGGGAAAGGCAATGACTTCAAAGTACATACATGTACTAATGTACCTTCCAAATGGTGACTTAGTTGCTGCTGGAGCAATATATTGTGCAGTAAATAGAGCTGTTTGCTCAATGGCACATTAGAATATAACATTCAGCTATGACACTGAGCATGCTAAGGATAATTCTGTTTCATTTAAAATGCAGATACAGGTTCAAAGCTAAAAACTGTGTATGAAAGTTCAATAATGAACGAAAATCAAGTTGTAGAGTTATCCAATTAATAGAAAAATTTAAACACCTGGAGTTAGAAAGCTGGGTTATATAACAAAGAAAGGTAATAAAACAATCCATATAAAGAGCCTTTTTATTTAATTATGGTCAGAATTATCATTTACGTAGTTATCCACTTAATAGACAAATTTAAATACCTGGAGTTGGAAAGCTGGGTTATATGACATAGAATGTTATAAAACAAACAATATAGAGAAGGTACAAGTAGGCAATGATCGGGAAAATGCGCAATCAGAAAGAAATTTCCACTCCGAAAGCCGAGGTGGGAAAAACTAAATTGACAATTGGGTACTTATAAAAAGAGTTTTTTTTATTTAGTTATGGTCCAAATTATCATTTCGTATTGAGATTGGTTTGGTACGAATCAGTGTGGCTGAAGCGCTGAATGTTTGATCAATTATGAAAATTAAACCAAAGCATTTCAGCTGATGATACACACAGGCTTTTTGTAAATAATAGAAATAATAGCAGAAGATACGATAAATCATAAAACTATCAGTATGTTTATAAATGGTATTCTTAGAAACGTTGAAATTGTAATGGATCAATCTGCCACCATTGCAAGCATTTCAAGATATGTTACTGTACTAGACAAATGGTCGGCTTCAAGTGTGAGCAATGAAAGATTTGCTAATGCTTCAGACATATCGGCTGAGCTTCAGTAGACTTGCACTGTCTTTAAGTTGCTTGTAATATTACAAAAGCAGCGATTTCTATTGCATACCCAAAACATGTAGGTCTTGTTGTACATGATCAAATCTGGAGTAGACTCTTTGATTTAACAAATAGCTTATCTTCGATATACGATTACATACCCTGAAATGAGGCGAGTTTTATCATCAGCACCCTCAGTGGAACCGTCCCCTCAGAAATTACGTCAGAAATCAGGGCGTTTGCTTATACTGGGAGTTACCGATAAATTTGACAATAACGAAAAGGCAGTAGATGTAAACTAACCAAACATGCAATGACCTCTATCGTTCTGATTGCACCATTTCCTGATTGTTATTTTCATTTAGCTTTGTTATCACATTATGCAGGGTCCTGCAACGAATATAGATCTGCACCATCAGATCACTCGGAGGATCATAGGTGGTCTAAGTTCGTAACAAAAACAGTTTGTCTTTAAACTCACTGTGCGCAGAGAAGGCAATATTGTTGATGGCTAAAAAGCTACCTCGACAGATAATAGTTTCGGGTTTCATTGCCAGAAGTGTGTCTATCAACTGCATATTTGGCGGAATGGGTTGCACTAAGTTCAAGAACTGAAATCATCATCAGACTTTAGATTTGAATTGGACAATGAATAATGAAATAAAATGCTTAGTATTATTGGTAACACTATCAGTTGCAGCTCCAGAGCTATTGAATGACACTGTATGCTAACGTAAAGAAATGAGTGATGAATACTGCACAAGCTCTATGTGTCGACAACAATACACTGTGATATATAAATGTCAGAAATCAATGTACATGTACATGTAGTTATATACACAAATGTGCATACTATATTTTCAGGCATGATGACAGAGGAAAATTACAGTGATTCAGATAATTAAAAGGAATTTAAGTTGCATCTGTTCAAACATACTCCAGCCCTTACCCCATGCATTTCTAGATTTGTATGCATAATGTAATATTTACAAAGAAATATATACACGAAAATATTTTAAAAAGATAGATCTAAGTGTTTTAGCTTGATTTTTTAACTGTTTTGTTAGTAAACAAAGGATTCATGCGGCTTATTTTTCGAAATGTTATATTTTGACGGCCTTCTTGGATGCCCTTTTGAAAACCGGAGTTATGCTGGGTTTGCAGAGGCGGCCAATGCTGGATTTAAAAGCTTCAAACCTTCAAAAAGCTTGCAAGACAAAATATTTGTTATATAGAATCAATAACAATCACGATTCGAGAACCTAAAATGTATAGGAAAATATGTATTTTTGTTGTTTTTTTGCCTTGTCAGTGAGACCTTACTCCATTCATATCTAGAATATATATGCATAATGTAGTTTTAACAATGGAAAACACATGAAAATAACAATAATAAGATAACTCTAAGTGTTTATAGCTCAATTTAAGCATATTTGTTTCTAAACAAAAGTCAAGGGACATATGTGTCTCATTTTTTCAGAATTGTAAATTTTGACGGCCTTCTTGGATGCCATCTTGAATACTGAGGCTATCTTGTGTTTTACAGAGGTGGCAGACACTGTATTTTTATGCTACAAACCAATACCAACACAAACACTATGGTATATAGAATCAATAACAAATTAGATTTTAGAGCGTATTTTGTATAGGAAAATATGTACTTTTTGTTGTTTTTTTTTCGTGTTAGATTGGATGTCTAAAACCTGTTTTTAAGCATGAATATTATATATAGAAACAATTTCTGTTTCTATAAAACCTTTAAAAATATTATATTTGATAAGAAGTAAAATAGCAGCCATAAGTATCTGATCATAAATAATGAGCTATTAAACAAACATTCCTAGGTGAAAACCTTGGGCACGTGCATTTGTCAATTTAAATATGATTTTTACAATTGTTTTACCTAAACTGTCAGGTTTTTTACTTGAAATAGACCAATACATCATTCTTACATATAAATGGGCATTAAAATACCATTACAATGCAAACACATGAAAATTATGATGCATTTTTGTATAGGGGTTGATTTTAAGAAATGACAGCCATCTTGGACGCCATCTTGAATACTGGAGTTATGCAAGGTTTGCAAAGGTGGCAAACGCTGGATTTGAAAACTACAGACCAATACGAACATTTTGGTATATAGAAACAAATGTGGTACTCCATAGACCACCCCCTTGAAAGATAGCCCATGATATTTGCTCCACTAATAGTGCCATTGTTGTTGTTGTTGCTTTGTAGAGCTCCGCCGCTGACTGTTCTGCGAACTGGATAACCAAGAATGATTCAGTGAATAAAAGTTGTCACTAAAATTCTCAAAGTTTGGATGCGACTTTTCTCATTTGTGTTAACTCCATCAGTGTCAGAATATCATTGTCTACGCATATATGACTAGTATATGACCGCCGCACTGAGAAAGAACTTTCCGGATAACTCATTCGATCAGTAGCGTCGTAATCTTCTGATTACCTACATAGGGATCGAATCCATTTGGCGACGCCAGTAAAATGTCGATAATTGATAAACCAGCATATTTCAATGGTGTGATTGTCACCTTCCAGGCACGATGGTTTCACAAGGCATTTTCCGATCAAACATCGAGAACTGCTGTGGCCCCCAACCCCCCCCCCCCCCACCCCCGACGACGACCACCACTAGGCAGTCGATGTCTAAGAAGCAGAATTGCTAAGACAATCATAATGCTTCACCTGAGACGTCTGTTTCTTGCAAGGTGCATAGATTTGCGTGATTCGTGACAGGAAACAATTAAAAACATACCATGGCCTTAGCATGTATGTGATCGATGCACAAGATTAAAATAAGATCTGTGTACGATTTTTAAATTAAAAAACTTCATATACCTTCTGAAAAACTTATAAAACATGCTACGAAAGTTATCAAACACCTTTGATCGTGTAAGGTAGTAGAAGTATAGGGTTTTCTCCAACTAAGTCGGGTTTTTCGTCGACAGTCTGCTCGAGTTTGTAACGAGGTAATCGTGCAGTTATGCATTTCACCGGGACAGTTTTTCTGGAAAAAGCCATGATACTTTCTCGATTTATTGTTCTTACCGTTATCATTTGACAATACAGCAAAACCACCGATGCTTTAAATCAGGTGGTCGGTGAAGGCGGCACCAAACTTGCTAGTATCTCTGGCCCAAAAGACTTAGAATTCTGTCGAGAGGCATACAAGTAAAGCTGAAACGTAAGGAATTATGTAAATAAATAAATAAATAAATAAATAAATAAAATCAGTAAATAAATAAGTAAATAAATAAATAAATAAATAAATAAATAAATAAAATGATTATTTTTTCACCTAAATCACAAATCAGCCAAATCACAAAGTCGGTAACTAATTAGTATTTTGAAAGAAAAAAAAAGTATTTTAAACACAAACGGGAAACCCCGGCTTCTTTTCTTTGGTTTTCTGCTATTGGTCGGAGGTAAGACGGTATTTATGCACATTTTACTAGTGTTTAAATCGGTGAATAATAAAATTGTACCAAAACAAAATAAGATAAGGGTCGTACTGTACTATTTCCCATAATAATGCCGGTTAAATTTAGCAGTAAATCAAGGAGATAATAAATCGACAATTATGTACTTATACTTTGAAAACATATCGTAAGCCGAGTTAGCAGCCGGCCACTCAGTTACACGAACTTTAAAAAATACGAAAATTAAACCAATTTTACAGGGCCTGCAACTCCACTAGCGCATCATGGCGTGAACCCTGAAGGTCCGCTGGCAAAAGTCGAAGTTCCTGAAGCTGGAAAATGCATTACGAAAACTTGCCCATGCAATAAACAGAGATTTTTTAGCTTAAAAATTGAAAATTTTCAGCCGAAAATTTTTGATATTTTTTTTATTTTTGCTCAAAACATAGATTGTGGGTACACGTTAAAACCGCCTCGGCGAGGCGGTTCTAACGAGTACCCACAATCTATGTTTTGGAGCAACAATAAAAAAATAGGTATACCCCTGCATACCCCAGTTTTTCTATATAAAAGTGGGGTATTCATTGCACGGACATGTTTTCCTGATGAATGGAACGCCTTTCTATGAGTCGGAAATGGCCTGCGGAAACACCGCATTGGATGACCCAGCAATTATAATTAGCATCTAAAACATATAAAACAAAACCGCTATACAGAGGATGAAAGAAAACATCTCCAGCTATAGTTGTTACATTTACCTGAGGAAAATTTGGCGAAATCAGAGAGTTCTATGCTCCCCGAGAGTAAAATGGACTTTGACTACACCATTGATTACAGAAAACATTGAAGTTTATCGTATCACTGGAATTAATTTTCTAACCGGTACAGTTTTATAATATTTTAGTGAAAAGTTCATTTTTGAGAATAAAATTGCGAATTTCTGAAATTTCTAATTGCCCCAAAATACCAATGCCCCATAGGTGTTTTCTTATCGAAGTTATGTTCTGTTCAGGTTCCGGTGTTTAATTTTGGGTAAGAAAATAGCGAAGTTTTGTAAACCACCACATAAAAATCTCTGTATATACAGTTGCTTTCCAGAAAAATGAAATACTGGGCCAAACGACTTCTTATTTTCAGTACGACTGCATAAAGCGCATAGAGCTATTCTAGACACCTCGGTCGTCCATGTTCTCGTGCGCATGCGGCGCGTTCCAGTAGTGTCGTGCGTTTCACACTTGCGTTCGATTTTTCAGACGTCCAAAAATTGACAGACACTGACATGAAAGCATTCGTACTTGGACCATAGGTACCCTGTAGAGTTTGATTTCTTTCCCATGACATCGGGTCTATGGGTTCATGCCCTGGGGTGGGGCTAGAGGTTAAAATATAGAACACCTTCGAAATTGCATTTTCTCTGTTAAAGGTTTCTAGAAGTCTAAATATTGATAATCCCTTATCAGAAAGTATTGATACATGGACCGTTGATGCCCGGAAGTGTTGGCTTTTACTTCATGGCATCAAAGCACTGATACCTTGCTGGAGGTGGGGCGAAAGGTTCAAATCTAGAACAACATTGAAATGTACTTTACTGTGTTAAAGTTGTCTAGAAGTCTATACATTGAAAACCAATTATAATGCCGCATTCATAGTAGGGACGTTGGACCTTTCATCCCACAGTAGGTATAGGTAACTGTGGTCTAATTTTATGGTTCAGTGATGTTGCCTTATATCTCATCACTAAGTTAGTATATGAGCTTACATCTTTCACAAAATGACCTTTGACCCAAAATAGTTAATAGATGTGACATAATTTCATGGTTCCTAAGTTATTCCTAAGTTTCCTGAGATTTACGTTGTCTGTTAATAACGCATGTCTCTCAGTTGGACTCGCCATCTTTGTATTTGATTGATGCCTAAGGGTGTGGAGGTTTGATAACATAGGCGAGGCTGACTTTTTCGGGGTCAAAATTTTGAATTTCGGTATTGGGGGTGCATCCCGTACTTATCTCGTATTTCAAGGTAGGCCCAGAAGCAAACAATCGATTTTTACTAATGCTCAGGTAAATTTACGGAGACTTTCCGATAATATCCGATATTGGCCGGCGATATTCGATTATCATCCGGCTAATCTGTCCAGGTAATGTCATTGCCTGGGGACAGTTGTCTTATCGATATGAATCAATTGTTGATCTCCTTAGCTGTCTTGGTTGAGTGGTTTAGGTCACCGATTTCAATTAAATAATGTGCAATGGCCGTGCGTCGGACCAAAATCTTATTGACTGTTTGACAACATGGACGACAGAAATATCCAATTATGACGCGCAGCAAAACGCTTACATATCTGTATATAATCTACCTTTTGTGAATTAGATGAGCAAATTAGCCGAAAAGAAATACTTGACGCAATCAAACGACTTCATACAAATAAATCAGGCGGTATTGATAATTTGATCAATGAATATTTCAAATATGCAGCAGAAATTTTGATAGAACCTCTTTTTATACTATTTAACAAAATTTGGACAGCAAAACTTTTCCGCAAAACTGGGCCATAGGATTGATAGTACCCATTCATAAAAAAGGGGATATTGATGATCCGAATAACTACAGGGGCATAACTTTATTGAGCTGCTTCGCAAAACTTTTCACTTCCGTTCTTAATGAAAGGCTAAAATTATGGGCAGAATCTACTTCCATAATATGAAATTTCAAGTCTCTAGCCACCTTCTATGCTTTTGCAGCCCGGTTTGTGTCGGACCTGTTCGGAAACCACATTGTTGGTTTTCCCACGAGGCGGCTCATTTCTTTCGAACAATAACTTAATCTGCTCTATCTAGCTAAAATACGATACCCCTATATTTGAAAAAGTCTTTTCATGACAAAACTAAATGTGCGTCAAAATTACAAACGGATCAGCATGCACAAATGTTAACCCATTCCTTGTCGAGAATCAAAATCGAAACAGCACATATTTATGTTAATTCGTTTATCATTATTATTATTATTATTATTATTATTATTATTATTATTATTATTTTTTTTTTTTATTTTCCGATCCAATCCGATTCTGATTTTGATCGAACAGTACATTTTGTGGGTAAATGTCTTAGCTATCGTTGGCACGCGTCAGTTTTTCGCTGAAGGGCTTGAAAGGCAAGCGTTATAAAAACATATTATAAAGTTTTGACACCTCTGTAAATGACCCAATAAAGTGAGCCGCGTCGCGCGCAAACCTGCCTTCGGTGTTTCCAAATTTTGACAAAATCGACCTGAATAAAGACAGAAGATAAGTTCATTGCTGAAAATGCATTTATGAAAAATGTACGTTTACAATGTACATTTACAGCGAAAACACATTTTGATAGTTACCGCTCAGCTCATCTAGGCATTAGTTTTGATATGCAAAACAATGGTTTTCTCAATACTGGTGAGACGGCTGCTAACCTATGAGCAATCGCGTGAGAAAACCAACAGTCTGGTTTTCCGACCAGGTCCGACACAAACCGGTTTATAACACAACATAAGCAAGCTAAAAGCTTGAAATTTCCAATTTAACAGTAAGAGAGGTCAACCTATCTGTGTAGCGAAATGTGCACTTGTTCCACAGCGTATCTGCACCTTTGTTTCGGCATATTAAGAATGTATGTTTTCTCACGCATTGGCTACAATGTAATAGTGATGTAAAAGTGCATATTTTATTTTAAAATCTTAATCTTAGTAATCAAATAATAATAAGTGCTTTCTGTGGTCTACTTTGACTGAGACGTTTAAATTGTATTTTCGCAATTACTGCAATGCAGACCTGCGTCATTGTTAAATTGCACAACGTTGACGTTTCATATTTGAATTCGTTGCATTCACTGCGCGAATTAGCAATTATTATAGGGATCAACCATGGTTTTCAGTGTTCAAACATTCGATGGATCACGAGGAAGGTGTTTGAACACAAGGCCGCAGGCCGCGTGTTCAAACACCTTCCGAGTGATCCAGCGAATGTTTGAACACTGGAACAAACCATGGTTGATCGCTATTCTTGCATTTTCACTCCAATCCATTTAAAATCTCTTAAAAATAACATTACCAACGTAAAAACGCACCGAAAACCGCGGAGCTTCTTCAACGTCGGCCATTTTGTTTCTATGAAATACATGACGTCGCGTCACTTTGACCAATGACGTCGGCCAAAACCCATGTTCAAACGGCACGTGAATTTCATGATTTGAACATGGGTTTTGCGGTTTGAACACGGCTTTCGACCAATCAAAAACGGCTTCAAACAGCTATGCGCACAGATATCTATGCAAGAAATTTGCTTTAAGTATTTCATTAAACAAATATGATTATGATGAAAAAGCAATAAGAAAATATTCTATGACCAATTATGATAAGATTATTATTAGATTAGAAATAATTTTTCAATACGCATGCAAATATAACAGAACAGAACAGGACAGAACAGAAAAGAAAATATAACAGATACATTAGATAATAAGGAAAATGTATTTTTCCAAAATGTGTCATATTTTTTTTCTAAATACATCAGGGCCTATTTATTTACATATAAATATCTTTAACAATACTCTGTATTTTACAAGTGTGTCATTTCCATATAAGTTCATGTATGAGCGATAATCTTCGCCCGCGGCATTATTACCTGGAAGCTAGGTCGGGTCTTATCGGAGCATTTTACGGAGATGCACGGAAATTCAAGACAGAAAAAAAAAAATATATTATTTTGCTGAATACTCAAACAGACCATTATTTCGTTGTGCTACAAAAACAAAAGTTGCACCAGTTGAAAATATACTCTTTCTTCTAGACTAGACCGTTTGTGACGCATAACATCTTTTAATTATTACTTCCTAAACTTGCCGTTGAAGTCATGTACCATGACAATTTTTACCACTTTTTACGGAAATTTCACTATATATTTAATTAATTTGCGCACTACTGTAATACCTCACCCAAACAGACCATCTTATAATAGTGCTACTACAAAAATTTAAAATCCATGTCAAAGATAAAGAATTGTTCTTTCTAATGGCGTTCGTGATGCAAAAATATCGCAAGAATTAAGAAAGTTATGAAAAGATAAAAAATTATTTCCTATATGCCGTATACATAAAATTGACCAATACCTGTAGACGTGCTAGTACGACCTTTGTCCCCCTTGGGGGTGGGGGAGGGGTCGGAAAATATGAATATTTATTTGGGTTAGGGTATTTGTTGTGATATTTTTTGGGGTCACTTAATTTTTTTACTATTTTTATGGGTTTTATTCCAACAAAATATGCATTATTTTTAGTGTTTTTTTTTTTTTTTTACGAAAATTTGCATATTCATTTGCCGGGTGTTCCAGAAATTACGGGCATTTTGGGGGCGGTCCATCAGTCCAGGTATATTTGGGGGGTACGGAGCTAATGCTGGGGCCGAGCCTATGTATGCGAAAAAGTTCAGAGTACCCCCCCCCCCTCCATGGGGATTGATGCTAGCTGGATAGCTACCTAAAGTGGAAAGAGTTAGTCCTCTTCATGCTTGCTGTTTGTGATTTCTAGTGTAGTCATTTCTTTCCCGTCTCTGTGGTGTCTACTATGGGCTTTTGCATTTAATTGTATCAATAAGTGGTCCCTCTGTTTGGCATATGCTGCCATTGTTTGTTTATTGTGCTTCCATGACGGGTGTTTGTTCATAATTTTATCAGTTCTTGGTTATTGCCTACTCTTGAATAGGGCGCACCCGCCTGTCCAATGAAAGTCAACATTTCTACGGTAGTGTTCCTTAATGTTATCTTGCGGCTTATTATAAGTGACATATGTCCATGTATTTCTTGTTTCGTTTTGATGACGTAGGATGTTTCTTTACAATTTTGCAATTGCTTACTATTTACATTTGCCAATCAGATGCCAAAATGGAACATATTAGTTTAAATGTGATAAAGAGTCCGGCATGTTATAAGTGAACCCATGTACATGTGTACATGTACATGTATTTTCTAACTTAACCAGTTAACCCACATATACATTATTTTCCACAGTTCATTCCGACGGTACATACCATTGTGCCAAAGAAATAATATTACATTTCAGTGCCGAAATGTCTGAATACTTCGCTAAGTTATCGTTATGCATAAGAACACTTCAACACATGAAAATAAACTGTCCTCGCTAAAACTTTTGATTGGATTGTCCAATCTCTTATCAATCAGTGTTTAAAGTCGGACTAGACATAAAATTTTTATACAAATAAAACGACACAAACATGAATTTTGATAATTTATTTTTGATCCATTGACAACGGTATACAGAATCTTTGAAAATAAATCTAACCAAAACTATGTCAAATATAGCCAAAATATCTAAAAATACATGAAGCCAAATTTTATCGAATAGTCAAACGTTGTCAAATTCTGCTGCTCTTTGTTTGGTACAGATAAAAAATCAGTAATTGCAGTTGCAAAGCAAGTGATGTTGTTACTGCTTTTATTATCTTTTTTTTTTTTCTTTGTATTTTTTTTTTTTTTTTTTTTTTTTTTTTTTTTTTTTTTTTAATATAGATATTTTTTTTTATTTTTATATTTTTTTTCGCTCAGACAAAACGCATAATGCTACACGATCGCGCAATTTAGATGTACATGTATTCTGTCTGGCAACATTACATGTTCTGTCTGAATTTTAATCCATTTTTAAGATAGAATTGAAGTTGAATGAATAAATCTACAGGTATTTTTGCTCTGCTGAATTGTAAAGGAACAACGATCGAGTCGGCTCCTGAGATTCCGATACTCTGCAAGTACATGTAAATAGGATCGGGAGCAAACGATTGAAAACTATGTTTACCATTGTAAGTTGTCGCACTGGAAAAATCCCACATTCATCCAGACCAAGACGATGAATTTGTAACCGTGAACGTCGTTCTCGTGGTTTTTTATCGCGCTTTCGTTTCTATTCTGAGGTGTGATTCTAAATGGGTTATTTAATTTTTTTTTTTATTTTAGTTAGGTTCTATCTAATTCCATTTAATAATTCTGGTGTGATTGCGGATCACTACAGACACGGTATTAAAAGGATGCCAAAATTTTACAGTCTCGTGGGCCTCCTCTCCGCTGTCCGTCTCTCATGAACACGTGGTCTGGAGTTTTATTCATTTAACTTTATCTTTAAAAAGTTTCAATTTAACTACTTTCGACATTAAACAAGACGGCCGGATCGCTCGAACCGGCACTGTTACAAGCATTCTGATTTGCATAGAATGGCGTTCCACTCAAGTTGTCACCTTCTTGAGGAACGTTGATGCTTGCCGACATGTCGCTGACCGTCACGCCGTATTCCGATAGTGGAGTAAGTTCGTTTGATTGCCCGCTTTCTATCCTTCTAACACTCAGCTCAACTGTGTGTGTGGTACTCGCCGTCGACCATTGTGCTAGAGAACATTTTGAAGTTGCGGAGAACGGCGATGAAGTCTGCTCCAGTATTTGCTGGCCATTGGCTAGGAGTTTGCGGGTAGCTTCGTAGGTAACTCCCGCTTGTTGTTGAACAGCAGACGGGGGATTGCCGCTTACCATTTGGATCCGGACATATGGGGCACTCTGAATCTCCGAAACTGTAAAAAGAAAAGAAAGACTTGACATTCTATTTGAGACACTTCAGAAAATTCTTAGTACTTTTATGATTGCTAAAATTATTATTATTATTATATAAAATGACAAAAATGAATTAATTTTTTCTTTAAAAAATCCATTATCATGGTCATCTATTATTTCCCTTGCCAATGCAGAATCCCTATCCAAAATTAATAATTTATCTGCTGACTGAGATTAAGATTTTGTAGGTCTTATTAGGACAAACTAAGATCAAGACACTTAAATTGGAATAAAAATAATTTTCCTATCGTCCTCCACACAAAACATTTCTGCGAAAAACCCGATTAATGATTGCCAAAGGCAAGGCTTCAGTACTTAACTATAAATAAATAAATAAATAAATAAATAAATAAATAAATAAATAAATAAATATTTATTTAAATAAATAAATAAATTGTTATTAAACTTATTTAAAACGTTTTTCTCAACTACTTTTAAACTATTACTGAGCTCCTTTAACCACAGCGTTTACTTTAAAAAGAAAGAGATTGAGCCAGAGCGCAGTTTCGGTTCTGGATTTAGCAAAAACGATGAGGTATGAGAACTGACTTACCTCCCAGTAAAACCAGGAAACCAAGGGCAACCAAAGTTTTCATCTGAAATAGAAGAAACGTATATTAATATACTGTTCCTTTTATTTGATAATTTCGACCATGAGTTTCATTGCAATAAGGCTGAAAAAGTACAGGGTGTTTCATAATATCTGGCCCACTTTCACTCTTCAGTAGTTTTGATCCTGCAGCACATACAGTACACTGTTATAATTTATATCAAAATTATCTGTAGTACAATAATTAAAGTTTTTGTTTGGTATACAATGTTAAATATACATGCAAATAACAACTTACACGTTAAATATTATTGGTCTTGAGCAATTTCACAAAATTTAGACATAAGCCTTTTATGACGTCCCTGCTAGGCTATGACAGCGTCAAACTTGTATCGATAATTTGCACTTTCTTTTGAGATTCTCTCGAAAACACCTTAGCCAAACCTCTTATAGTTTTATAGTTTATTTATTTTTTTTTTAAGAGCAAAAACGTGCTATTCATTGAAGCGTGTGAAAATGTATGCCACACCTTTGTGTATCAGTACTAGTGGTACCAAACTAGTGGCAGATTATTTTGACCCCGCAATCCGGGGCCTTTGACATTTCATGTGGGTCATGATCTAAACCATGTTGCTTGATGTTCCATGTAGTTTGTGGACATTTTCGTCTTGTCGGCTTGGGTAACTCGCTGTTGATCCGGGCGGTGCGGGTTGCTGTGACGTGCATGTGCATAAAGAGGTGCGCATGCGTGTTGCAGTGACTCGAGCTGTTCGGGCTTATTCTTCGGATGGCTCTGGTTGGCAGGTGGGAAATGCTATGTGACTATCACTAACTAATGTACTTGTATATATTGGACAGGTGTGTTTTCTGTGTTCGTTTGTATGTATGTTTGTATTTTGTATGTGTTTATGATATATAATGGCTGTCCTATCATGGAGGATAATAAAGAATCAATCAATCAATTCTTATCAGGCTTGAATCTGGCGTCATAGAAACTTAAAATAGACGTAAAGTATGACATAAGAGCAAAATCCGTCAAAAAGTCCAAGCATGCACGTATTTAAAGTACTTAACAGTATACACCAAACATAACTTTAATTATCACAGAACATTGTAATATAAATTCTCTAAGGTATATGTTATTAGAACAAAATTATTAACGATTAAAAGTGGGACAAATAGTATTAATAACCCTGTATAATCATTTTGTCTAACCTCACATTTTATTGGGAAAGCAGACAACGACTTAAAAGCTGTAATATCTTAACTCACTTTCTTAAACGTTTTAAATCTTAAAATCTGCAGATAGTCTAAAATAACGAAGACATTTCAGTGAATTGGATGCATACAGACACAAAGTCTGACAGCGGACTAAACAAAGCCGGTAAAATCAAAATAAGATTTTGCAACAAAAACAATGAAATAATGAAACTTGCCTTTCAATAATTAAGCAAACAAAATTCTATGGTATCGAAATTAATAGTATATCAAAGCTCCTTACCTTTCAGTCTGTGTCTTCGGTGGTCAGATTTTTAGAGAAGTCAGCGTCTTGAACGGCAAAACTTTCAGAAAGTCTTGATGATCAAAGATGCAAGTGTGGCGGGCCCTCTCCTGCCACCGTATTTATAGAGCCAGCCCAGACGGCTGTGGTTTTGCACACGGTGGTGCTGTCAGATCAACTCTGTGGTAACATTGAATTATTATAGCCCTGGGCCTTCATTTTAGGAAATCTTTTCCGGCGAAAGTCGCAACGGCACGTAACCCACGGCGTTTTCGGCTGGTAACCTATGTGGGACTTTGCCGCAGACTTTTAATGAAAGGCTTACGAACAAGCAAGGTTGCATGTTGGCATTTTGCATGCACTGTAACCGCTGGGTAAATGGCTTTGCGTCTCAGACTAATGTTTGGTCAATTAGATGCTCTTTTCAAATAATTCAATGATTTCTGACCGACCTTTTTACGGCATCCCGCTTCATAGATTTTCAGCTGTAAAGGTGAAGCCTGTTTTTACAACATGCATGCCTAGAATTAACCCATTTAAGCCTGGCGTCCCTTTTATGGGACATAGGCAAACAGAATAGCCCCAGATGTGACGCCGCAGAACGCGGCGTCCCATCTGGGGCTATTCTGTTTGCTTAGAGAATTTTCATCGAAAAATTGAATCAACTTTAAAAACCACTCCTGATGCCCCTAAAAGTGAAAGTGGACTCACCCAATTGATAATGATGGGAAAATCCATTCGTCAAATATAGGTTAAAGCCTATAGATCAGCTACGGATAACATGCAGTTCGTCAGAAGCATAGTCGAATGCGTTCGCTTTGGCAGTTTGTCACAAATTCTAAACTTGCTTCGGCCATCTTGCGTGGATTTACAGCCAAATAACCGGAACACCAAAGACAGGGCTCAGTTTCTTTCTGATTCAAAGATATAGATTGGTAACCAACTTTTGGGTAGGATCTGCTCACGAGCATTTGACAACAGACACAAGAGCCATCATAATGAAAAAAATGAAGGTAACTATAATAATAATTTTATGTTAGGAGTGTTATTTATACAGAATGTTTTTCTAAATAATATATATTTTTTTCAATTTTACGTCCCTTTCAAGATTAATTCAGCTCATATGAGACGGGCCAATCAGTAGGTGGGGCGAAAACGGGAGAACCCCGATAAAAACCACCTGGCACACCCGCAAGCAGAACTTGGCTTGTCTCACATGTGGCCAGAGCGGGGCTTGAACCCACACTAGACACAGCGGTGAGATGATCGAGTGATTAAGAAACAGCGCTCTTAACCGCTCGGCCACGGGGCCGCCTCTAAATAATAAATGGTTTCAGTGAATAATGACTGATTATTAGATGAAGTTCATTCAGAACCTTTACTACGTAGGTATTGCTGTGATTGTTATAGAAGAGAAGCCAGTATTTTGTCTTATAATGCTGAACACCAACCGAAGAAGCCACTCACTGGTACTCATTAACGACTTAAACATGAACCTGTGACCTCTCTCCACCGAAGCATATGGGAGCGATTCAAATTTCCATGGCTACACCACCCAGGTGAAGGCCACTACAGGAGAAAAATAATGTTAAGCAGACATGGTGGTCCCTTTTCAGTATAAGCCGCACGTCAGCTAAGGTCAACGTAATTAGGTCTTGTGGTTTCAGTTTCGTGCAATTTCTTGCAACCACATGTTTGTTAATGTAAAGGACATTTGTGATCCCTTCGGTGCGACTGGTCAGCCATCCTAAATGCTGGAGCAGAATCATTTAATAAAGCCAGGCGTTATGTTTTATCTATGTAGAGTCTGTCTTAGGTGTAGAAGTGGGTGTTTGTGTTTTTTGGATTTCAAAATGTATCTTGATCTTCAATAGATAAAAGGTGGAGACGCTGTTTTTCCCCATTTTCACTTTGCACATTTCAAGACAAAAGCAGCTAACTCAGTGGCGCATTTTACTCGAAGGATTAAAAAGTGCTTGTCTTATAATGCTGATAATGCTTAACGCCCACCAAAGAAGCCACTGGTACACCTTAATACCGCCTTAAATATAAATCTGTGAACCCCCTCTACCTCACTTCAAACTTTCATGGCTTTACCACCCAGGTGAAGCCCTGAGGGAGAAAAATAATGTTTACCAGACATGGTGGTCCCTTTTTCAGTATAAGCCGCACGTCAGCCATTAGACAGGTTAACGGTTGTAGGTCTTGTGGTTTCAGTGACGTGCAATTTCTTGCATTTACACGTGTTTGTTCATGTAAAGAACATTTGTGATCCCTTCGATGCGGTTGGCCTACCATCCTTGATTGTGGAGCAAAATATTTAGTTAAGATCTGCTTTGAGAACCATGTTTCAACAAAGAGGCTGGTATTTGTGGCGACTCTGTCCGTCAAAGAATATGTCTGAGAATATGTTGAAGACATTCACCATTTTATTGGTCAGAATTGGTTGGCATTCAACTTCTTCCTAGATATAATGCATGTCGTTATTCAAAGTTTGAAGGTATCAGATAAATAACATTGCCGCCATTTTTAGACTCATAAATCAGCTTACTCGATACTGAGCAGAAGTTAAACTCATTACCCGCAAGTATCCAAATGAGCACCATTTCGCTTATCTTTGGGCTTTAGTTTTAGGGATCAATTATCGCTTAGCCCGATTAAAAGCCTTAAACATTATTAAACTGTGATACTCCCAACATAATATTTATTATATATTCCCAATAGGTGACAACAGTGTGTTACCTGAACTTAACTGAATGTATGAAAACGCACAATAAGGTGCAATCGACACAAAAATTAAACAACAAAACATAAACCAATAAGAACCACAATAGAAGTACCGCCTCGGAACGATCAGTAATATAAATACTTGCGGGCTTAAATTGATTTTACATGGCCGTAACCCCACCCTCAGCTTCTGCAGTGGAGAACTACAAATATTTACCCGTTTAATGATTTGAAACAGGAAGTTAAAGCTTAATGTTGCACAATGTAGTTTGCAACAAGAGAATATACTATTGCATATTATATAGGTACTTGGCGAAAAAAAATAAAATAAAACAAAACATAACACGCAAATGGATCGCATTATCGCTATCAAATTATTATTCATATTGCAACTGCAATTCACTATTCTAATTGCCTGTCAGGGATAACAGCGATCGGCGTATTTGCCTATAAGGTAAAATAGAGTGCTTCTCTTTGTCATATTTTAATATATACAAATTACATGATAATACAAGGAGATGATCACGTTCGATTGTATATCTATTTTTGCAACGAGGATAATAAGCTACTTTGTGGAGCCATTTTCGTTCGTCCTTATGTTCATATTTTTACTTGTAGTCATCAACTTTCATCTTCATAGTTTAAACATAGTTTTATTGCAACGTTTTACATGTACATGTATGCAATGGGGTTGGGCCACAAGTTCTTCCAACATTAGTTACGACCCTCACCCCTAAACAAATAGCATTAACAAATATATAGTCACAGGTTATAAACACAGAACAACCAAACTGTGTGTGTGTATATAGAGGAAATATATTTGGTTAAATCATACAATTCGTAACCCCGCTGAGTTTATTTCCTTACGGTGTGATTATTCCCAGGCGTTTGGTGAGATTTACGCATGTCTCTCGGTTGGACTCTCCATCTTTGTATTTGATATTTGATTGATGCTCAAGGGATCGGGGAGGGGGTGTTCTCTGAAATATTTTGATAACATAGGCGAGGCTGACTTTTTGGGGGTCATAATTGTGAATTTTGGTATTGGGGGTGGGGGTCAGAAAATATGAATATTTATTTGGGTAAGTGTATTTTGGGTGATATTTTTTGTGGTCACTTAAAAATTTTACTATTTTATTGGGTTTATTTCAACAAAATATGCATTATAGTTAGGATCTTGGATCATCTTTCGTATTACCCTTTCTCCGCATGATGTGAAGCAGTTAAACTAAGTGTCAACCATGTAAGTCAGCTGATCTAGTGATCTTTCAGTTGAGCCATACCTCATGTATCGCGGTCGCTGCTATACTGTGTGTGTGTATGTGTGTGTGTGTGCGCGCGCGCCGATGCGGCGTAGTAAAAGGAAAATAATCAGGAAGAAAGAAAAACAATTTAATAAACTTACTTGTATGTACACGTACCTAAGTTTAACTCAATTGATTGTTTGACCGTGTTAATGCGATAGCATAATAATGAGCTACACATTCGACTTGTTACGGAAAAAACTACCTCTACCTACTACTTTCCGACTAGGTCGGAATCTTAGGCTTATATACATGTCGCGGTGTCATGCTGATAGATTTAACAATGCGGCCAGCTGCACTGAACGAGCTACAAATTCAATGACCCTTACTTTTGCTACGATGCTTTGTTGGTCGCATGGGAAACTGCATAATTTGCATATGGTCAAACACAGTCCGTGATACTTTTGTTATCTTCGCGAAAGTGGAAAAAAAGAGACCAACCAAACTCACACTGGTAAATGTAAAAGTACTGGAGATGGTTGCAACGAACTGGTGCAGTCTAAATTACGCACTGGAGTGAGATTAAAATGGCGGAAAAGGTTAACAAAACTTATGCCTCTTTTCAATATCATTTCCATATAAACTTGTCTGCATTTTGTTGGTCATGTCACCTAGCGCAGAGAAGGGCGGAAGCCTTGCCGTTTATGATTTTATCACGCAATATGCGATTTATTTCATGGGTTTGGAGCCAAATCCGATA
Source organism: Rugalucina vietnamica (assembly GCA_964017185.1). Classification (NCBI taxonomy): domain Eukaryota; kingdom Metazoa; phylum Mollusca; class Bivalvia; order Lucinida; family Lucinidae; genus Rugalucina; species Rugalucina vietnamica. Next base: position 33,246,702 of record OZ024881.1, on the reverse strand, counting down.
CAGTTCTACTATCATGACAGATGGCATGTGTTTTCGAGCCAAAATTGAGGGGAAAATGCATGTTTGAGCATAGTTTTTGTAATATATCATATATTTATGAATAAACATTCAAGAAACATGATTTCTGATCGCCAATTTCTTTCATGGTATCGAAGCAAATGTTTTGTTGAGGATTTTCTATTGCAACGCACTGGGAGCATTTTTTAAATCATTGGTACAAAGCACTGGTGGTTGCACAAACTTGCTTCAGGGTTGTTGATTTCACATACGCAAAGCATCCAACTCAACCAGAAAAACAGAGATATTATTATCTTACAGTGTTCATCCATAAAAAAAGCCGTAACATCGGCTTTTTTTAAACAGCCGATGGCATTGACCACAGCTATGTTGTTATATTTTTGCTAAAGCCATTAGATTGTGGTTACACGTTTGAGGCGATTCCTAGAGTACACAATGGATGTGTCGAGAAAATATATGAAAAAATTTTCTACCTATGTTCCATCCGCTTTACTATATAACATGGAGTCTAAGGTTCACGGGCAAAATTTTATTAGGCATTTTCTTGCTTTATTTTTCCATGTTTTCAAAGCTAGATCCCTGTTTATCATCTCTCGAACAATCAGAACAGAATAATAGAGTGTAGGACATGTCCCTCCCCCGGACATTTGCCCCCTGCCTCAAAATGGCATGTACGGACATTTGCCCTCTAACTGATTGACAGTGTTGGACATTTGCCCCCTCATCAATGTGCATACCTAGGACATTTGCCCCCTCCGTGTTTACACCTAATCAATGGATTTAAAGCTTGATTTACAATCATTAGGTCAAGAGCAATTATCACTGACAAGTTATCAAATTAAAACCAAACAATTACATGAGTGATGTTAATAATAGTAAGTGGATATTCTGTAATTACAAAACAATTTTAATCAGCATGTTTAGTACTAAACTTCATTGTAAAATAATAATTATATGTATAAACATTATTACAATTCTAAAAAAGCAATAGGCAATGTTAAGCCTGATAAGGTTAGTGAATCAGCTTGGTTCTCAAACTTTGTAATTGACCTTGCAATTCTGTGACAAAAGCTCTGAGAGAATGTTACTGTCTGTGTGTCCATCCCCTGGCTGGGGAGAGGGGGGGAATGTCCACCTTTATACATTTGATGAGGGGGCAAATGTCCGCACCCTTAGATGTCATCATGAGTTAGGGGGCAAATGTCCTTACATGCCATTTTGGACAGGGAGCAAATGTCCGAGGGGGCACATGTCCGTCCCCCGAATAATATGGCTGTAACAGCTTTAACGCTTTATGAATGTTAAAAGTGTAAAGTCATTATATTTTTTAAATGTGCGAATTCAGTTTGATAGCTGCATGCCTGAAAGATAGGACGCCATTATTTTTGTGTCTACATTATTTTTGTACAAACAAGACACTTAAAAACATTAAAAGACTTTTTGCAAAACAAATACATACATATAGTTTTACAGTTGTAATATTCTGTTACACTTCTGTACTTCGTACCACTTCCATGAGATGCAACGAAACAACTACGGAGCTACATGTACATCTGTTCGACCGGCTTTAGTACTTAAATTTGGTTATAGCACTATTCTCATCTTAAAGAATCTGTACGTATAAATAAAAGTAAAGCAATCGGAGCATCTGCAGACCAACCAAATTCCCCAAAAGAAAGAGCTAGTTGTTACTTGTAAGAATTAATATAGCAAGGCAAAGTCTTCGCCATATCCAGCTAAATAAACTCATTAAAAACTTAGATGGACCCATTAAAAAAAAATATGACATAAATGCATTTGTACGTACTCGTACCGTTCTTTACTGGGTTGATCGGATGCACGAGTTGATGAGATGATAAGCGGGATCTAGGTCTGACAACATGAAAAGTAATGCAAGAATATGCCTCATAACATTATGTTCATGAACTTTGGACCCTACGTTGTGTAGCAAAACGGGTGGTACATGTGTGGACTTTTTTTATTGTTGCTCGACACATAGAGTCTGTGTACTCTAAGAATCAGCTCTAAGGTATAACCACCATGTATGTTTTAGCAAAAATAGAACAAAAATCAAATTTTCGTCTAACAACTTTCATTTTAACAGTCTTGTAAATCTTTGCATAAATGATTGCGTAATGATTGGGCGAGTTAGATGCTTTGACTATGTGAAATCAGCATCCCTGAAGCAAGTTTGTGCAACCACCGGTGCGTTGTACCAGTGATTCAAAAAAATGCTCCCACTGCGTTGTAATAGAAAATCCTAAATAAAACATTTGCTTCGATACCAAGAAAATAACTGGTGATCGGAAATCGTGTTTCTTGAATTATTATTCATAAATATATGATAATGTAACAAAAAATATGCCCAAACATGTATTTCCCCTAAATTTTGGCACGAAAACACATGCCATCTGTCATGATAGTAGAACTCTATCGGATTTGGCTGCAAACCCATGAAATAAATAGCATATTGCGTGATAAAATCATAAACGGCAAGTTTTCCGCCCTTCTCTGCGCTAGGTGACATGACAAATAAAGTACACACAAGTTCATAAGGGAATGGTAATGAAAAGAGGTATAAGATTTATTTACCTTTTCCGCCATTTTAATCTTACTCCAGTGCGTAATTTAGACTGCACCAGTTCGTTGCAACCAGCTCCAGTACTTTTACATTTACCAGTGTGAAACTGTGTGTATATAAAGAGGAAATATATGTGGTTAAATCTTACAATTCATAACCCCGCTGAGTTTATACACAGCATATCTTTCATCATATGTTTGACATTTGTTGTTGCCATCTTTTATGGCCTATATACATGTAGAAATTATGTAATAGCTCGTATATCATCGATTAATTCTAACGTAACGCCAGGTGAGCGGTATATAGGGCCAAAATGATAAAGAAGAATGAGTTTGGGATCCTGTAGACCATTTAATGCAAAACATTATGTCGCAGCAATAAAACATATTTAACTTCACAAAAGCATGCAGCCTTGTCAGTTTAGACTTTCATATGAAAATGTTCTCCAAAATCCCAAACCCATGTAGAAGTAGGATCAATTGTAATGTAAATAATAATTATAATATAAGTCAGCTAACATGTGCCTGAAGTACATGTAACATAATAATCCATAATCAATTTACACATGATATGGAAGCAAATTCCGAGTCAACTATGAATATGAATAATAGCACAATTCAAAACAAACGTTAGATATGTACATACGTAAATACGCAAACAAAAGCCAACATCGCTCTGCTGGTTGTTCGGATTTGTCCATATATCACACCACAATGTTACCTATTACTGGAAATGCGGAAGGCCTTACCCATTGCATCAGCTACTCGTTTTCGAAGGCTCAGGAAGGGGTACAGGTATTTCTCATAAGCATTGCTAGCCCAATCCCCTTGTAATTTAATGAGTTCTGCTGGCAAGCCACAATGAAGCGCAAATGACGCGCCTCCCCTTCGCATTGAATGACTAGAATACAAACTTGAATCAATACCTATTCTGTCTATGTGACTTTTGAGAGCTTGGACAAACTCCGAGTGAGTTAAAGGACGTACACCTGAGGATGTCTGATAACAAAACAGGGGCCTGGGACCCTGTGCATTTGGTAGACTGCGCGTAACTAACAACAGGGCACTAGATGGGCAAAAGGGGGAACCAGGCATATGAGGCAAAGGCACCTCAAGAACACGTTGACGAAACTGTATGGTCTTAGACCAACGTACTGCTAAGACAGCTCCTGATGTCGAAAAGCTAACATCAGAACAACAAAGGTGCTTGCTTGGATCAAATTGCTTAGGAGACGGGATGAATAAGTTTGATTTCCTTAAAAATGAAAAGAAAAAGGTACAAGTAGGCAAAGATCAGGAAAAGGCGCAATCAGAAAAAGATTCCCACTCCAAAAACCGAGGTGGGAAAAAACCAAACTAACAATCAGGTACTTATACCAAGAAACATATCGTAAGCCGAATGAGCAGCTATTTTCCCAAAAGGTGGCCACTCAGTTACCGTAACTTAACTAAAAATATGAAAACACACAAGGCGCCAACAGCACAAAAAAATTTTAAACACCAAGACATAAAAAAGAACCACCTGAGAAGTATCGACTTGGAACGATCAGTAACACAAAGTTACTGGCGGGCTTAAACCAGTTTTACAGGTACCTAACCTCACCCTCAGCTTCTGCAGTGGTTCATAACATTTAGTTAGTTCTTCGGTCCTCGTGGTGAATCTCTAACTAGTCAATGAATCACCAAGAACAAACAAATAAATCATGATAAACATCCTGATGAATAAAAAACCAGGGCTCACAGATTGAGTAAGCTGCCCGACGATGGAGATCCCTGGGCGCCGAATAACCTATTAACTCCGGAGCAAAAGAAAAACACCAGTTGGACCCCGGTGGGCCATGCAACAGACAAGAAGCTCCGGCCCCAACCAACTAAAATGAATAGCTTTAAGTCGGAGCCATCATAGAGTCTGACGCCCGACCCACCGGCGTGCAATTAAAGAAGGCAGCATAGTTATCAACCGTGATTGGGTTAAAAACTAAGCATGCAGACTGTCGCATAACATTCAAGTTATAACCTATACGTCTGTAACGTGTTATGATTTTTCTGAACTGAAAAGAAAAATCATTTATTCCTTTAAGTTTCTTAAATTTGTAAACTTAGTCACCATAAAATTCAGGTTCCGAAAGGCCCTCGCTTAAAAGCGTCTTTAACCCAACATTATATTTGGAAATCAATTCATAGTGTCTACGATAAAATTTAGAAAAGGTTTTTCGAAGTTTATGATACCGATAGCCCTGTTGGAGAAGTTTTGCCGTTAAACATTTATTTCGAGCGTTGAAGTCTGTAACATGATTGCAGACTCTAGCAAACCTAATAAGTTGCGAAATGTATACACCATAAGAAGCACGACGAGGAACGTCACCATCCAAAAAAGGAAAATTTACTATATCAAAATCAAAGTCATCGCGCTTATCATAAATTTTATAAGAAACAAATCCATTTGCAACAGAAAGATGTAGATCTAAAAAGGGGGCTTCAGTATCTGAGATATTAGCTTTGTTCAACTGAAGTTCAGGTGGATAAATTTGATTGACCATACATTCAAAATAAGGGTTGTCAATGTTCAAAAGGTCATCGAGGTACCTAGATGTGGAATTAAAAGCCTCGATAACATCAGCTTGATTATCATGGTTAAGAGAATCCATGAAATCTCTTTCGTAACAGTATAAAAATAAATCAGCTACGAGAGGTGCGCACTTTGTTCCCATCGGAATTCCAACAATTTTTTTTGTCTACCTACCAAGCAGGCAGCCCAAAATACTAAATCAAAAGGTTTATCCAAATTAAGTAACTGCAAAATGCCATATGGAATATCGGCCGTTATTGGAAGCTTCTGTGATGTACATGTAGAATCACCCTTTCTCCGCCTTAAGCCTTTAAGAATGGAGTCCAAAAATCAGTTATTGGACAAGGGATTGGGGTAGCCTAATTCTACATGCATTGAGGTATTGCCGAATTGAAGAAAAGCATAGTTTGGGTGATAGAAATGCTACATAACGCCCTAGATTGGTAGCCGAAATGGGCACTGGATTAATGTTGAGATATGAACAAAACCCTAGGAAAAGTCCTAACTGGGTACTGAAAGTGCTCCTTGTCGACTGAGCAAAGGTAAGCAAGCGAAGTTTAGCCACTTCATTGTCCAAGGATTCTTCAATCCTCCATCTGACTACGGGACCTGTTCAAAAGAAAGGAAAGGCTTTTATAAGAGAGGTGTCCGTCTGGGGGAGAAGGAGAGAGAAATGGGCTGACTAGCATATATTTCCCTGGTTCGTGAAGCCGTGACACGGCGTCTGTTAAAAACTTGGAGATCCCACGTATATGCCTTGCTTTGATATGAAAATTATAAGTGGCAGAAAGCCAGAACATAACTCTCAAACATGCCATCAAGAAGGGATTTTTTGAAGTCCCTCGATTGATGGCTGCTACTGTCACTGAATTATCAGACTGAATGCATATACGTTTGTTTCTCCAACATGGTGCCCACCTACAAACTGATAGGAAAACAGTCAAAACTTCTTTAGGGTTGATACGAAGATTTGCAATAAAGGGCCAGTCTAATTCCATGTTAAGATAGAACCAATCACCATTATAAATACCACCTGCTGCCATATCACAACTGTCAGTGAAAACAGAAGTGATGGGTTGATGATCCAGAAGCATGGACTTGCCATTAAAAGTTGACATAAAGGATTGCCACCAGGATATATCAGCCTTGATACTCCCAGAAAGCCGAATCTTGTGATGAGCAGCCTTCAGAATGTTGATTGTATCGATTATGCGGCGCGAAAACACTCTACCGCCATATACAACACTAGCGCAAAAGTTGAGTTTCCCTGCTAGGGACTGCAGCTGCTTCTTTGAAGCCCGTTTCCTGCCTTGGAAACGGGCAAGCTCTTCTCTGACCTGGACAAGCTAATCTTCCGGAAGGCGAAATGTGCCATTGAATCAATATCAGTGCCAAGAAATGTAATGGTGGTCGAGGGGTTCACCACTTTATTCCAACTGATTGAGAAGCCAAGTTTACGCAGCAAGGCAATTGTTACATTTAAAGCTTCCATGCATTCATGAAATGTTTCAGCCATGATAAAAAAAATCATCTAAGTAGACAACTACACCAGCGAGTCCACGGCGTTTAAGCATACGCCTCCCTGCTTGGGATAAACGATGGAAAATAACCGGGGCCAATTTACTTCCAAAAGGTAGACGCGTATCACGAAGGAATACAGTGCTATTACCAAACTGCCAGCGGAGTCCGGTAACTGATTTAGATAAATCGCTAAGACTTACACTTCTATAGGCACTCTTTAAGTCAACCTTGACCATGAAACAACCTTTAGTTATTAAAGGTGCTGCCTCATCTACTGTGGAAAATTTTTGCTTCCACTCTGTTGTGCAATAGTCATTTACTGCTTGCCCAGAAGGGCGTGAGCAATCATGAATAAGTCTAATGCCCCCATCAGGTTTTGGAATCACTCCGATTGGGCTAATGATAGTGGGTGGTTCCGATAATATCTCATAATGACTTTTTTGAATTTGCTCACATGCTTTTTCGTACAGTGGGCTACCAGGTTTTGCTGATGGGTGATTTGGACAATGTGCCTTAGATGGAACAGTACCAGGGTCAATAATATCAAAGCCGTTAACAAGGCCATTAATAATGAAATCCTAATCTGGGTCTCCTTTAAGTTCTTCTTCCCAAGCAGAAAGGCGAGAGCCTAAATCATTACTCGCTGATGCATTTACATGTTTTTTGGCTGTACATGAGAAATTGCTGAGTGCTTTTGTTGGCACCCAGGCTGAGAACATTGATGCTGAAATTTACATTCTTTGTAGTGGCAACCCCCTTTCGAGTTGTACAGTTTACATATGATTTTTCCCTCAGTGGTCATGGGACCTTGGTGACACCTTACCTGTCTATTACCACTACTGTTGTAACCTTTCCCGCCTGGCTGACCATAACCATACTTAACATGCCGTGCTTGAAGGTGGACTGAATGTAAGTGAGGAATGTCCGTGCCCCACCGAAAGTGATGGGTTGCTTGTAACTTCCTGTGCTCCCTGTCATACATAACCACAGACACCAGATTAAACTTCTGCACAAGTTGACAGATTTTTGTTGTGTATGACAGGTAGTCCAGGATGTTAGCGGCTTCAAGTTTCCCTTCCCCTAAAAGTCGGTAAAGGATAGCTAGGTTGGCAACAGACCATTGGGCCAATGTGACAGATTCAAGCTTGGGCTTTTTGGGACCAGCTGGGACCCATTTCCCCCTACAATTATTTCTTCCTCCACATTTCCAGCAACAAAGTCAGTAACATCATGGTATGAAAGACAGGACTTACCAGAGGCTGCAGCCTGTAAATAAATTTGGGGGTCTCGCCATGGTTGATCACTAACACCAGCAGAAGACGCGATAGGCGCATTTACGTTAGCACCGTTTTGCTGTATTCCCAACCCATTTAAGAACTGCGTGTTTACTGATTCACTATTACTTGGAATAACCACAACGTTTGCTCCATTGTTTTGTCCCTGTCCAGCACAAAGCTTTTAGATATGGATCGTCACTAATTTGACAGCCGGATGTTGATTTCTCACTTTCTGTTGACGCATTCGCAGCTGGTGACTGCGCGCTTGTTTGCTGAGTTCCCGCCAAGCCGTTGTTGGGCGGAGTCTGCATTGTCCCGTTGGTACCCGCTGATCGGTCGATATCGTTTCCCGCCGTTTGTGAAGCATGCGCAGCTGCTGCTTGCGCAAGGCCCTCCGTCTGAATGAATTTCTGCACCGCCGCCAGCACAAGTTTTTGTTGACCTCTAGGGATGGCTAATTTTGATTTTGATAGATCCTCTCTATCAATCAACACCAACGCGTCCATGGAAGTAAACCGATCCTGCTTCAGTTTCTCAATCACTTCGCCACTAATTTTATTTTTGTTGCCCAATTATTAAGGAATACTTCGTCAGAAACAGTCTCTACCTCCAAGTCACCGCTTACTTCCGTGTTTAAAGCCATGTTTGGAAATTATTTGCTCTAACAAAATCCCAATTACACAGGATCTTTTCTGCACATGATTAATTTATATCTACAGCAAGCCGGCAACACTAGGACAATTTCTCCGAAAAAGAAGCAGTTGTCTCCATCACAGAAGGCTTCACAATCTATATATCTCGCCATTATAACTTCACAGAACAGTCTCAAACATTCTGGTCCCAAAAATCCTTTTCACTGTCAATTCACAGACCTTAATTTTGCCGCCGATTGCAAAAAGTTTACAACAATTTAACAGGATTCATTTAGTGTTTACACTAATGAATAGGCTTGTGCAATTCTATATCCACATAGTTAGATCTGTTGCATAAAATATTTAATCCAAAACAAAGTCCAGAATAATGCACTGATCATTATAGAAATTACTTAAACAAAATTCAGAGCTGTTTATTCTGCAAGTGCAGCAAGGAAACTGATGCCACTGCCAGCGGATGCTTGAAGCTGATTGATCAAGATAAGAAGTCCCTGGCTTGAGTGCATGATCAGGCAACTGATAAGCCAAATACTGGATGCTGATAGGCCCTTAGAAGCTATCACAGGATTGATGCATGATAGCCAAATATGTTGCATCAGAAACAAAGCAATGCAGATAAGCTCCCCCCCCCACCACACAAAGGGGGTAAGGCCAGAAAGGAAGAGGGACCATATGGGCTATACTTAAATTAATAACAGATTTAGATAACCTAATCCTCACATTACAGTGCCTATCATAATTAAGTTATCCTCAAATTTCCTTACAGTGTGATTATTCCCAGGCGTTTGGTGAGATTTACGTTGTCTGTTAACAACGCATGTCACTCGTTTCGACTCTCCATCTTTGTATTTGATTGATGCCTAAGGGGTGGACTCTAAAATATTTTGATAACATAGGTGAGGCTGACTTTTTCCGGGTCAAAATTTTGAATTTCGGTATTTTCGAATTTCGGTATTGGGGGTGGGGTGGGGGTGGGGGGTCAGAAAATATGAATATTTATTTGGGCTAGGGTATTTGGGGTGATATTTTTTGGGGGTCACTTAATTTTTTTACTATTTTATGGGTTTTATTGCAACAAAATATGCATTATTTTTATTTTTTTTAACGAAAATTTGCATATTCATTTGGGTGTGCCAGAAATTACGGGTATTTTGGGGGCGGTCCATCAGTCCAGGTACGAGTATATTTGGGGGTGCAGAGCTAATGCTTGGGCCGAACCTAATTATGCGAAAAAGTTCAGATTACCCCCCCCCCTCATGGGGATTGATGCTAGCTGGATGGCTACCTTGAGTGAAAAGAGTTAGTCCTCTTCATGCTTGCTGTTTGTGATTTCTAGTGTAGTCATTTCTTTCCCATCTGGTGTCTACTATGGGTTAGGCTTTTGCATTTACTTGTATCAATAAGTGGTCCCTTTGTTTGCCATATGCTGCCATTGTATGTATATTGTGCTTCCATGACGGGTGTTTGTTCATAATCAAGTGCCTACTCTTGAATAGGGCGCAGCGGCAAGGGCTCTCGCCTATCCAATGAAAATCAACATTTCTACGGTAGTGTTCCTTGATTTTATCTTGCGGCTTATTATAAGTTACAGTTTCGTTTTAAAGACGTAGGTTGTTTCTTTACGATTTTGCGATTCAGGGCCTGGTTATGCTTACTATTTCTCGCCAGTCAGATGCGAAAATGGAACTGCGATAAAAGAGTCCGGCACCAAGTACATGAAGATGCATTTTCTAACTTAACCAGTTTAACGGAGTTGTGCCAACCCACATATAACATTACATTTTCCACAGTTCATTCCACGTCTTACGACGGTACCCATTGTGCCAAACAAGCTCATTAACACTTCGGTACCACTACCGACTCGGTGCCGAAATGTCTGAATACTTCGCTAAGTTATCGTTATGCATCAGAACACTGATAAATAAAAATAAACTGTCCTCGCTAAAATTTTTGATAGGATCGTCCAATCTCTTGTCAATCAGTGGTTAAAGTCGGACTAGACATAAAAATTTTATACAAATAAAACGACACAAACATGAATTTGGATAATTTATTGTTGATCCATTGGCAACCGTATACAGAATCTTTGAAAATAAATCTAACCAAAACTATGTCAAATGTATAGCCAAAATATATATGTATAGCAACATTACATTATTCTGTCTGATTTTTAATCCATTTTTAAAATAAATTTTAAGTTGAATGAATGAATCTCCAGGTATTTTTGCTCTGCTGAATTGTAAAGAACCAACAATAGAGTCGGCTTCTTAGATTCTGATACTCTGAAAGTACATGTAAATAGGGTCGGGAGCAATAGATTGAAAACTATGTTTACAATTGTAAGTTGTCGCACTGGAAATTCCACATTCATCAAGACCAAGACGATGAAAATTTGTAACCGTGAACGTCGTTCTCGTGGTTGTTTATCGCGCTTTCGTTTTTATTCTGAGGTGTGATTCTAAATGGGTTATTTTTTTTTATTTTAGTTAGGTTCTATCTAATTCCATTTAATTGTTCTGGTGTGATTGCGGATCACTACTGACGTCACAGTATTAAAAAGGATGCCAAAACTTTACAATCTCATGAACAAGTGGTCTGGAGATTTATTCATTTATCTTTTATCTTTAAAAGTTTCAATTTAACTACTTTCGACATTAAACAAGACAGCCGGGTCGATCGAACCGGCATTGTTACAAGCATTCAGATTTGCATAGAATGGCGTTCCATTCAAGCTCTGTCCTTGCTGAGGAACGTCGATGCTTGCCGTCATTCCGCTGACCGTCACGCCGTATTCCGATAGTGGAATAAGTTCGGTTGATTCGCCGCTTTCTATCCTCCTCACACTGAGCTTAACTGTGTGTGTGGTACTCGCCGTTGACCATTGTGCAGGAGAACATTTTGAAGTTGCAGAGAACGGTGATGAAGTCTGCTCCAGTATTTGCACGCCATTGGCTAGTAGTTTGCCGGTAGCTTCGTAGGTAACTCCCGCTTGTTGTTGAACAGCAGACGGAGGATTGCCGCTTACCATTTGGATCCGGACATATGGGGCACTCTGAATCTCCGAAACTGTAAAAAGAAAAGAAAGACTTCAGAAAATTCTAAGTACTTTATTGTTGCTAATATCATTATTATTATATAAAATGACAAAAATGAATTACCTGATACGAAATCTCCATGATCAAGTATTTTTTTTTCTTAAAAAAAATCCATAGTCGTGATCATCTATTATTTCCCTTGCCAATGAAAAATCTCTATCCAAAATTAATAACCTGTATGCTGACTGAGATTCAATTTTTGCAGGCCTTATTAGGACAAACTAAGATCAAGACACTGAGATTTGAATAAAAATTATTTTCCTATTGTCCTCCACTTCTGCGAAAAACCCGATTAATGATTGCCAAAGGCAAGGCTTCAATACTTAACTATAAGTACGTGTAAGTAAGTAAATAAATAAAAAAAGAATAAATAAATTAATAAATAAATAAATTGTTATTAAACTTATATAAAACCTTTTTCTCAACTATTTTAAAACTGTAACTGGGTTCCTTTAACCACAGTGATTACTTGAAAAAGAAAGAGATTTAGCCAGAGCGCAGTTTTGGCTCGGGATTTAGCAAAAACGATGGCTTACCTCCCAGTAAAACAGGAAACCAAGGGCGACCAGAGTGTTCATCTGAAAAAGAAGAAACGCATATTTAATATACTGTCCCGTTTATTTGATAATTTCGACCACGATTTTCATTGCAATAAGGTTGAAAAGGTACAGGGTGATTCATATTATCTGTCCCACTTTCAATCTTTAATAGCAGTACATTGTTTTATTAATATCAAAATAATCTACAATAATTAAAGTTTTATTTGGTATACAATGTTAAATATATATGCAAATAACAACATACATGTTAAATAGAATTGGTCAAGCAATTTCGTAAAATTTAGACATAAGCCTTTTATGACGTCCGTGCTAGGCTATGACAACGTCCAGCTTGTATCGATAATTTGCATTTTCTTTTGAGGTCTCTTGAATAGAAATAATTTAGCCAAACCTCTTCAGAGCAAAAACACTTAAAAAGTGCTACACAGTGAAGCCCATGAAAATTTATGCCACAATTTTGTATATCAGTGATACCAAACATTATTATTAGGATTGAATCTGGCGTCATAAAAACATAAAATGGACGTAAAGTATTGCATAAGAGCAAAAAACCGCCAAAAAGTCCAATGATTATTGCTTAAGCCTGAGCTACACAAGAGATACAAAATGTATACATCTTGATCTATACAGCTTTTGGTTCATAGACCTTGTCACAGACTACATGATCCTATGTACTTTCTTTATCACGAATCCGTAATAATTGTTTTAATTCAAGTAAACAAATTACAATAAAAAGCTCACTTTTATAATAATAATAATAATAATAATAATAATCTCTATATTTATAGAGGATAACGTATTTAGCACAACGGCCAGTCTTCCATACGGTCCTCTAGTGAATACAGACATTGATTATTTTCGGACCTGTTTTGTTATTATTCGGACTTTTTCATATTAGACATGCGATGTTAGTGATGCTATATTTTGTTTTCGGGAGAAGAGAAGCCAGTGCTTGCCTTATAATGCTGAGCGCCAAGCAAGGTAGCCACTGGTACCATTTTAGAAGTCTTTGGTATGACCCGGCCCGGGATCGAACCCACGACCTCCCGCTCCCGAAGCGGACGCTCTAACCATTACGCTATCGGAATCGGTAAATGTGAATTTGTTTTCAAAATGTTCTTGAATTTTAGCCTTTGCTTTGTGCCTCGCACCCTTCTTGGAATAAATCTACCAAACTTACATCCAATAAAATGGGCTCTTTCTTTTAACTACTCCAACCCCCAGTATGCCATTTATTTATTTATATGTATTTCGATGCAGTTTTTTTCCTTCAGTTTTGATGTTTCAAAATTGATAACGAACATTAACACACGACCCTTTCACCCCATCCCATGGAATTTCATTGGTCCATTGCCGGTGAGTCATTCAGATAGTGAAAAAAAGATGTATACGTCAAGGTGTATGGAATAGGACATGTTCTAGTCTCAAATAGGTTAATGAAGCTCCAAAAAGGTCTATGGACCAAAGTTTTAAGGTAGGCTACACAGAAGACCTTTGCTCTTTACTCCATGGTCTATAGAGCAAAGGTCTTCTGTGTAACCTGCACTTTAAGCATGTACGTATTTTAAGTACTTAACACCAAACAAAACTTAAATCATCATAACAGCATTGTAATAAACATTCTATGAAGGTAGTTATTAGAACAAAATTATTATGAATAACCCTGTATAATCATTTCATCGAACGTAACGACTTAAACCCAGCAGGCACATGACGTCAGAATGACGTCAGATCGACGTCGATGCGACGTCATGACGTCGCATCGACGTTGATATGACGTCATTATGACGTCATGTGCCCGCTGGGAAAGTCTGCATTTACGTAATTGCAAACATAAACTCACTTTCTTAAACTTTTTAAATCTTTAAAATCTACAATAACGAATACATTTCCGTGAATTGGATGCAAACAGACACAAAGTCTGACAACGAACTAAACAAAGCCGGTTAAATCAAAATAAATATATTGCAACAAAAATAATGAAACTTGCCTTTCAATAATCAAAATTCTGTAGTATCGAAATCAATAGTATCTCTAAGCTCCTTACCTTTTAGTCTGTGTCTTCGGTGGTCAGATTTTCAGAGAAGTCAGCGTCTTGAATGGCAAAACTTTCAGAAAGTCTTGGTGATCAAAGATGCAAGTGTGACGAGCCCTCTCCGGCCACCGTTTTTATAGAGCCAGCCCAGACGGCTGTGGTTTTGCACACGGCTGTGCTGTCACATCAAGTCCGTGGCAACAATAAATTATGATAGCCCTTGGCCTTGTTTTTCGGCGAAAGTCACAACGGCACGTAACCCATGGCGTTTTCGGCTGGTAACCCATGTGGGACTTTGCCACAGACCTTTTAATGACAGGCTTACGAACAAGCAAGGTTGCATGTAGGTATTTGCATGCACTTTGTCCTCTGGATAAATTGCTTTGCGTCTCAGACTAATGTTTGGTCAGTTAGATGCTCTTACCAAATAATTTCATGATTTCTGGTCGTTTTTATGCAGCCGCGACTGCTTTTACGGTCCCATTCTTTCTAAATAATCAGCTTAAGGAGAAACCTGCTTTATATTTATAGTCAGCTGCGGATAACATACAGTCCATCGGCAAAATCGAAAGCGTTCGTTGCAATGGTAATTGTAATCAATTTTACAGTTTGCCACAAACTAAAAACTTGCAACATCCTAGTTCCATCTCGCGTGAATTTACAGCCAAATAACCGGAATCCGAGTCTGATTCATCAGCACATTTATAGATTAATAACCAAATCATGATAGGAACTGCTCCCGGACATCGTGGGGCAACAGCCACAAAAGCCAAAATAAAAATGAAAATAATTATAATAGTAATTTTATGTTAGGAGTATACTTTATAACGAATGGTATTCTTTCATAAATGACTAATTAGTACATGAAGCTTATTCAGAACTTTTATTACGCATGTATTGCCATGAATGCTAGTGCTCGTCTTATAATGCTGAACAACAACCAACAACCAAAGAAGCCAATGGTATACCTTTTAACGCCTTAAACTTGTGACCTCTCTCTACTGAGGCTTCTGGGATCGGTCAAAACTTCTGTGGCTATACCACCCAGGTGAAGCCCTGCGGAAAAAAAAATGTTTACCAGACATGGTGGTCCTTCTCAGTATAAGCCGCACGTCAGCTAATAGACAAGGTTAATGCATTAAGTCTTGCGGTTTCAGTTTCGTGCAATATCTTGCAAAAGCATGTTTGTTCATGTAAACGACATTTGTGATCCCTTCGATACGGTGGGTCTGCCATCCTATGCTGGAGCAGAAACTTTTTAATAAAGCCAGTCTTAGGTGTAGAGGTAGGTGTTTGTGGCGACTCTGGATTTCAAAATGTAGCTTGATCTTCAATTTAAAGATAAACCAGAGGACCAATGGCCCTGTAAACGCTCACCTGAGATCTGGGATATGCGACCTCAGCTGGCCTTGCCATAAAATAGGTCAAGGTCATCCGGGGGTCATGATTAAACAAACTTTGTAGTGCTTCATTCACTGATGCGTCAGGCAAAGTTTCAAAATCATAGGTCCTCCGTTTCCGAAGAATAAGA
Organism: Rugalucina vietnamica; assembly: GCA_964017185.1. Classification (NCBI taxonomy): domain Eukaryota; kingdom Metazoa; phylum Mollusca; class Bivalvia; order Lucinida; family Lucinidae; genus Rugalucina; species Rugalucina vietnamica. Next base: position 33,230,863 of record OZ024881.1, on the reverse strand, counting down.
TTTATAAAGGTTTTTGCTATTTTTTGCTATTTATAGCCATGGTGGCCATCTTGGCCATGTGACCTTGACCATTTATATTAACTTTCATTCCCCTTTCAAATGACGCTCCACATAAAGTTTGGCTTCGATTGGCCGAGCGGTTTCAGAGAAGATGGTGGAATATTATGTACATATACTTGTATATAGCCCAGGCGCGGGGGCAGACAACCCCTTGAGGATATTTTTTTTTTCATAAACATAAATCTTCTGTCCTTTTGCATACTCCTTTTTCTCCCATTTAATTACTATTTACTAATTTTGCCATTCAAAGGCATGGGCAACCTATGCTGGCCTTGTCATAAAATAGGTCAAGGTCATCCGAAGGTAATGCTTTATATAAACTTTATACAGCTCCTCTCCCTGATGCTTCATGCCAAGTTTCAAAATCATAGACCTTCTGGTTCTGGAGAAGAAGATTTTTAAAGATTTTTGCTATTGATAGCCATGACGGCCATCTTGGTCATGTGACCTTGACCATTTATATAAACTTTTCTCCCTTCCTAAGAATGCTCCACATGACGGTTGGCTTTGACAGGCCAAAAGGTTTTAGAGAAGAAGATCTTTGAATATTATGGCAATATATATATATATATGTATATTGCCTCGGGGTGGGGGCAGACCAGCCCCTGGGATCCATTTTTTCAGAATCATAAATCTTCAGTCCATTTGCCCATTTCCTTCAAGTGTTTCCCTTCAAATGACATTTTGACAATTTTTACCATTCAAATGCATGGGCGACCTATGTTGATCTTGCCGTAAAATAGGTCAATGTCATCCCAGGGTCATGATTTATATAAACTTTGTAGAGCTCCTTCCCCTGATGCTTCATGCCAAGTTTCAAAATCATGGGCCTTCTGGTTCTGAAGATTTTTAAAGGTTTTTGCTATTTATAGCCATGGCGGCCATCTTGGTCATATGACCTTAACAATTTATATAAACTTTTGTTCCTCCACCCAAGGATACTAGATATAAAATTTGGATTTGATTGGTCAAGTGGTTACTGAGAAAATTAAGTTTTACATTTAATTTGTAAATGACATTTGGCCAAGGTCAAGAAATGACCTTGAACTTTTTTACTCACACCTCTTCATTAGCTCAACATGTTGTATCTATCTACAAACTTTCAGGTCTCAGGCTACAAAACTTCCTGACAAATTCAATGTTTTCACTTTTTTTCCATTGAAAAGCCTATGTAACCAAAATTGAGCTTGCCGTAAAATACCAAAGGTCATGATGTATATAAACTATGATGGGCCAGAGTCCCCAATGCTACATACCAAGTTTCGTTAAAATCGGTCCACCAGTTCAAAAGAAGAAGATTCTTTATGGTTTTTACCATATATGGGCATGGCGGCCATCTTGGTCATGTGACCTGGACCATTTATATAAACTTTCGTTCCCCCTTGCTAAGGATGCTCCACATGAAGTTTGGCTTTGATTGGCCAAGTGGTTTCTGAGGAGAAAATCTTTGAAATTGTGGACAGGCGACGGACAGACGGACGACGGAGCATTGCCATCCTATAAGCTCACCTTGTGAGTCTCCGGCTCAGGAGAGCTCAAAAGTGGAGATACAATTTTTCACCATTTTTACTTTTCACATTTCAAGTCGATAGCAGCTAACTCAATGGCTCATTTTACTCGAAGAATAAAAAGTGCTTGTCACTAAACAAAAGAAGCCACTGGTACACCTTAATGCCTCTGTGACCCCACTCCATCTACCGAGGCTTCTGGGATCGATTCAAACTTCCATGGCTATACCACCCAGGTGAAGACCACTACAGCAGAAAAATAATGTTTACCAGACATGGTGGTCCCTTTTCAGTATAAGCCGCAGGTCAACCATTAGACAAGGTGAACGGTTGTAGGTACTTACATGGTTTCAGTGACGTGCAATTTCTTGCAAACGTATGTTTGTTTATCTAAAGGACATTTGTGTTCCCTCCGAGGCGGTTGGTTTGCCATCCTTGATGTTGGAGCAAAAACGTTTAATAAAGCCAGGCTATGTTTAATCCTGAATATATGCTTTGAGTACCATGTTTCAACAAAGAGGCTGGTATTTGTGGCGACTCTCTCAAATGAATGTAGCCGAATCTTCAAATTGAAGGTAAGATAAAAGGGAGACATGTTTCATAATGTTCACATTTCAAGTCAATAGCAGCTAACTCTCTTATTACTATGTTGTCAATAAAAAAGAAGATTCTGCTACATTGCTTGTAGAGGCTGGTATTTGTGGTGACTCTATCTATAAAAGATAAGATAAAAGTGGAGACTTTTTTTCATGAAAAAAAAAAAAAAACATTGACAGTTAGACACTCAATGGCAAATAACTCTGGAGTCAGTATTATTTTCTGGCTAAAATTCATTTTCATCCATACGTTCATGCATATGTTCTTGCTACTTGAAACTTAAAGCAAATAAAATCACTTTTGAAAAATAAGACACCATTTGTTCACTATAAATCTGAGAATATGTTTGAGACATTCGTCATTTTAATGATCAAATTTGGTTGGCATTCAACTTCTTCCAAGATATGAGCCGCCTCGTAGGAAAACCAACAATGTGGTTTCCGAACAGGTCTGACACAAACCGGCCTGTACAAGCACAGAAAAGAGCTAGAAGCTTGAAATTTCGGATTTAAGTAGAAGAGTCGCCACAAAGTAGCTTCGCGGTTACCGCGAAGCTGATCTGCGCCTTTGTTTTCGCCTATGCAGATTGTTGGTTTTCCCATGGGGCGGCTCATAAAATCCACTGCAAGTTTGAATGTATTGAATAAATAACAATGACGACACTTTTAGACTCCTTTAAAAAGCAGCTGCTTACTCGATATTGGATGGTGAGATCTGGCAATAACTTAAACTCAACGAAACCTTGTCGTATGCCCTCTCCTCTTTATCCGCAAGTATGATTCAAGAAACATGATAGAGACAACTGTTTGCCCATTATATGCTTTCTAAGTTTCTATAGAATATTAATAGGATGCTCAGTGAAATCTCTTGACAGACCTGTCCAAATTTCGAACGTATCTACAGGTTAGTATTAAAATAATCTGACAAAAACACGCGATAAATACAGTATATAGAAAGTATCTGTTGTTTTGAAGTAATGATTTCGGGAGAACGAGACTATTTTTTAAATTTACTACACCTCCCACCATGTGTAGAATAAACAATTTTGGAGGGTACAGTGGACAACAAAATGAGCCGCGCCATGAGGAAACAAACATTATGCATATGCAAAAATAAAGACGCAGACCAGCTTCGCGGTAACTGATCAGCGTTCTTGTTTCTACAAGGCTAGCTCAATTTCTCTTCCTTCTAAATCCAAAATTTCCAGCCTCTAGCCATCTTCTGCGATTGTACAGCTCGGTTTAAGTCAGACCAGGTCGGAAACTACATTGTTTGTTTTCTCATGTAACGGCTCAAGTTAGTGTTTTAAAATCTATAAATCTGGGAGGTCTGAATTAAATTATTTAAATTTAAATTAGTATGATGAACAACAAACCACAAACATTCTTGGACAACCACACAATTTTCCTACATGAAATACGTTTATCACAGGTCATGGACGTTTAACGTCCAAACCTTAAAACGCCTAGACAACCCGTAACTTCCCAAAATGTTTACATTCAGTTGCAGTGAAGAATAAGAAGAAGAAGAAGAAGAAGAAGAAAAAGAGATAGTAAAATACAAAGACGAACTGTGTTTACTTTTTCTAAGAGTCCTCTAACAGTTGTAGTATGTACGACAGGACATCTCAGTGTCGAGTATTCTCATACCCGTATATAAATAAAAAAGCTTCAAAACTTAAAAGTCAGTGTACATATGCCGTTTACATTCATTAACAACTCCCCTGCCCACCAACACGCATAATTCGATAATCATTTGTTTAGTAGGATTCATACTCGTATACGTGTATAAAAAGGCAAAAGTTATATGTATCATTACTTTAGAAAAATTGATGAAGTTATTTAGGCCAGATTTTTTTTTATCTTCTGGTTTACATAATTTTTACAATACGTATTGATATGGAGGAGGAAATAAAGAATAAAACAAACTGTTGAATCGGTCCAAATAAAACAAACAAGCGAGAAAATAGAATAAAAATTTCAAATTTTCATTTTTTTTTTTTTGGAAAACACGGGGTAGGACCATCCGTAAACCAGAAAATAAATAAGTCTGGCCTTATGATACACAAACTTAGTGTTGGCTAGGAAAACATTTAGATTCTACGTTTATTTACATTCCATGTTTATTTACATTTATTTTATACTTAGCAGTGAAATTAATGTATATCAAAAATGGATAAAAGTGATATTTTCACTGCAGAATTGATATTTTCACTTGTGATTGATATCAGCCGATATTTTCACTGTAGAGTTTGGATTACTTCTGACATTTCCATTCACTTGACGTCATTAAATGTGCCTCACTTCAGAAATTCAAATGCCTATAGCTCTGTGTGGGTATTCATTTTCTTAGTTAGAACGTTAGGAACAATGTGGTACCAAAATTATTTGTGTTTTCAAAAAATTTTGGTTTTTGCATTTTCACCGCTTGCTTTGTGAATGTATTGTATAAAATGAAAAGAAAATTTATCGGTAAATACCAAATATATTTCATCTCGTGACTTGAAAACATCTAAATTTTCACTCGTGCTACGCACTCGTGAAAATTCTGATGTTTTCAACTCACTCGATGAAATATATTTGGCATTCACTTCAAAAAAGTAAATATCCTCTATATATTTCGACACCAAAATCATAAAAGTCGGTCAATGCAGTGATGTGTAAGATGAAAAACTGCAATTCCAGTCTTTAATGGCGGCCATTTTGAAAATGGCCGCCATTTTGTCCCCCATAATGAAAATTAAGCAGAAGTTTATATTCAGTGGGTTCTTAAACATAGACATTCACACCATAAACCTAAAAATCAGCCAATGCATTGAAGTTTTAGATAGCAAACAATGATACGTAGTCTTTCAGAGCGGCTATTTTGAAAATGACCGCCATTTTGTCCACCATTTTGAATTTATGGCTGGACAACGATTTTTTTCAAAACAGTATGGCATTCTGATCCTCCATGCTATATTTCATGCTTGTATCATTAAATGCACGATTTTATTGAAGATTGACTTAATCTGCCACTTTCAATTTTCATTGAACAATTAATTCTCATCCAAATATCCCATCAAATATAAAATCAGACTCCGCAATTGAAGTGGCTGTAATAGAGGGTACAACACCATTTCACTCATCTTTGGGCTTTACATTTAGGGACCAAATATCACTTAGCCCGATTACAAGCCTTAAACTTTATAAATCTGTGATACTTCTAACATAATATTTATTATGTATTCCCAATAGGTGGCCACTCTGTTGTGTATGAAAACGTACATAAGGTGCAAACAGCACAAAAATTCAACACCAAAACCTGAAACAAATAGAACCACAACAGAAGTATCGCCTTGGAACGATCAGATATATCAAACGCTGGCTGGCTTAAATCGATTTTACATGGCCGTAACCTTACCCTCAGCTTCTGCATTGAAGAAGTACAAATATTTACCCGTTTAATGATTTGAACAGGAAGTTAAAGCTTAATGTTGCACAATGCAGTTTGCAACAAGAGCATATACTATTGCATATTATATACATACTTGACGAAAAAATAAAACTAAAACAAAACATAACACGCAAATGGATCGCAACGTTCAGTGTGAGAAAAAATATTCATTTTTAGCTCGACTGCACGAAGTGCATAGAGCTATTGCAGTCACCCCGGTCGTCCACGTTCCCGTGCGCGTGCGCGTGCGCGTTCCCGTGCGCGTCACACTTGCGTTAAAGTTTTCTAGAAGTCCATATCTTGACAACCACTCATCAGAAAGCATTCATACTTGGACCATAGATACCCTGTAGGGTTAGCTTTCATTCCATGGCATCGGGCCCCTGGGTCCAGGCCAGGGGGTGGGGCTGGAGGTTAAAATCTAGAACACCTCCAAAAATGGCAATTCTTGTGTTAAAGTTTTCTAGAAGTCCATATCTTGACAACCACTCATCAGAAAGCATTGATACTTGGGCCATTGACACCCTGTAGGGTCGGCTTTCATTCCATGGCATCAGATCCCTGGGTCCATGCCAGGGGGTGGGGCTAGAGGTTAAAATCTAGAACACCATTAATAATAATGGCTTTTCTGTGATATAGTATTCTAGAAGTCTATATCTTGAAAACTTTTTATCAGAGGGCTTTCATACTCGGACCATAGGTACCCTGTAGGGTTGAGTTTCATTTCATGGCATCGGATCTCTGGGTCCATGCCTGGGGGGTGGGGCGCGAGGTTAAAAACTAGAACACTGTAAAAAATAGATGTACTGCTGTGTAACTTTTACAAGGAGTCCATATCTTGACAACAACTTATCATAAAGCATTCATACTTCATACACTTTAGGTCATCGAACCTCTGGGTCGGAGTCAGGGGGGCGGGGCTAGAGGTCAAAATCTAGAACTCCACAATTTTTTTTCTTTTTATTTCTTAATAGAAACAACTTAGGAAGATGGTTGGTCATTCATCTTTTGACTTTGTGACACTGACTTGTGTGTCATGACGGTAAGGGTCGGTTGACCTACTTTCCATGGTTCAGTGATTTTGCCTTATATCTTGACACTCAATTAGTATATGTTCTTACTTCTTTCAGATTATGAGTGAGTACGACCAGGCCTTTGACCCCAATATACTTATAGGTCACTGTGACCTAATTTCAAGGTTCAGTGATTTTGCCTTATATCTTGACACTCAATTAGTATATTTTCATACTTTTTTCAGATTATGAGTGAGTATGACCAGACCTTTGACCCCAATATACTTATAGGTCACTGTGACCTAATTTCACGGTTCAGTGATTTTGCCTTATGTCTCGGTACTCAAATGGTTTATGAACAAACTCCTTTCTAAGTATGTTTGCATATGACAAGACCTTTGACCCTGAAGTAGTCCTAGGTCACTGTGACCTAATTTCATGGTTCAGTGATTTTACCTTATATCTTGACACTCAATTAGTATATTTTCATACTTTTTTCAGATTATGAGTGAGTATGACCAGACTTTTGACCCCAGTATACTTATAGGTCACTGTGACCTAATTTCACGGTTCAGTGACTTTGCCTTATATCTCAACACTCAAGTGGTTTATGACCAAACTTCTTTCACACTATGTTTGCATATGACAAGACCTTTGACCCTAAAGTAGTCCTAGGTCAATATGACCTAATTTCACGGTTCAGTGATTTTCCTTTATATCTCGGCACTCAATTGGTATATGGACATACTTCTTTCACGATATGTATGAGTATGACAAGACCTTTGACCGTAAAGTATTCCTGGGTCACTGTGACCTAATTTCATGGTTCAGTGATTTTGCCTTATATCTCGACACTCAGTTGGTATTTTTTCATACTTCTTTCTGATTATGAATGAGTATGACCAGACCTTTAACCCAAACATACTTATAGGTCACTATGACCTAATTTCATGGTTCAGTGATTTTGCTTTATATCTCAACACTGAATGGGTATATGATCATATTTCTTTCACATTATGAGTGAGTATCACTAGACCTTTGACCCTGAAATACTTATAGGTCAGTGTGACCTTATTTCACGCTTCAGTGATTTTGCCTTGTGTCTTGGCACTCAGTTGGTATATGAACACACTTCTTTCACAATGTGAGTGAGACCTCTAAATCTTAGGTAGTTATAGTTAACTTTCATGGTTCAGTGATTTGCCTTATTGCATCAAGGCAAAAAGATGTATGAGCATAATGCTTTGGGTGACTGGTCGGGTTTGACCTTATGTTTGACAAAGCAGTCGAGCACGCTGTCCTGCGACAGCTCTTATTCATATTGTAACTGCAATTCACCATATTCTAATTGCCTGCAAACATATATAAATCAGGGATAACAGCGATCGGCGTATTTGCTTATAAGGTAAAATAAAATGCTTCTCTTTGCCATAGAACTTTTAATATACAAATTGCATGATAATACAAGAAGGTACAAGTAGGCAAAGACCAGGAAAAGGCGCAATCAGAAAAAGATTCCCACTCCAAAATCACTGGGTCCTTGCTTGGTCCCGATAGGCTGAGGTTTTTTCTGACTTTTGACAATGGTTTTTTCTGACTTCGGTATCGGGTTTGTTGTGACTGACAATGGTTTTGTGTGATTTCTATATACAGATACATAAATTACGTAGTGCAGCACGTCATCGCGAGTTTTAAACGTGTGGAAGGTGCTGGCAAGGTCGATGGTAAAGGCAGTTTGAATCTTATTCCCAATTTACACTGAAAACGATGACTTATTAAAAATAACTATTTTCTTTCTTTCTCCGTCTAAATGTCAATGATTTGTTCTGACTTCCAATTTTATGTCAATGATTTTTTCTGACGATGCGTCGGATTTTTGTGGTTCATGTTATTGGACATATGGCAAGATTTTGAGACATTTGAAGGCTATGTTTTCTTTTTTAACCCAGTTTTACGGTTTTTCCAAAACTATTTCACCCATATGCATGGATAGGCCTAAGTTGTACTACCGCGAATTGCGTCAATGTAATTTTGTGCCATCATATAGGGCCTAGGCCTTCGCCTTACTTACCTTTTTATCTAGTAGATCTAGACCCTAAGCCTTCGCATGTTTTCATGTTCACTTTTAGATCAGCTGGCTAATCTGTTTATGTAGGTAATTCCCAAACACGAACGGACAAACAGAATAAAAAAAATCCCGGCAACATACATGTCGGGGGTCAATTAGGGGATAACTGTATTCAAATTTTTCATTTGGGGCGGTATATCGTCGGATATAATTTTGTTTTACGGCGACGAGTCAGCGGAGCCGTAAAATTGGCTTCCGACCGTATATCCGACGATATACCACTCCAAATGAAAACATTTGAATATTGTTATCCTCATTCTAATGTACTTTTTAACTATAAACATCGAAAAATGCATTGTTTTTCGCGAAACGTGAGCGTCACCAGCGACGAAAAACACGACGTTAACCAAACACAAGCGACATTGCTCATGACGTTGGGTTTTCGATGGTATATCGCAATGTTTTGACGTTATCCAATCAGACGTCGCATTACATTCTCAAGTGCAATAGAATTAAAATTCCATGCTCAGCTGGGTTGAGCATAAATAAGTTTAACCGTTTCTACGAGAACTAAACAAATTTGTTATAATGAATCACAACAGACTAAAGGCGGGGTTTGAGGCATGTACACTCGATTTGAGCCTTCTAGTAATTTCTTCACTGACCGTTCTTACGAGGTCCTGTTGTAATTTATCTTAATTTTAACATTTAAGTCTGTTTGCTTCTCTATTGTGTGCTCTATATTGTCACGAGATCAAGCTTGTAGGATGACCACCTTGCTGGGATAGAAATAGTCATCTTGATATTCAAGTTTTTTATACATGTATTTTATATCCTGTTTAAAATTGTTATCTTTCCCGTCTGTTGTCTGGGTCGAGATTTCAAATTTAATTGTTTTAGTTCACAAGCCTTTAATCCCTACCATATAACCTCGCAGCAAGTCAGGTTTTCATTTACCGATTTCCGTACTACGGAGATCGTGCGATTTCTTTTTGAGCTTCCCTCAACCTGTGCGCAGAATGCAATCCTCGCCAAAGACTTCGAACTGAAATCACACGGCTATCGTACACAGCCTGTGCTTTTTCTGTGGAGTCCATGTGGCTACTCATTTAGCCATTCGGCTTTCTCGTTCAGATACCATGTGATAGAAAAATTATCACGAGTGCGTATGTCGTGCATAAAATTACAAAGACGAAATTTGAATATGGTCTTGTTTATTTTCTTTTTCTTTCCTTTTTGAATTTTTTTAATTGTATATATCTGAGTCACCTTGCGAGATAATCGACAATATGGGTTTCCGACGTCCGACCAAATCAGATAATTCGGTGATAGCTAGAGGCTTGAAACTATCCATAATTATAGCAAAACAAATGCAATAATTGGTTCGCTGTCACGCGAAGCTGATCTGTGCCTTTGCTTTCGCCGCATATGCAGATTGTTAGTTTTCTGATGCGGCAGCTCAGAATTTAGTGTATGAGTCGGTCAAAATTACGTGCAATCAAGTACATAAATTGGTCCTTTTTTCAAAGGTCATGTATACGACTGGCTTTATTTTGAATGCCATGTATGAATACTGGGTCGAACACCCGTACCAAAAGTTCCCCCCAGAGATGTCCCCACCCCGAGTGTTCAGCGCAAGTTTAAAATGGAATTTTCATAACAATGGAAAATAAAAAAATTCCCTCGGCTCCTTCTCCTAAAGTTCAGTTATGAGAAACAATATTTATTATAACAAATTGTGAGAAAATACACAGAAAAGGTGATGCGTAATGCAGATTTAAGTCAGAAAAAACCCGGCGCATAACTGAATTAAAGTCAGAAAAAATCCGGCGCATGAAATGTGTAGTCAGAACAAATCCTGGACTAGTCAGAAAAAACCCGGGTCCTCAAAAAAATTAAACCTGTACCGTTAAGACAATTTGGCGTTACCAACAATTTAGCCTGCTTCGTTCTGGCGAGTTCATTATCAATCACACGCCAGCCAGCCACCAACTTGTTTATTCGTTGTTGTCATGGTTCCAGCCAATAGAAAATTGTTTATGTTCATGAGTCAGTCAATGCACTCTGAGTTCATACAAGTACATCCACGAACCCTTGGATGTAAACATTGGCGTCCAGCTGTCCGCTTGTGTCATTGGATCTTAAAATCCGACACATGCGCAGTGGAGCAGTCTACCAACAATTAAATAAATGCGATTTTTCTACACTCCTATGGTTATTCTATTATTTATTACTGATATGGATTCGCCAAAAGCAGAAACTACATAAAAAACAGACACATGACACTAGTGTCATACGCACAAACAAAATCTAGTTTGGTATGTTTCAAATCCTAACACGACCCGTACATTCAATTATATATCGCCAGACACCAATCAATATGCAAAATAAGACTTAATATGTTTCCTTTTTTACCATATTACACCCTTTTTGATCATCTTTACGAACTATGATGTCAAAACTTGTAAAATTAAACAAAACCATTGTCAGTCACAACAAACCCGATACCGAAGTCAGGAAAAACCATTGTCAAAAGTCAGAAAAAACCTCAGCCTATCGGGACCAAGCAAGGACCCAGTGAAAAAGCGAGGTGGGAAAAAAACTAAATTAACAATCAGGTACTTATACCATGATTGATATAAGAATCTCGTTCGACTGTATGAGCCATTTTCGTTCATCCTTTTCTAACATATGGAAACGCTAGACAGATGTTCATATTTTTACTTGTAGTCATGAACTTTCATTTTTGTTTGCTGTCTGTGTTTGTTTTAAGCCTGGGTTCCAGTCTAACCATTTTTTATCTTTTTATTTTTTCGTTTCTTGGTTAAAATGACAATATCTACAGAAATCAATAACGGTTACCGCCGATACCTTTGATGTGTAAGTTTTATAACGCACTCATTGTCGAAAGAATTGGTCCTTTGAGATCAGCGTGGGTATTCTGATTTATTTTCATTACACTGACGACTGGACCCAGGCTATGTCTTTTTATGTGTAAATCTAAACTATTATATTGTCTTATCGACGTTCAGCTTTTGTATGTCGAAACATGACCATACACTTGACGATATTCTGCATCTAGTCAACGGAACAGAGTATATATAACACGCGTTGCTAATGTTTAATATATATACTGAACAAAAAGGTCTTTTAGACTTTAGGTACAAAGATTTCCAATTAATCATTTCTTAATTTTTTTGACACGTACGTAGAATGCATAAATGAGGGTCATTCATTCTTTAAGCCGACTACATGAAAATTTATTTCACGCAAGTTGACGCTCTATGTTGAAAGACGTTAAATTGTATTATATTGTATGGAACAATATGAAGATCTAAGCGCTTATATGGCAGTCATTCAAGTCAGTACACTAAAATTCAACGGTTAGAGTTTCTGAATTACACAGTGGTGATACCACGTTAACGTCAATTTCAGCGCGTAAGACCATTAGGCACAGTGACCGTCTGAACGGCTGAAACACGTGTGCAACGTGTTCTGGGGTTGATTGATTGATAATGCACAACAGTCGATAATCTCTTGAGACTATGAAGGCGCTGTCAACGCACTCAAGTCAAAGCGACGTATGGTACCAATGCTGACGATACGTTTGTGCCAAAGGCCAATTATTTGTGTTGTTTTTTTTTTTATGTTTTACGTCGCAGTCAACAGCTACGCCATGTCGGAACATCACCCTATTCTAGGGAATTATTAACAAACATGATGTCAGGACATCACAAATGTGTTCTAAAATTTAACCGTCTTAAGCCCCGGTCACATGGCCAGGATTTGCGTATACGCAAATTTTGCATATATGCAAATTTTGCTCACGTAAGTAAAAGTAAATTTTGCTTTGCGGTCACATGAGCTTTTGAGGTCTTGTCATTTCAGTTAAAATTGTCAGATTTTTATATCGTATAAAATTTATATCAGTAAAAGTAGTTAAAATGAATGGACTGTTCAGGTTTAGGCGACATAGAATGATGCCATACTGCCTTGGATTAGGGTTTGCTATGGGGTTAGGACATGAAAAGCAGAAATGGCGAAAAAAAAAGATCTAGTGATTGGTATGACAGGATAGTGTTACAGACATTTACAGATGAGCAATGGGTGGAAAACTTCAGAATCACTAGGCAAACCTTCAATAAGGTGTGCAGGGTTCTTGAACCTGATCTTTCTCCAATGGAAAGTACTGTACGGAATGCACTAGATGTGCAAAAACAAGTAGCACTCATGATCTATTGGCTCGCCACTCCAACTGAGTACAGAACATTTGGGAATTTATTTGGTGTGGCAAAATCCACTGCTCTCAGTTAAGAGATTCCTTTAACCCCTAGGCCTTCAATAGCTTTCTACTGAACGTTTTAAGGTGGTAGTGTTATTTTAATTAGGTCAGATATGTTGTATTGTTTTATTCAGTCATTTTGGGAATAATTGCAGTTTGAATTAACGTCTTTTTAGCATTTATATGGCACAAATTAATAACTACTCACATATGCAAATTTTGCTTTCCGGTCACATGGACAGATTTGCATGTATGCAAATTTTGCTCACGTAAGTAAAAGTAAATTTTGAGATTTGCACTTGCTCTAGACCAAGTGCAAATTTTGCGTATATGCAAATTTTGCGTATACGCAAAAGTGGAAAAATTGCGGTCACATGGACAGATTTGCTTACGTGAGTAAAATTTGCGTATACGCAAAATTTGCATACGTGAGTAAATCTGTCCATGTGACCAGGGCTTTAGTAATGTGGTTTGACCACTCCACACTGACTTGGCTGAAACCATGGTATTATAAGGCCCATCCACTTTCTCAATAATATATATTCACTACTATGGCCCATCCACTTTCTCAATAATATATCACTGCTCTTAAAGGATCTCAGTTTAAATTATTTGCTATTACTGCAGCTCGTGTTGTGCCGTGTGGCGGCCCTAAAATGTATCCCCGTACATCATACACAGTGCAGATTATATTTTCCTTTTGGTCCTTTAAGATCAGCGAATCAGAAAATTTTGAACGGTTTAGATACGATTTCTAACCAAAATTTAATATATATGGTCCCATTTAGATGATACTAGTCTTTGTATCGACTACCCTGTCGAAAGCCGCAACCATGATATGGCCCATCTACTTTCTCATTAATATGTTCAATGCTCTTATTTATTCCTAAATAAAAAGAAAACTGAGATCCTTTAAGAACAGTGAACATATTAATGAGAAAGGGGATGGGCCATACCGCGGTTTCGGCTACTTAAGCTTCTTCAGTGACCCTATGAATTTGGCAACATGGAGCCAAAGAGTATTACTGTAATTTTGCAACTTTCAACGGGATAGTCGATACAAAAACTATAATGGGGCCAAAAGTATTAAATGTTGGTTACAAAATGAATCTAAACCGATAATAATTTTCTGATTTCTCAAAATACCCTCGCTAAAGTAGCTAAGCGATTAACCAGTAATCAGGACTGGTGGGGTCTGTCAGTCAGTAATAAGCTTAGCCTGGAAGCGCAAGCAGTTCATCTTTTTCTTATGGTCCCAATGAACGGGGGCCAAAATTCCCACCAAGCCCATTTCACCCTCTGTACCCGTGATACAATCAATTACCTTACATCGGAGACTGATACAACTAGACGCGGCGCGTGGCGGAAGATGGAATCAGAAGAGTTGGCGATTATTTTAATTTTACAGGCATTTATGCGGGGGAGTTTGGGTCAAGAGTTGGCAGAGAAATAAAGTGTACATACCTCTATTTGTTTGCCATCAACAGTATTCTAAACAACATCTCCTTGCCACAGAAACAATAGTTTTCTCGGCGGAAAATTCCACCATCGTCACGAAAAATGATTGCATTTGCTAATTTCTCCAATCTTTCGTCACCTATTGACATTTTTAACGTTTCAATATAGACCAAAAACATTCTAAGTTACATACACGCAGAAAACAATAATGAAGTCAGGCTGGTTTGTTCACAATATGGTGTTGAACACACACAGGGTAGATCGATTAGGATACAACTAACCTATTTAAGTCAATTACCTCGATACAACTCACGTATAAGACTTTTGGATAGAAAATGATGCTCCTTACGTCGGAGAATAGAGCAAAAAATGATACTACTTACGTCAAAAGACTATTGTACACTGAAAAGCCCACGCACTAGCGAGCACGAGTGTGTCAGGCAGGGCAAGTTTGCATGTGTTCCTTATATCAACATGTTCCAAGGGCTCTTGTTTGTGCAATTTTAACGGTTGGTAATACGGAATGCTACTTATTTATTTATTTATTACTTTAGTCACAACGCATCTAAGGTTGACCAACAGTTCACACATTTCCACCAACAAACACATAAATTTTATCAACTGAATGTATCTCAATCTAAAAAAAAAAAAAAAAAAAAGAAAAAAAAAAAAAAAAAAAGGGAAATGTCTGCATTGTTCGTTCGATTGACGTTCTTCACGTAGCCCCTCCCCCCCCCCCCCCATACACCTCTAAAAAAGATGGGTAAAAACCCTATAGACTCCAATTTTACTATAAATCTAGTGGGGTATACATTTTACCAACATGTTATCCAGATGAGTTATGATATTAGAATTTTAAAAATATTTTCAAATATTGATTCAATGATAATAATAATAATAATAATAATAATAATAATAATAATAATAATAATAATAATAATAATAATAATATAATTCATTAACAAAATTACTGGCAAACGGTCAGAAAAAATCGTGACCAGTCAGAAAAATAAATAAAACACACTAAGTAAAACTTCTTGAGCCCTTGGAACATGTTGATATAAGGAACACATGCAAACTTGCCCTGCCTGACACACTCGGGCTCGCTAGTCCGTGGGTAGACGGAATATTTCCATCGGTGTTCCGTTCAATAACTCCGCACCGGCGGAAATGGGATATATTGAACCCTTGGTCAAAAATTAAAACCTTGCAAAAATGCAAAGAAACGAAAAACTGTGTTATGTTAGATCATTTTTGGCACATGTGACTTAAATCATATTCTAGTTGTAAAAGTATGCATATTCATAAAATACTTCATATTTTCTGTTGAATATATCAAAGATATATATATATATATATATATATATAGATCAAGGGAGACTGCTGTAGAATAAGCGACACAAAGAAGAAAATCGTTCGATTTTCCAAATTTATTTAAACTCTGCGGGATACGCATGTGTTTATCAGAAGAATTATGACACTGCTACAAATACATAACACAAATTCAAATAACCTTTACCAAATAATGAGGATAAAAGCTTATTACGAAATCCATAATTCGTTCGACCATAGTTTGAATGCAACCTATGCTAAGCTGTCACGGAAGTGGAACGAGGTCACGGAGTGTAGGTTAGCCAGCTGATCGAGTCCGTGGGCTTTTCAATGTACAATAGTTTTTTGACGTAAGTAGTATCATTTTTTGCTCTATTCTCCGACGTAAGGAGCATCATTTTCTATCCAAAAGTCTTATACGTGAGTTGTATCGAGGTAATTGACTCATATAGGTTAGTTGTATCCTAATCGATCTACCCTGTGTGTGTTCAACACCATATTGTGAACAAACCAGCCTGACTTCATCATTGTTTTCTGCGTGTATGTAACAAAGAATGTTTTTGGTCTATATTGAAACGTTAAAAATGTCAATAGGTGACGAAAGATTGGAGAAATTAGCAAATGCAATCATTTTTCGTGACGATGGTGGAATTTTCCGCCGAGAAAACTATTGTTTCTGTGGCAAGGAGATGTTGTTTAGAATACTGTTGATGGCAAACAAACAGAGGTATGTACACTTTATTTCTCTGCCAACTCTTGACCCAAACTCCCCCGCATAAATGCCTGTAAAATTAAAATAATCGTCAACTCACCTGACTCCATCTTCCGCCACGCGCCGCGTCTAGTTGTATCAGTCTCCGACGTAAGGTAATTGATTGTATCACGGTTTGTAGTTGTTTTAAACTGGATTAGTAAGTTAGCTTGTTTAAACGCAGACATTGTTTAAGTCATGCAATGTCCTTTTGTCAAAATCAAAATTGTTCATTTGCAACAAAATTATGCAATACTTCTCTTCAGAACCGATATTGTTTTCCTTTAATTAATATATCTCATGACTTCCTCATACGTAATTACAAAAGAGATACATGCCTGATGTGACGATAGGGGTAGATCGGCTTGTGTTTTAAAAAATAACTATCGTCATGAAATCTTCCCTGCCACAATTACCAAACGAACGAACATTTACATCTCAGAGATGAGGTAATAGTATATAATACGATGTGGTTTGTCAGGGCATCTTTTTCCACTAAATTTTTAGTCCAAAGATGAACCGGGAGTGTTGTTTATATCCCTTAAGATTTACATTGCAGTAATATGTACCACATTTGGCACGCTCAGCTTTCTATCCCCCGATATCAAATACTATGGGAGGGGGCGGGGGCAGATGATGCCGTGACTTTATATGCTAAGCAAACATATATAACAAAACAAGTATTAGCATTTCCAAAACGCTTGCGATCTCTCAGCACTAATTTCACTGTATTACCACGTATAAACCCACGGCGATAACCACAGACCGAAACGACTCGGACAGCTCGGTTCATCGTGAGCTTTCATACCCGAGCCGGCATGCGGTATTTAGGGTGACCCAATCAAAGCTGCATCGTCCAATCAAGTACGACCGGAAGTGTGGTCGATTAACAACAAGATTCCAGCCCTGTTATGCGCTCTCGCCGTGGCGAGATCGCAATAAATAGAACGTAACATTCTGTACATACTTGAATGCCAATCGCTGGACGGAGACCTGTCAGTGTAAACATTGAAGAGCCAACTCTGGAGTCATTCTGCTGAAATGTGTTTGCTTGTTTTATGGTTTAACGTCCCATTCAACAATTTTTCTGTCATGTCGAGGTGTTTTATTACCTGTTTTGTTATCGAAACACAGGACCAAGTGTTTTGGCATCTCCTCCATTCTTTAACTATTACAAGGTAAAAGTAGATAATGATCAGGAAATGGGGCAATCAGAAAAAAACACACTACCAAAACCGAGGTGGAAAAAACTAAATTGACAACCAGGTACATATGCCAAGAGAACATATCGTAAGCTAAGTGAGCAGCTATTTCCCAATAGGCGGCCACTCAGTTAATCGAACTTAACTAAATATACATTAATGTGCATAGAGTGAAAACACCAATTTTTCATTTGTTGGATGGTAAATATTATTATAATACATGTACATGTACCTGATAATGTGCTATAGGTTTTTTATGGTAAATGTTACTGATTTTTAATATTCAGTATGTATTTAATTAAGGTCAAGGTCATTTCTTGACCTTGACCAAATGTCAACTATCAAAAATAAAATTATAGCTTTCTCAGAAATCACTGGACCTATTAAAGTTAAATTTTATGCGGAGCCTCCATGCTTAGGAGGGGACAAAATTTTATGCGCGAAATCTGGGTCGAATGCTCAACATGGCAGCCATGCTCACAAATGATCAAAAATGTTCAAAAACCTTCCTCTCCAAAATCGTTGGGCCGATTATCACGAAATTTGGTATGTAGTATCTGAAACTCCAGCCAATTGTAAATAGTTTAAAAGATGGCCCAAGGATGACCTCGACCAATTTTACGACAAGGTCAGATTTGAAAAAAAAAAAAAAAAAAAAAAAAAAAAAAAAAAAAAAAAAAAAAAACAAATGCTTGTACATGGGAAAAAGGAAAAAAAAACAATGGATATTTTGGAAACTATTGCAGCCTGAGACCTGAAAGTTGGTATAAGCAGACAACTAATGAAGGTATGAGATTAAAAAAGGTCAAGGTCATTTCTTGACCTGGGCCCTAGGTCATTGAAATATCGAAATTACATGCTCACAAATGCACAAAAATGCTCAAAATCTTCTTCTCCAGAACCGATGAGTCGATATTCCTGAAACTTGGTAAGTAGCATCAGGGACCTTAACCCATCATAGTTTGTTCAAATGATGACCAAAGGATGACCTTCACCTATTTTACGTCAACGTCAATTTGGTAAACTGACTTTTAACTGGGAAAAAAGTGAAAACAATACGATTTTTGGAAACTATCGGAGGTTGAGACCTGAAACTTGGTAGATGCAGACAACTAATGAAGTCAATAAATGTATGTGAGTATTCAATATCAATGTCATTTCATTATGACTAAATGCTCCAAGATCAGGCTTCAGGTGAGCGTTCTGAGGACCACTGGTTCTGACAAACTTACTTGTTTTCCCAGCATTATAGTTAATATTATACTGAACATTTTTTTGCATCAAGATTTGATCATGCTATGAATATAAAATAACATCTCTAGTTATTCTTGGTATGACTATTTTTTTTTTAATTTCTGTATCCGCAGAGATTGTAATACGCTGAGAATCAGCTAGTGGACACAACTAATTCATGAGTCAAAGTTGCAAACGTTTCACGATTCTGTCATAACTGTTTCTTGAGTCAGTCTCAAGAACTCTTTCTTGAGTCAGTCTCAAGAAACAGTTGTAACCGCATCAACAAAGTAAAGTCGAATTTTCATCTTTATTTCAAGACTTGTGTATATTATTTTTCGTAAAACAGCTTTTGATATGCGTCTTTGCAAATGCTTTTAGTTTAATGTCAATATAACAGTATAATAGAAATCAAAGTTATTTATGTTTAATGCCAAGAGATTATGAACTAGACGATTTTTTGTATAAAAAGGTAAAAAAAAATATTAGCAAAAGGGACTTCACAAGGATATTGTTTTAATAGTTTAAACCAATGAGTCTGTGGCACATAAAAATTGTTGATTTACAATAATTTATCTTAAACACACAGAAAACCACACAAAAGGGAGTTGCCTCCATGATTCCACCTGCAATTCCTGAAACGTTATGTCATTCCTGAAATATTTGTTATCAAAATTCACGAAAAGTTGAAATCCTTATTAGCATTTTATGCCGCAGTGAAGACATAATTCATGTAACCTTAGAATTTATTTTAGGTAATACAGTTTGATGACTGAAAAATGGACGGGCTTGTTGAATTACATGACATAAAAGGGCACATGGGCCACACAGATGGAGAAAGAGGGACAAACTCTGGAATTCCAGTTACGTCAGGAGAAAGAGTAACAGGCTATGAAATTCCAGTGACGTCTGGGAAAAGAGTTCCATCGACGTCTAGAGAAAGAGGAACAGGCTTTGAAATTCCAGTGACGTCTGGAGAAAGAGTTCCATCGACGTCAGGAGAAAGAGGAACAGGCTATGAAACTCCAGTGACGTCTGGAGCAAAAGTAAAAGGCTATGAAATTCCAGTGACGTCTGGAGAAAGGGTAAAAGGCTATGAAATTCCATCGATGTCTGGAGGAAAAGGAACAAGCTATGAAATTCCATCGAAATTTCGGGAAAGAGGAACAGACTATGCAATTCCAGCGACGTCTAACGTTGACGAAAATGAATACACGAGAATCAGCCCCATTGTCAATTCATCAACAGAAAAGAGTACTCCAGCAATAATCAACGACAAGGGCGACGTTCTAAATATTATGATTGAAATAGCAGCATTTAAGAAGAAGGTGTACATTTTCTGCGCAGTACTGTTAACAATGCTTGTGATTGTTTCAGTAACATTAGGCGTTCTGACACACAGTTTGGTGAGTAAAAAATTACAAAATATACATGTACTATGATGATGTTAAACTGCAAAGTAACGCCAATTACTACGCGAAGAGTTATGTCATTTCCTTTATTTATGATATTCCTTTAATCCTTTGTAATAATTAAATAGCCAAAATTCATCGCGTATGTATACCCGATAGCTGTGTATCTTTCGAAAGCACATATCGTTTTGAAGCTTTATTTCGCATAACAATGTTAGGAATTGCAACTCTTTAACTTTGTAAATGTGGTTGCCTTAGGCGTCTTGCGGCATCTCGGCAAAAATTAGACAGAGCATTCAGAATTCTAAATTCTGTGAAAAGACAAATTAATGCCCTGTCGATTTTATCATCACTAATTATACGATTTTTTTTTTCAGCCAATAAGATCTTCAATGTAGATAGAACACTCAGTGTATAATATAAACTTATGCGTTTCTTTTGCGTTTAAGTATTTTGTATAAATTTACATTCAAGAACGTAGAATGAAAAGTAACAACTGAGGTGATGATCAGAAATTGATCGACTCAGTATCAGAAGAAAAAAAAAACAACACCATGTTGTTGATGTTTATTATGCGTTTCTTTTGCGTTTAAGTATATGTATAAATTTACATTAAAGAAAATAGAATGAAAACTAACAACACCATGTTTCTGATGTTAAAAAGTTATATTTATTTTGCTGCAGATAATGCGAATGAACATTGCAGAAATAAAATCAGGTAAAACTATAATTCTGGTTTAACATTTAAATGCTGGTAGGGTGAATATATTGAACGGTGCCCATCCAAACGTTTTGCTTGCTATAGATTTGTAGGCCTATCTTGTATACGTCATTTAATTTAATGAAAAATTTAGGAAGAAAACAATGAAAAAAAAATCATATTACATGTCCGATCATCAGTTATTCATTCAAACCACAAATAAATTTAGCATATTAGACTTCAAGATAAAAATCGGTAGATGCTGTTTACTTGTGACATTTAAAATTGAGATTAAATGAGAAAACCCACAATCTACATATATGCAAAAATAAAGGCGCAGATCAGGTGTGCAGTTACTGCAGCGCCTTTGTTTTCGTTACACAGATAGTACAACCCCTCTTCTTCTTAAATCTCAAATTTCAAGGTTCTAGCTTGCTTCTGTGACTGGACAGGCCGGTGTCGGAAGCACAAATTGGCTCAATTTATAATGTTATTGATGACTCCTCTAATTGTATTCTATAGATGAGGTACATGATCAGATAGTGAAAGTACAAGGCGAATCGGGAGTGACAGAGGCAGATACGACAAACATGTGGACAAAATTGGAAGAAATAGAGGAACTAATAGACGCAAACAAAGCCATTACCGACTCTGAAATTCGAATGAACCAAAACAAAATATTTCAGCTTGAAAAGGACCAATCATCTCACACTTCATTGATCCAGAACCATACCTTCAGGATTACTCAATTGGAATCAAACACGACGGAAAATTATAATTATTATCAGGAATTGGAAACAAAAGTATCGTCTCTTGAAAATAATATAACGACATATGAAACGAATAATCAAATGTTAAACCTCACATTGGAAAACTTTCGAGTTACTAATGAAAATCTTACTAGCACGACAGCGGACCTTGAAAACGGCACACAGGCAAACATCGCGACATTGAAATCCATCAAAAAGAGAATAATAGAACTGGAGGTGAGCGGTGATAATACTAGTCGCCTATATGGAAACATGGAATTTCGTCTAACTAATTTGGAAGGTAATTATCATACTCGGGAGCTTATTCAGCCTACCTTGCACCACCCAGGACAGTTTTTCATGGGTGCCATATCGTTTATTTGGACCCCTGAAAATTAAAAAAAAAAAAAAAAAAAAAAAAAAAAAAGATAAATTCAATTGCACCGTAGCAACCGTTAACGTGATTCTTGAGCCTGGTGTGTTTGTGTGTGTGGGTGTGGGTGTGTGTGTGTGGGGGGGGGGGGGGGGGGGTAGGGGGGGGGCGGGGTAAAAGTTATCACACTGAACTTGGTCTCATGTAAAAGCTTAGACATAGCCCTTTCATTCATTCAGTCTCCCCGTACATCATCCATAGTGCAGACTTATATTTTATTTTTGGTCCTTTGAGATCAATGAGGATATTCTGAGAAATCAGAAAATTATTGTCGGTTAAGATACATTTTCTAACCAATATTTAATGTATTTGGCCCCATTCGGATAATACTAGTCTTTGTATCGACTACCCTGTTGAAAGGTGCAAAATTATAGTAATTCTCTTTGGCTCCATGTTGTCAAAACTAAAGGGTCACTGAAGAGGCTTAAGGTGTCGATGGTATGACCCATCCCCTTTCTCATTAATATCTTCATTGCTCTTAAAGGATCTAAGTTTTAATTTTTGTTTGGTAAGTAATGTTAGCTATTTAGTTTGCATATTCATAATTTTTCATGAAACATTTATTTACGTTTGTATGTATGCATTTATCTATTTTCTTTATTTCAGATAAAAAGACCGCTTTTCAATTTACTGGACACCTATAACATACAGCACCACAAGAAAAAGTCCTCAAATTCTCATCAACGAAAGTCAACATTGGTAGTTATTTATACCTGATCGTTCCAAGGTGGTACTTCTGTTGTGGTTCACACTTATCTAAGTTATTCCAATTACGAGTTTCGTGTTGCATGGCTTTGTGGCCACTCGAGTATAATTTGGCTGTTCACTTAGCCCTCTACATTTTACTTATTCTGTCCAAGATAGCACTGTGACCACCTTACCTTCAAAAGCTGCTCACCCTGCTTTCCGTTATTCATGTTAAACGTTGGTATCTATGTTAAGTATTTTCTTAATATGAGTTTTCTTATTTCTTGTATATCACTGAACCTCTGCAGAAGCTGAGGGTGATGTTAGGTACCTGTAAAATCGATTTAAGTCTGCCAGTAATTTTATATTACTGATCGTTCCAAGGCGATACTTCTGTGGTGGTTCTTATTGTTTTATGTCTTGGTGTTTAAATTTTTATGCTGTTGGCGCCTTCTGTATGTTTTCATATTTTTAGTTAACTTTAGGTAACTGAGTGGCCACCAATTGGGAAAATAGCTGCTCACGATATGTTTTCATGGTATAAGTACCTGATTGTTAATTTAGGTTTTTTCCCACCTCGGTTTTTGGAGCGGGAATCTTTTTTCTGATTGCGCCTTTTCCTGATCGTTGCCTACTTGTACCTTTTTATGAAATGAGCTGTGTTTTGAGAAACCGAAAAACTCAAGAAAATAGAAATGTATATAAATGCGGAATTATATGCACTATCAATGATCTACTTTTTTAGTTTTGAGTATACACTAACTTTGCAAAATGATTTTGTAAATAAGAGAATATATGACCAGTGGTACACCTGGACCCGGGTGAAACAGTGGCTGTGGGGGATTGTATTGGTAATGATAATGTGTCCAATGTTTCGTCATTTATGGGATTCTTACTTCAAGCAGATTAAGCAACCGTAAGCCATTCAGTCAACAGCAGTTGTGTCGCTTTTCTCATATACGACATTGATATTATGGATGATCGTACACCGACCAAGTTTGAACAAACCCTTTCAAGATAATTAGAATCTTATTTCTTCTTGCTTATGTCATGTAAACTTTTCAAGCTTGAACAGTTTTAACAAATTGAAATATAGACAGGATTCGGACACTGAGGCATTCAAGACGTCAGAAATGCACGAAATAAAAAGCGCTAATGAAGCATTGTAGGTTCATGATTTGATTTTTGCTATTAACATACCGTTGTTAGTGTGTTTATTTTTTCCTGTCATGTTCCGCCTGATTATGTGTATTTTAAGGGGCTACAAGGCAGCACAATTATTAATATGATATCGGTTTTCATCTTATTCTTCAAAAGGTTGAGCACTTATGTAAGCCAACTTGCTGATGTTTGACTTAGAACTTTGCATCATAAGCATAAAATCTAAAGACTTGTTCATTTACTAGTTAGAGATTCACCACAAGGACCGAACAACTAACTAAATGTTGTGGACCACTGCAGAAGCTAGGGTGAGGTTAGGTACCTGTAAAATCCATTTAAGCCCCCGATCAAATTACTGGAAGTTTCATGAGTCGCAGGAGAAAATTGTACATTGCTAGGAACCGATGTTTATTGAAGGGATACAATGTATTACGAAATTTGTCGGAAAAACATGCCCATGCAATAGCCAGAGATTTTTTCAGCCATAAAACTTGAAAATTTCATTCGAAAAATTTTGATATTTTTAATATTTTTGCTCAAAACATTGATTGTGGCTACACCTTAGAACCGCCACGTAGATCTATGTTTTGGAACAAAAATAAGAACATTGGTATACCCCCGTGATTCCCAGTTGTACTATATAACAGTCGGGTTTAAGGGGGTATTCATTGCATATACATGTTCGCATGATGCGGTATTTCAAGTTAAACTTTGTTTCTTGTATATAGAAGGGACGTTCTTGCTGATGGTTCTATAAGAATAAAGAATTTTGAAATAGTTTTGTGAGTATAATAAGATTATATTGCTTGATTGTACTGTGAACTGAATTATGTTAGTGATTCTAGATCATGTCAGTTTTTTTGTTTTTTTTTTTTTGTCTGTGAACAAATGACAAAAACTAATACTCCGTAGGCCAAGAGGGCTGACCATGCACCCCACGAAGGATCCTCTGGGAATGATATAAAATTGTTCATTGGACCTCCCTGATTAAGAATCAAGATGTTAACATTCGATATCGTGCTATGGAACTGCCATTCTGGACGGTTTTCAAGATGGCCGCCATGCAAAACTGTCAAAGTCCATGTTCAGTATAACATCAGTCTTTAACCCTCTAATCTGCTTACTTTTATGAGCAAAACATGTATATTAAGTGTCTAGACTACATTTCCAATATCAATAAACCATATTACAAGTTTTAAAATTCTGGTATCCAAGATGGCCGCCACTTTGAAATGCAAATATTGCGCTTTTTCGCCATTTTTCGAAAATAAAGGTTGTTGTTTTGTTTTTTGTTTTTTTCAGTCTCACATTTTGTGCCATTGGTTTAAACATATTTTATTCGTATTCAAAATACATATATGCACGATGAACATAACATACAACATATACTAATTTGAACGAAAGGGATTCGGAAGAAAGTCAGGGACTTATTTTAATCCGTATCCCTCAAATAATTGACGACGTAATCAATTTGTATTTGTTAGTTAAGGATGGAGTGAATTTCTTCTTATAAAATTTGGTAGAAGCTGTAAACTTGTAAGATAAAATAGAGTTGAATTGGGGGGGGGGGGGGGGGTGGTGCTCCACGAGGGCCAGTTTTCAATTATACCTTATACTGCCAACATTTACAACTGATTCCATAATCTAATGATTTTCCCTGCTGTGGTCATTCACAATTAGATAACGTCACATTGTCAAAGTTTGACAAGCTGCTAGAATTTCAAAAGAAACAGCTGTGACATTTTTCTTTTGATCACTAAATGTCCTTGAAATCAGGAGGTCAAAAAACCTTACATCAAAAGATGTTCTCTTTTCTATTTTGGTACACTATTAAAATGGCCATGTCCAGAGAAAAGGAAGAATATGCCATAATGAATTTTTTGATGTTTTATCATTATTAAACATCATTACCATAAGCTTTAGAGTCATTCATTTCGAAGAAGACGGATAATCATCTAGATTTATTATGGAGCATTGCATCGTTTTAAATGAAATAAACTGTCCATTCAACAATGGTTATTGGCTATTTTGTCTTTTTACGTGACACAGCTCTGTACTGCTACTATGACAAAAGTATACTGCTGTCTTCCTGGGGTTACTTAGGTCATTTTATACTACAAAGGGTTTACACATCCTCTGAAAACAGATTTTACTGTTAGGAACAGGATGAAAGGTGGAGAAGGTAGAATTGAAAAAAGTCATTAGATTTCTTTACCAGTTGTATCAAAAGGTTGTATGATCATTTCAAGTAAATGGTTCGGGAACATAGCTGTGTTTAATTTGAATAACAAATGTTCCAATTATTTGTTTTATTCTTGTGACAGTAGTGGCAATAATGAA
Source organism: Rugalucina vietnamica (assembly GCA_964017185.1). Lineage (NCBI taxonomy): Eukaryota > Metazoa > Mollusca > Bivalvia > Lucinida > Lucinidae > Rugalucina > Rugalucina vietnamica. The sequence goes on along the minus strand of OZ024881.1, from coordinate 33,204,442 downwards.
TATACGTACTTTTTCATGGGGATTGGTATACATGCAATTCACGTGCACTTCCATGGTGACCTTTTCACTCGTTTATAAAGAACACAAGTATTAATGAAAAACACGGAGTCAAAGTCAGTTTTCGGCATGTACACAAGAAGCTAGCATGGAACGCCAAACAGACGTCCCAGTCACATGTAGCAAAACGTGAGACGTGATAAGACATCTTCAACGGTTAGTTTGAAATCTTCTCGTTTTAATTACGAAGTTTTGTACATCCTTAAATATTTGTTTGTTAACATTGAAAGGCATATTACGAGCGCCATATAACAGTGTATTTGCAGTAGGCAGGCAAAACTGTGAGACCGATTGAAGCATCTCTTGTCTGAGATTGTGATAAAGAGGACAGGTGAGAAGGAAATGTTTTGTGTCTTCAACACTACCACATAGACAGAGAGGGCTAGGAACTATCTTTTTGAATGAAGGTGTTGGTTGAGCGAACTACAGTTGGTTTGTAATCTGCTATGGTAAACCTGGGCGAGTCTAGGACCTTCGTAATAATACTTTGGAGGAGGATCTAGGTTGCTGCTAAGGTGTGATTTCAGGGACGTGCTGGTCATATTTCTTGTATCTTCAGGTAGACTGTTCCAAATGCGTATTGCTCTAGGTAAAAAAGATTTATAGTAAAGTTCGGAATGACATTGAACAGTTCGAATATTATTTGGGTTTCGTAAGGTATAAGGAACATTAGCACCAATAGTAGCTGGGACGAGAGCAGATAAATAAGCAGGAGATAGACCATTATACATCTTGTGCATCATGATAATTTTGTGTTTATTTCTTCTGCAGGCTAAGGAATCCCATCCGGTTTCACGGTCTAGTCGCTCGGTTGACACGAGGCGAGTTGCACCAGTTACAATTCTTGCAGCCTCCCTGTGAATTTTTTCTAGTTCTTCGACTTCGTAATCGGTACAGTTGTCCCAAACTACGTCCGCGTATTCGAGCAATGGCCTAATGAAAGAGAAGTATATAGTTTGGAGTGATTTTCTATCCAGAAGAAACTTAAGTTTACGCATAATATTAATTCTCTGCCAAGCTTTCTTTTTAATTTGCTCTAGATGGGCGTGCCAGGTGCAATCATTTGAAAAGGTCACACCTAAGTGTTTGTGCGTAGTAACTTCAGATATAGCCTGGTTGTCCATGAGGATAGGAGGATGAAATGGTCTGATAACTTTTCGTGAGAAAAGCATAGATTCAGATTTAGCAGGATTGAATTTAACAAGCCATTTGTTTGCCCACTGGTGGATCTTTGCCATGTCTGAATTTAACATTTGGGATGCTGTTAAGGGGTCTTCAACAACTATATATAGGCTTGTGTCGTCGGCGAAAAGGCGTATATTGCAGTGTATGTCTTCAACAATATCGTTGATATAAATAAGAAATAGAAGCGGGCCTAGTATAGACCCTTGGGGTACACCTGCATTGATTGGTTTCCAATTCGAACTTGTTCCTGGGAGAACTACTCTCTGCTTCCGATTACTAAGATAATTTGTGAACCAAGACAGAAGAGGACCTGGAATGCCAGCGTTATTAAGTTTGTAAAGGAGACCTTTGTGCCAAACGCGATCAAAGGCTTTGCTCACATCACAGAATATAGCTCGAACTTCCTTACAATCATCGAGGGCTTTACAAAAAGTGTTATAGATGTCAATAAGTTGGTTAACGGTTGAGTCCCCGGGAACGAAACCAGACTGAAAAGAAGTGATAATTGCATTGTCGCAACAAAACTTGAAGACATGTTTATGGACAAGCTTTTCAAGGACTATGCCGACTGCGCTCAGAAGAGAAATAGGACGATAGTTTGAAGGGTCTGAATGGTCGTCTTTTTTGTAAATAGGAGTAATGTTGGCTTTCTTCCATTCATCAGGAAAATGACCAGATGTCAAAGAATAGTTGAAGAGATCACAGAGGGGAGAAGATAAAGGACCAGAGACTTCTTTCAGAATTCTGTTATTAATTGTATCCGGGCCAGCAGCTTTACCAGTTTTCAGTGACCTTAAACAAGTTTCTACTTCTGGTGGGGTTAACTGTATGCTATCAATAGTATTTCCCTGTCTATTTTCAACATTGTCATCTAAAACGGTTGCTTCTCCTTCATCTGTGTTATTTTGTGACGAAAAAAAGTCATTAAGAACTTCTGCTTTACCTTTATTATCAGATGTAACTTCGCCTTGATTAATAAGTGGTGGCATATTACTAGATTGTGACGGTTTTATGAAGCTTTTTAATGTTTTCCACCAGTCTTTAGGCCCTAAGTTATAACTTTATAGTTTGTCAGATAGTTTGTCATTTTCTGCTTGTTTAGATTTTTTGATTTCATTATTAACATGGTTCCTAAATTTTTTGTACATGTCATAGTCTGAGTTTGCTTTAGTTTTCTTGTATTTGAGGTAAAATCGTTTACGTTTCCTTATTAATTTCCTGATATTCGTAGTTAACCAGCTTGGGTCCGTTGGTCTTACATTGATAACTTTGTTGGGAATATGTTTCGCCGTACATTTATTTATGTGTTCAGTAACGTTGTTTGCGTATTTGTTTACATCCGTATCTTTCATGTTATTCCAGTCCGTATTCGTTAGTTCGGTTGACAATGCCTGATAATTTCCTTGATCAAATAACCAAATATGCCTTTTAAATGATTTTGTTTTCTGTTTGTTAAAGTCAAGAACGCAGAATATGGGGCAGTGGTAGCGTATGTTCTGATCTAAAAATGGTTCACCTACACCACTTGTTAAAATGGTTTCACTCTTGTTTGTTAAAATGAGGTCAATGGTTGATTGTGATATTTCAGTGAAGTGGGTAGAATCAGAGATGAGCTGAGACAGATTGTATTCTTGGCAAAGGTTTTTGATTTTTGTATTGTTTCTATCATCTGCCATATTTATGTTAAAATCGCCGGTTACGAGTATTTCGTATGCATTTGTATCAATGGCCATTCCAATCGAGTCTTCTATAGCATTAAACGTTGCAACAGGTGATCGAGGAGGACGATAGAAGGTTCCTATCAAAAGTTTCCTACTATGTGACTTTATTTCCACCCATACACACTCTATATTCGGGAGTTCAAGATCCTGTCTGCGTTTTGAAAAAATGGTATCCGTAATTTTTTTGCCATTTACATGAAGAAATATATTATTTTTATACTGATTTAGCAATGATTATCTTTTACAAATATAAGCTTTAACAAAAATCTTGGTCTACGCTTCGCATATATAAACTAGAATGTCAAATCTGAATCTGAATAGTTTACTGGTGACACGCCAAATGACATTATTTCACCAGGGGGTTCGGATGGGGGAGAAATTAGTCCCTTGAACGCATGAGTGTAGCGAACTTGGACACACAGTCATCAGACATTTCAGCAGAGGAGATAAGTGAATCAGGGAGGTCATTCCAGTCCCTGATAGTCTGTGGAAAGAAACTACTTTTGTACGCTTCTTTGCTAGCTGAAGGTATCTGAAAAGCCAAAGAGTGTTGATTTCTACAACGCCTATTCTTTGGGATAAGGTCATCTGTGGGTATTCTGGCTTTACCCTTTAGACCTTTGTATAGCAATATAAGTCTACTATCCTTCCTCCTTTTCTTAAGAGATTCCCATTTCAGTTGACCTAAAATGCCAGTCATGCTCCCAGTTTCAAAAACATAATTTCCCGTCACAAACCTTGCCGCACGATTTTGTACCTTTTCCAGTTCTTCGTGGAGGCCATGAGTGTGAGGGTCCCAAACTGAGCTTCCATATTCCAAGACCGGCCGCACCAGTCCTTTATAAGCTTCTTCTTTCACATCTGGGGGACAAGAATACAAATTTCTCCTTAAGAATCATAGAGTTCTGTTAGCCTTTGTACAGACATTGGAAATATGAGTATTCCATTTCAAATCATTTGTGATAGTTACACATAGGTATTTTATGCTTTCAACATTTTCCAGTACAGTGCCCTCAAGGGTGTAGTTAGCCTGTATCTTACTAGACCGTTTATTTGTCAGCTGCATCATGTTGCATTTGACGGGTTGAAATCTCATTCCCCATTTCCTAGCCCAACTGCCTAAACGATCAATGTCTCTATGAAGTTTCAATGTATCCTCTTCATTCTTGACTTCACGATAGCAAACACAATCATCAGCAAAGAGTCTTATTTCAGACTCAATGTCTGCTGAGATGTCATTTATATACAAGGAAAACAGCAAGGGGCCGAGAACGGTGCCCTGAGGGACACCCGACACAACTGGAGCCAAATCCGATTTAATACCATTAACCACTACCCTTTGTTGTCGGAAACAAAGGAAAGCATTTATCCAATTCAGTGTTGTTCCACCTATTCCATAGCTAAACAATTTGCTTCTAAGGAGTTCATGGGGAGGAGTACCAAAAGCCTTTTCAAAATCGAGTATAAAAGTGTCGACCTGGCCTTTTTTGTCTAAGATTTTGGCCCAGTCATTTATCACTGTAGTCAACTGAGTTTCACAGCTATGCCATTTCCTAAATGCGTGTTGCCTGTCCGACAAGAGTTCATGTTCATCAAGATGGGCCATAATATTTGAGCATACAATATGTTCAAGAAGCTTACAAGGAATGCATGTCAAAGAAACAGGGCGGTAATTGCGGGCAAGTGACCTGTCGCCCTTCTTAAACAGGGGGCAAATATTAGCAAGAGACCATTCTTTAGGAATTTCACCTGTATCAATTGACTGCTGGAAGAGATGGGCGAATACCGGCCCTAATTCCACAGCCAGTTCCTTTAGGACTCTGGGATGAAGCTCATCAGGCCCTAAGGCTTTAGACGGGTTTAGACCTTTGAGAAGTTTGGTCTCCCCTTCCTTTGTGACCACAATATCATGCATGAATAGGGCAGATCTATCCATAAGAGGGACCTGTTTGTATTCACTTTTAGTGAAAACATCCGAGAACTGACCATTAAATTCTTCCGCCTTCTCAAATTCGGATTGTGCAATTCCACTTCCATTTCTCTTTTTCAACGGGGGAATACCTTGGGTATCTTTTTTCTGACTGTTTATGTACCTGTAAAAATCTCTAGGATTAGCTTTAACATCTCCTACCAAGTTGTTCACGTAAAGATCATGCTGCTTCCTGATATCAGCTTTGATCTCTTTCCGTAAAGATTCAAATTTAGATCTAAATTTTGCACTACCAGTCTTTTTAGCTTTTGCATGAGTTGCATTTTTTCTGCGAATCTTCCTCCTTATTTCAGGTGTTATCCAAGGGACAGAGGAAACTGAGCGACTAGTTTTTGAGGGGATATGTTTATCTGCCGATTCCTGAATAAACGATGTAATGAGATTGAAATTTTCCTGGACCGACCGAGTATCTGAGTAACCGTTGAAGTATCTTTCCTTTGCAAATTTAAGTGTTTCTGCTCTCATAGATTCATAATCACCTTTCTGATAACGATACACTTTTCTCCTAGGTTTCTTTATTGGGGGGATAACAATTTTCAAAGTGCCAGAAACAATGTCATGATCACTGAGCTTATCCGGGGAATAAATGTCTGCAAACTGACCAGGAAGAGAGGTCAAAATTAAGTCCAAAGTATTTCTTTCTCTGGTGGGGAAATTGACTAATTGTTCCAAACCGTGGTCATTCATGATATCTATCAAAATCTGACCCTCCGTCTGACTCAATGATGACCCAGATTTGCTGAGTCTGTCCGGCCATACAATATCTAGATCTCTAAAGTTGAAATCACCTAAAACGTGAATTAAGGGGGGTTTGTTGCCTTTATTAATATTTTTGATTTTGTCAAGCTGTTCTCTAAATAAATTGTCAAACTTTTCCAGGGAATTCACTAAGTCATTTCCATTGTCCGATACTGGTAAGTGACCATCGACAGGTGGTCGATACCAGCTAGCCACAAAGTGAGTTTTCTTATTTACAAAAAAGTTTGACCCAAACTGACTCTGAGTCATTGTCCAACTCTGTGAGGGGCATGTGTGGAATGTCCTTGTGCACAAGAAGCATAACACCACCATAATTTAAGGTTCTATCCTTTCTGTAGACGCTGTATGGAAAAGATTCCGGAAATAATTCAGACGTTAATATGGAATTCTCAATTTTTGTCTCCTGAATCGCCAAAATCTGAGATTGATGAAAATCAATGAAGGCCAACAACTCAAGTTTTTTGCCTCTTATACTGTTTATGTTGATACTGGAAAATTTCAGACCACTAATAAAACTGTTTTTGCTAGTCAATGTTTCAGTGGGCTTGGTTTCATGACCTTTTGCAAGTAGGTCAAACCTATTTTCACTTTCCAAGTTAAACTGTTCATTGAAAAAGGAGTCTGAGAAATTGAAAAAGTCACATTTTGGGCAAATCCATGTACAGTTTGAGTTTTGCATTGTTTCATACTCTGAGTCTGACATAAAAGAACAGTTATTGTGCACCCACATTTCACATTTGTCACACTGGACAGCCTTATGGGAATTCAAAACAGCACCACTGCATAGGCTGCACTCAGCTTTGCAGTTTGAACAATACCAAGAATCATTATCCGACTCAATCTTTTGTAACTCAACGGGACCAAGATTTACGCAAGACGCATGGAAGCGTTTCTCGCAATCTTCACACTTAACTGCTTTCTCGGCCGCCTTGCAATACTTCTTGCACGTGCGGCACTGGAACCTGGGGCCTGGGTTCATTTCGATATCTCCAGCCAAAATAATAAGAATCAACAAGTTTGTTCCCTGTGAAGGATTGAAACTGCGTAATCCTTCGGAGCCTCTTCGGTCAAAGAATCTGACCGTACTCCCATTTCATCGTGGTTCATGTGACTGAACAGAAATAAAACGCTGCGCGGTCAAAGCATTCATACCTGACAATCGACCGTCACAATACTGCCGGTTCATTTCATTCCGTTGTGGCTTGTATAGAATGTAATTGGCTACACGGCAGGTGGGGCGCGGTCAAAGCTTTCAAACCTGGCCATATAGCATAACAATGCGGTCGGTTCATTTCATTCCATTGTTGCTTAGATAGAATACAATCATGCACCAGTTCCATGAATTTAACAATTTGCCTCATTTTTGGTACCTACTGCACCATTGGTACAAATGTAACCAACCAAAAGGAGGTTTGCATGGGTGTTTTGGGAGTTAACACGGTCCTTGTCGAAACGACCCGGAATCCTACTAACACGATGATCAAGCCACTAGACTCAAACGTGCAGTTGCAGTTGTAGAGAGCTGTATGAGTTGTCTTGTAATTTAAAACTTATGTTAGTAGGTCAGTCTCAAACTTTAGACGTAACGCGCAAGTACCAGTCAGTATTCTCTAATATGTCTCACAAGATGGCTGGAAATATTGAGGCATTTTGAAAGCTAGTGTTATTACCCATGATTATTTTTCTATGATCATTTACTGATAACAAGAAATAGTATGATCAACTACATGTACCAAAACATGCAAATATTAAAGTATCATTCTTTTGGTGTCTGTTTGTGTAAATAGTATATCATGTGGCATGTCATCCAAAATGGCTGCCATACAGTTATATTGGGTCAAAGGGCTTAGAGGTTAAAATGTTAAAATAAAGTATTTGCATTGTATGAGCAAACTAGCTCATTCATTCATTTTTTTCCAGGTATGTATCCAGTTCATGAGTAGCTGTATCGATCATGAGTAGACCAAAGAAGAGTAAGTCGGATGAAGAGATTGGTGGTGGTAGTAGTAGCATTAGTACTGATACTGGTGGTGGTGGCATAAACAGGCATGTATTATTCACTTTCCAGATGTAAAAGCATCAGATCCAATTATTCTGCTTTCAAGCACTGAAAACCCTGTTGAGCGTCTTTAATTAAAGAAAAACTTCTGGATTTGATAGAGTGGACCTTCAAAAGGGCATTAAAAACTATGGTTCACTTTATTTGGCATGTAATGACAGAAAGGCTTTTTTCACTTCCTCTGACCAAAGTAGATATACACTATATATATATATATACACTTTGGTCATGTCAGAATGTGTTCGACGCATTATCCTATCTCCTGGATAATATTTACATTAGATTTGGGACCAAGTTATACAGACAAATTGTTGGAATTCCGATGGGTACAAACTGCGCACCTCTCGTAGCTGATTTATTTTTATACTGCTACGAAAGAGATTTCATGGATTCTTTTAACCATGATAATCAAGCTGACGTTATCGAGGCTTTTAATTCCACTTCTAGGTACCTCGATGACCTTCTGAACATTGACAACCCTTATTTTGAAGGTATGGTCAATCAAATTTATCCACCTGAACTACAGTTGAACAAAGCCAATATCTCGGATACCGAAGCCCCCTTTTTAGATCTACATCTTATTTGTTTCTTCTAAAATTTATGATAAGCGCGATGACTTTGATTTTGATATAATAAACTTTACGTTTTTGGATGGTAACGTTCCTCACCGTGCTTCTTATGGCGTATACATTTCGCAACTTATTAGGTTTGCTAGAGTCTGCAATCATGTTACAGACTTCAACGCTCGAAATAAATGTTTAACGGCCAAACTTCTCCAACAGGGCTATCGGTATCTTAAACTTCGAAAAACCCTTTCTAAATTTTATCGTAGACACTATGAATTGATTTCCAAATATAATGTTGGGTTAAAGACGCTTTTAAATGAGGGCCTTTCGGAACCAGAATTTTATGGTGACTTGGTTTACAAATTCAAGAAACTTATAGGAAGTAATGATTTTTCTTTTCGAAAAATCATAACACGTTACAGACGTATAGGTTATAACTTGAATGTTATGCGACATTCTGCATGCTTAGTTTTTAACCCAATCATGGTTGATAACTACGCTGCCTTCTTTAATTGCACGCCGGTGGGTCGGGCGTCAGACTCTATGATGGCCCCGACTTAAAGCTATTCATTTTAGTTGGTTGGGGCCGGAGCTTCTTGTCTGCTGCTTGGCCCACCGGGGTCCAACTGATGTTTTTTCTTTTGCTCCGGAGTTAGTAAGTTTTTCGGCGCCCAGGGATCTCCATCGTCGGGCAGCTTACTGAATCTGTGAGTCCTGGTTTTTGATTCATCAGGATGTTAATCATGATTTATTTGTTTGTTCTTGATGATTCATTGACTAGTTAGAGATTTACCACGAGGACCGAAGAACTAACTAAATGTTATAAACCACTGCAGAAGCTTAGGGTGAGGTTACGGCCGTGTAAAATCGATTTAAGCCCGCCAGTAACTTTTTGTTACTGATCGTTCCAAGTCGATACTTCTGTGGTGGTTCTTTTTGTTTTATGTCTTGGTGTTTAATATTTTTGTGCTGTTGGCACCTTATGTATGTTATCATATTTTTAGTTAAGTTAAGGTAACTGATTGGCCACCTATTGGGAAAATAGCTGCTCATTCGGCTTACGAAATGTTTACCTGATTGTTAGTTTGGTTTTTTCCCACCTCGGGTTTTTGGAGTGGGAATCTTTTGCTGATTGCGCCTTTTCCTGATCTTTGCCTACTTGTACCTTTTCAGAAACTAAATGATATTTGCAGGCGCAGACTCTTAGAACCAATAGATTCTGCAAATAGAATGACAGACATATGTTCTCAAGTGCCGTCATCATATGTTACAGAACACATGCATGGATATCACAGACAATGCTATCAGCGTTTCACATGCAACTTAACCCGTTTGAAAGCATCTGCTGTATTAGAGGAGAAACCCTCTACATTACGACGAAGGCGCAGATCATCTGCTGAGAAATACATTTTCCCACCAGAATGTATTTTTTGTGACAACGGTGGTAGGCGGAGTGTTGAGAAAGGTAACATGTAGACAACAGAGGACCTTTCCAAATTTGAATATGGTGGAGGGGCCATTATCCTTGAAACAGGTGAAAACTGTAATGCCTATTCTATGTTAAGAAAAATCAAAGGTTATGATTTGTTTGCTTGTGAACCCCAGTTTCACGCAAGATGTCGTAAAGAATATACCAGTAAGCCGACTAGCGTTAACATAGATTTTGAATCCAAATCCCGGCAATCAGAAATGGAACTAGCTCATGCCGATGCATTTAAAGAAGTATGTCTTATAGTTGACGATAGGCTAATCAATGGCAACTTAAGTGCCATTGTACTGAGTATGTCTGCAGAACTAAGTTCATATGCCAGTCGCACTAGGGAGCCATTGTCAATAGAGGATTTGTACACCAATGAAGATTGATACTTTCCCTGACTTCCAAGCTGAACAAATGATAGATGTTCATTGTAACATTTGATTAATTTTGCCTTCAAATTCTCTGATCTATACTAAGGATTTGCAAACGGGGTTTTCTCAAGGCTTTTAACATATGTTGTGCGCAGGTCTGACAGTTTGATTATGCCTCAATCTTTGATTAGCCTATCGTCAACTATAAGACATACTTCTTTAAATGCATCGGCATGAGCTAGTTCCATTTCTAATTGCTGGGATTTGGATTCAAAATCTATGTTAGCTTTAGTCGGCTTACGGGTATATTCTTTACGACATCTTGCGTAAAACTGGGCTTCTCAAGCAAATAAATCATAACCTTTGATTTTTCTTAACACAGTTTTCACCTGTTTCAATGATAATGGCCCCTCCACCATATTCAAATTTGGAAAGGTCCTCTGTTGTCTACAGACTACATGTTACCTTTTTTAACACTCCGTCTACCACCTTTGTCACAAAAAAATACATTCTGGTGGGAAAATGTATTTCTCAGCAGATGATCTGCGCCTTGGTCGTAATGTAGAGGGTTTCTCCTCTAATACAGCAGATGCCTTTAAACGGATTAAGTTGCCTGTGAAACGTTAATAGCATTGTCTGTGATATCCATGCATGTGTTCGGTAACATATGATGACAGCACTGGAGAACAGATGTCTGTCATTCTATTTGCAGAATCTATTGGTTCTAAGAGTCTGCGCCTGCAAATATCATTTAGTTTCTGAAGACGCTCAACAGGATTTTCAGTGCTTGAAAGCAGAATAATTGCGTCTGATGTTTTTACATCTGGAAAGTGAATAATACATGTCTGTTTATGCCACCACCACCAGTATCAGTACTAATGCTACTACTACCACCACCAGTCTCTACATCCGACTTACTCTTCTTTGGTCTACTCATGATCGATACAGCTACTCATGAACTGGATACATACCTGAAAAAAAAAATGAATGAATGAGCTAGTTTGCTCATACAATGCAAATACTTTATTTTAACCTCTAAGCCCTTTGACCCAACATAACTGTATGACAGCCATTTTGGATGACATGCCACATGATATACTATTTACACAAACAGACACCAAAAGAATGAGACTTATTTGCATGTTTAGGTAGTTGATCATACTATTTCTTGTTATCAGTAAATGATCATAGAAAATAATCATGGTAATAACACTAGCTTTCAAAAGGCCTCAATATTTCCAGCCATCTTGTCAGACATATTAGAGAATACTGACGGGTACTTGCGCTGACATTTATACAAGATAATCTTTGCTAAATCATTATAGAAATAATATATTTCTCTATCTTGCAAATGGCCAAAACAACAAAAATGTAAGTGAGACTGAAAAAAACAAAACAAACAACAACCTTTATTTTCGAAAAATGGCGAAAAAGCGCAATATTTGCATTTCAAAGTGGCGGCCATCTTGGATACCAGCATTTTAAAACTTGTAATTTGGTTTATTAATATTGGAAATGTAGTCTAGACACTTAATATACATGTTTTGCTCATAAAAGTAAGCAGATTAGAAGGTTTAAGACTGATGTTACACTGAACATGGACTTTGACAGTTTTGCATGGCGGCCATCTTGAAAACCGTCCAAAATGGCGGTTCCATAGCACGATATCGAATGTTAACATCTTGATTCTTAATCAGGGAGGTCCAATGAACAATTTTATACCATTCCCAGAGGATCCTTCGGGGGGTGCATGGTAAGCCCTCCTGGCCCACGGAGTATTATGTAAATAGCGGAGTTTGCGTTTTTATGCCCCCAACTTTGAAAAAGTTGGAAGGGCATATTGCTTTCGGCTTGTCTGTCTGTCTGTGTGTGTGTGTGTGTGTGTGTGTGTGCGTGTGTACGTCTGTTAACTTTTGAATGGTGAATGTTAGGGCTTTGAAATTTTATGTGTATGTTCCTCATGAAAAAATAGTTGACCCGTATTTTTTTTCTTGTCCGAGTTATGCCCCTTTTCTGAGTTATTTCCCTTTGAAAACAAAATTTGAAAATCTTGTGTGCAAGATATCTCGGAAAGAATTTAAGCTAGAGCCTTCATATTTGGTATACTGGTTGGGGCTGATGAGTAGATGACCTGATAAACTTTTGAGAACTTTCCGTCAGATTTTGGCAAAACTACGGAATTTTGAAATTTTGATTGATTTTTCCACTTTTCGATGAAATTTGAACGGTGAATGCTAGGGTTTTGAAATTTCATATACAGATTCCTCATGAAAAAATAGTTGACCCATATTTTTTTCATGTCCAAGTTATGCCCCTTTTCTGAGTTATGTCCCTTTGAAAACAAAATTTGAAAGTATTGTGTGCAAGATATCTCAAAAAGTATTTGAGCTAGAGCCTTCATATTTGGTATACTGGTTGGCGCTGATGAGTAGATGACCTGATTAACTTTTGAGAACTTTCTCTCAAATTTTGACAAAAATACGGAATTTTAAAATTTTCATTAATTTTTCCACTTTTCGGTGAAATTTGAAACTTTTGAACGATGAATGTTAGGGTTTTGAAATTTCATATACAAATTCCTCGTGAAAAAATAGTTTGGTATACTGGTTGGGGCTGATGAGTAGATGACCTGATTAACTTTTGAGAACTTTCTCTCAAAATTTGACAAAAATACGGAATTTTAAAATTTTGATTAATTTTTCCACTTTTCGGTGAAATTTGAAACTTTTGAACGATGAATGTTAGGGTTTTGAAATTTCATATACAAATTCCTCATGAAAAAATCGTTGACCCATATTTTTTTCATGTTCAAGTTATGCGCCTTTTTGGAGTTATGCCCCTTTTAAAACAAAATTTGAAAATCTTGTGTGCAAGATATCTGAAAAAGTATTTAAGCTTGAGCCTTCATATTTGGTATACTGGTTGGGGCTGAGAAGAAGATCACCTGATTAACTTTTGAGGACTTTCCGTCAAATTTTGACAAAATAACTCCATTTTGAAATTTTTACTCCATTTCTAATTTGTATGCAAAAAGCTTACATTCTGTTTCTGGATCGAGGTCTAAAACATAGGCAACCGAACAGCTTCTTTAGGAAATTAAATTTCACTTCATTCAAATGAAATAAATGAATCATACAAGCTGCCAGCTTAGGGACAAGCATACAGTTGGGGGCATAGTGTTTTACAAACACACATTTCTAGTTATAAATGTATATAAAGGCCAGCGATAAACTTTCTTACTTATTTGTTGGTATTATTTGGTTGTATTGTTTTGTTTTTAACGTCTCAAACAACAATTGTTCAGTCATGTCGGGACGGAACCATTGTCTTCTGGGTATGAACCAGTACTTTAGAGAGTAAAAATGTTTAGCTCAATGACACAATGCGGCATCCCAGCAGTGCTCCAGCCAAGGATCTCTCAGTTATGAGTCTTTTCAGGTTTATTTCTTTGATTTAATGCATTACGTCCCAGTCAACAACTTGTATCATGTCTTGACGTTGTCTCCATTTTATGGGACATCCGAAATGTGCTTTTCAAATATAACCACCCAAGAAAGTGAGTGAGAGATAAGAGGGTGATTCATTATGACCGATCTTTCCTATTGCCATCTAAAGAAACATATATGGATTACAAGGGTTACATGTTCCAAAATTGCTCAAATTGAAATTCTTATATATTTATTGTATATTTATTTCTTATTCTACGTATGTATTGTTATATTATCATCATTTTTAATTACTAACGTTTTTGTCTGTCGCCTGGTCCTTGTTCAAGTCAATGATAATCGCCGTTTCTTCTTTTAATGGTGTTGATTGATTACCCATTATATGATGTTATGTTTTATCTGTTGAGATTACGTGAGATTCAAATTGTTCACCGTGACAAATCAATGACCGATTATAGGGTTTTTATGTGAAGCGAACAACCAACTTGAGGTTGTAAGCTGCAGCAGAAAATGATGATAGCTAATATAATCAAATTTACACTGGCCACCATTCGCGAATTAGCAGGTTCCTCTATTCACCATATGTTTAATGAACAAGTAGGCAATGATCAGGAAAAGGAGGAAAAGGCGCAATCAGAAAGAAATTCCCACTCCAAAAACCGAGGTGGGAAAAACTTAATTGACAATTAGGTAGTTATACTTAGAAAACATAGCGTAAGCCGAGTGAGCAGCTATTTCCCAATAGGCGGCCACTCAGTTACCCAATCTGCTTCTTTTTCTGTTCGAGCTTTTTCCGCATTTGGGGTTCAAAGGGCTTATTCCCTATTGTGGGCCCAACGGTGGATTTCCCCGTTTTGGTTTCAATGGCAGATTTCCCCATTTGGGGTTTAAAGGCGGCTTTCCCCTTGTGCGTATTCACCCATTGGGGTTTAAAGGCGGATTTTCACATTTAAGGTTCATCAGCGTACAATTCTGTCACATTGGACATTGTTTTAGCATCTTTCGTGGCGAGACTCTATAACGGGGGGAAATAGTCAACATATTAGGACTATATTCTCTAGGTTGCCGTCATTTTAATCATTCAGATTTCAGTTATTGAAGACGTCCATTTATAGCGTGGTACTGGCGCAGTCAAATTTTCAAGCAGTTTGTGCCCAGGCTGTATGGCAGCAATATAAATATTTCAAAATGTAAACAAAAAAAAAGCCATATGCTGAATACAAAAATACCTTATTTGCCACTGATTGCTGAACTACTGTATACCACAGATATGATTGAAATGTTGTCGTAGTAGTCAATTACCGTCACATGTAAAACCTCTCTGTCGTCCGAGTATATGGTCGACGGTCGTAAGTATGATGCTAGTGCGCTGTCATCCGAGACATGATACGACTATCGATATAATCGAACGACAACAAGTCTTGCATGTGTTGATATACAAATGACTCGGACGACAGCACAAGTAACATCATTTGAATCTCCAAGGTGTATACGCAAATTCATTTGTTAACATTCTTCAAAATGGCTTTGTGGAAACTCGTCCGCCTCCGGGAAAGTGACTTATCGATCCTTTCAAAACGAAGTAAAAAGACACAACAATAAATTTTGAGTTTTTATGCCCCCAACTTTGAATTATGCCCCCAACTTTGAAAAAGTTGGAAGGGCATATTGCTTTCGGCTTGTCTGTCTGTCTGTCTGTGTGTGCGTGTGTACGTCTGTTAACTTTTGAATGGTGAATGTTAGGGATTTGAAATTTTATGTGAGTATTCCTCATGGAAAAATAGTTGACCCGTATTTTTTTTCTTGTCCGAGTTATGCCCCTTTTCTGAGTTATTTCCCTTGGAAAACAAAATTTGAAAATCTTGTGTGCAAGATATCTCGAAAAGTGTTTTAAGCTAGAGCCTTCATATTTGGTATACTGGTTGGGGCTGATGAGTAGATGACCTGATTAACTTTTTAGAACTTTCTGTTTTGAATTTTGACAAAAATACGGAATTTTGAAATTTTGATTGATTTTTCCACTTTTCGGTGAAATTTGAAACTTTTGAACGGTGAATGCTAGGGTTTTGAAATTTCATATAAAGGTTCCTCATGAAAAAATAGTTGACCCATATTTTTTTCATGTCCAAGTTATGCCCCTTTTCTGAGTTATGTCCCTTTGAAAACAAACTTTGAAAATCTTGTGTGCAAGATATCTCAAAAAGTATTTGAGCTAGAGCATTCATATTTGGTATACTGGTTGGGGCTGATGAGTAGATGACCTGATTAACTTTTGAGAACTTTTTGTCAAATTTTGATAAACATACGGAATGTTGAAATTTTGATTAATTTTTCCACTTTTCGGTGAAATTTGAAACTTTTGAACGGAGAATGTTAGGGTTTTGAAATTTCATATACAAATTCCTCATGAAAAAAAAAGTTGACCCGTATTTTTTTTTTCATGTCCAAGTTACGCGCCTTTTTGGAGTTATGCCCCTTTTAAAACAAAATTTGAAAATCTTGTGTGCAAGATATCTCAAAAAGTATTTAAGCTAGAGCCATCATATTTGGTATACTGGTTGGGGATGAAAAGAAGATCACCTGATTAACTTTTTAGGACTTTCCGTCAAATTTTGAAAAAATAACTCCATTTCGAAATTTTTACTCCATTTATAACTTGTCTACAAAAAGCTTTCATTCTGTTTCTGGATCTAGGTCAAAAACAGAGGCAACCGAACAGCTTCTTTAGGAAATTAAATTTCACTTCATTCAAATGAAATAAATGAATCATACAAGCTGCCAGTTTAGGGACAAGTATACAGTTGGGGGCATAGTGTTTTACAAACACGCATTTCTAGTTTATTTTAGTATTGATTTTCAGTTGATACAGGTTTACAGCAAATTTACTCAAGCCAAATTGAAAACATATGCTGCCAAAATTATTATTAATAATCGACACAGTTTGCCAAAACGAAATCGATTCATGGAGTGGTATAAACATAAATTGCCCAAAAGTTGAAATGAGTGTCATTATCATTATATGTGCACACAGTTGTAAGACAGTGCACGATATCAAATTGTCAGTTTTGATGACATTTCTTTCCTTACTTTTTCTTCCTTTTTTATTTTATTTTTTATTATTTTATTTTTTTATTTTTTTTTTTTTTTTGTAATTTTTTCAATAGTTTTGTATTTTTTATTGTCTCAGACAATACCCATAATATTTGTGACAGCATTCCTGCTTTAGAACTCTTTCACAACATAACGTATAGTGTCTGAATTTTCTAGTGTTTTATATATATTCAATTATTTATTTTTTCAAGTTGAATGAATAAATATCCAGACACAGTTGTTGTTGGGACTACATTGGCTTGTTTCAAGTGTAATAGAGCAGTATGTGCTTGGAAATTTGCCCATTCAACTTTTATCAAACAAAGTCCTTTTTTTCGCTTCAAACTTCAAACCTAACAGCCACATCACTGGAAGAAGGACTCGGGCAGGTCGCCGTGTTCTCATAGAAAGGCGGATTCAAGCTTGATCCCTGAAGAGGAACGTCGAGTCTTGCCCAAATATCGTTGACGACCGTAATACTGTTGGCCGAGTCCGCGAGTGGAGTTAGGTCGGATTCCTGGCCGTTTTCGATTCTCACCATTGACATCTCAATTCTGATAGGGATACTCGAAGTCGACAAGGGTTCCGCTGGTTGACACACCGATGTAGAGGTTGTGGCAGAAGAAACATGTGTTGACAGCACTGCGTCAGTGTTGGCGTTTATGCGTTTGATGGTAGCCCTGTAGTTGACATCCGAGTCAACAGAAACAGCCGTGGGAGGACTGCCAGAAACAATTTGACTCCTGAGTTTAGCCCCGAGAATCTCAGACACTGTAAAATAAACTTGTATGTATCAGTAAAACTGGCATGTATCAGACAAAATTTAAATCAGAGAATAAATCCTTAAAAATGGAAATAAAGATAAAACTGGGATCCTGAGAAAAGGGATGGGCCTTACCGCGGTTTCGGCTACTCAAGCTTCTTCAGTGACCCTATAGATTTGGCAACATGGGGACAAAGAGAATTGCTGTAATTTTGCATCTTTCAACAGGGTAGTCGATACAAAGACTAGCAGCGAATCCAAATGGGACCAAATATTTAATATCGTTGGTTAAAAATGAAGACGTTTAGTCAGTAATGTCGGGACGGATCCGAAGTTTGACGCACTACCACTAAAGTAGTAGTAGTTGTATTATTATTATTATTATTAGTAGTAGTAGTAGTAGTAGTATTTACGTTTTTCATATGCGTGCTATAAGATAGAAAGGTACAAGTAGGCAAAGATCAGGAAAAGGCGCAATCAGAAAAAGATTCCCACTCCAAAAAACCGAGGTTGGAAAAAACCAAACTAACATTCAGGTACCTATACCATGAAAACATATCGTAAGCCGAATGAGCAGCTATTTTCCCAAGAGCATTCATATGAGTGGTTTAGAGATAGAGCAAAAGCCGTCTTACCTCCGATCAGAGCAATTACCCCGAGGAAAAGTAGACTTTTCATCCTGAAATCCTGAAACAGGAGTAAAAAAGTCATTTGATAAGGTCATATTTGATTTATTCTAGACTGACTTTTCTCGATGATACGCAATTATTATCAGAATTTGTTAATGTAGGCTCGTTCTTCAAATAATACTTCAGAAATACGTTCAGTTCAGCACATGATACAAAATGACATGAAATTAGACTTAAATGCAAAAGAAACAAAACACCTTTATTGCATGATCTTTATACCATGTTTATGCTCAAGATAAATAAACTTTTACGTTATTTGAGTCTTCTTATTTGCAACAAAGCAATCACCACAATTCTGTTGTTTCTATTAACGATTTTATACCAAGTTTTAAGCATTCCCAAAAAGGATTTTCTTTACAGAGAATATTTTAACGAATAACTACACATTCTATTTGTGACAATAAATTAAAATTATAAAAAATATCAAATCTTGACTAAAATTTTCTAAACGTTCGAAATAGTTTTATGATGATAAATTAACATTATACAACAATATCAAATCTTGTTAAAAAATTTGCAAACGTTTGAAATAATACTATGATGATGAATTAGAATTAAACATACCCAATCTTGTTGAAAATCTTTCTAATACTTTTAAAAAGTTTTATGATAAATCATTATTATAAAAAAAACTTGTTTCAAATTTTTCTTAACGTTTGAAATAGTTTTATGATGATGATAATAATTTCAAAATACTAAAAAATATACAATCTTGTTTTAAAATCTTCCTAAACGTTTGAAATAGTTTGATGATTATGAAGTAAAATTATAAAACGATATCCAATCTTGTTGAAACTATTTCTAAACGTTTGAAATAATTTGAATGGATCTTGTATATGTTTTAACTTGAAATAATAAAAATTGTAATATGCAATATGTTATACAAACTTGTCAAACTTTGCAAAAACGATTTGGTGAACACTATCGTAGAATCACAAGGCCTAAAAATATCGATACCTTTCTCTACCAGCACTTTAAATGCACTGGTCATTCTCCCCATAATGTTACAGTTCACCCAGTGGAGAAAATTTCATATGATTCTAGTTCTTCCACTAGATTCAAAAACATCAAACGATTTGAAACTGAACTTAAATGGATAAAATTATTGCAAACACTCTTTTCCACTGGGATTTAACAACAACATTTACCATGAAGTTAATATTTCTAAAATGCCCGATTTTGATATTCTTACACTTTTAGAGTCTCATAATCGTAAATCCAGATCTCATGGTATAAGGAAAAGAGGTAATGACAAGCGAAAACGATGCGCTGCAATGAAATTGAACACTTCCCTTAATGATTTAGCGGCTCAACTAAGGGAACACGGTCGACATTCTTTGCTTTCTTATCTTAGTTTTCTACCTATTGCTGTATTACGTTCCTTGGACACAGAGGCTAACATATTTTACGACAGAAATCATCAAATGTACGATGCTGCACTGCTGACAAGATGTTATACTCAACATGCTCTTCGTCCATTTATCGATTCCGAATCTAATTATATACGGCATTTCATTAAAATTCCATTCATTAATAAAGGAATTGCCTTTATTGATTTACCACGTATATTCCAGGACTATACCTACGTACTTCCAAAACTCGGAACCTCCTTTTATTTGTTACAAATTTTACAAACCAATCAGAAATCCTATTTTTAATTTCAATAAGCTTGTTCCTGATCTTGATATTCATGCTAATACTCCTAAGTCTTGAGAGTGTAAAGATTCAAAATATCTTTATCAACAGCCGGACATATAGTAACTGGAAATTTAAAAAATAATTTCGGATTCTAGAATTCGCAATATTGTTTCTAAACGTCTGAAATACAGATTCCCTTCCTACATTCTGGGGGAAAATGTGAAATCCATCTTTGGTGACAATGTCATTGCCTATTTGTCTTTTTTTTTTATTGTCTAACTTGGAACTCGATGACTTCATCACATTAATCATTGGTAGGCGACTACCAATTGTAATAGACGTGTTAACCAAGGACGTACATTGTGATCTCATTCTTCTCAGAAATAATCTATTGCGGGCATTGTTAGTGTGATACCTACTTAAACATAAACTCTCAAAGAAACAGCCTTTCCTTGGCTGGAAACTTATCTGACTCTAGTGAAACTATTGTCTAGTTTGCAATGAACTTGAGTACACTGTTTACCTTTATGTACATATACACTATTTCTTGCTCCTTGTTTAACTTGTTTTGATGTATATTATCTGATAATTGTGTGATAATCTTCAAATTTTGGAGGAAATAAAGTTATTATTATTATTATTATTATTATTATTATTATTATTATTACAGCATTTCTATTATTATCTTACGACAACTGATAACACTCTTCATATAACTCTAGCTGTTATTTCCTGTATATATCAGCCGTATTAAGTATTATCAGCAACACTTAACCAACTACATTAGGAACATATATTAAGCATATTCCAAACATTTTTACAAACACAACGCAAGGAGTATCACAATTCTTTTAGAATATGTTAGAAATACACGACAGGCAAACTGGTGTCGTAAGGGGATGGAGGAGCGGAAAAAAAGAAAAGTAAATTACATTTATAAAAAACATCGTCCAATCTTGTTGCAAATCTTTCTAAACGTTTGAAATAGCTTTATGATGATAAATTAAAGAATTATAAAAAATATCAAATCGTGTTTTAAATATTTTTAAAACATTTGAAATAGATTAATGATGATAAATTAGAATTACAAAAATATCCAATCTTGTTTAAATATTTCTAAATGTTTGCAATAGTTTTTCGATAAATTAAAATTATAACAAAATATTCAACCTTTCAATCTTGCTTAAAATCATTCCAAACATTGAAATAGTACTATGATTATAAATCAAAATATCCAATCTTGTTTCAAATATTTTCAAACATTTGAAATAGCTTTATGAAGATAAATTAAAATTGTAGCAAAAATCTCACCTTGTTTAAAATGTTTCTAAACGTTTGACCTTGTTTTATTTTGATATATTGAAAAATAAAAAAATATTCAATCTTGTTGAAAACCTTACAAAACATTTTTATTTCTTTTATATTTTGATATATTGAAAAATAAAAAAAATTTCAAATTTGTTGAAAATCTTACAAAACATTTAAAACAATAGTTTATGATAATAAATTAGAATTATAAAAAAAAATCCAATCTTCTTGAAAATCAACGTATAAGTTTTAAATTGTTTTATGATGATAAATTAGTAGCATAAAATATCCAATCTTGTTGAACATCTTTCTAAACGTTTGAAATAGCTTAATCATGTTGAATTAAAACCTTTAAAATATGCAATTTGTTGGAAATCTTTCCCTTATTTTGAAATAGTTTCATGATGATAAATTAAAATAATGAAAAAAAAAAAAAAAATCAAATCTTGTTGAAAATGTTTCTAAACGTTTGAAACTTGTTTATGATAATCATTTTAATTATGAACATAACCTTGTGTAATATCTTTCTAGGCATTTGAAATAGTTCTATGATGATAAATTAAAATCATAAAAAATATTCAACCTCGTTTAAAATCTTTCTAAACGTTGGAAACAGTTTTGTAATGATAAATAATAAAAAAAAGAATATCAAATCTTGTTGAAAATTTTTCTGAGCGTTTGAAATAATTTTATGATGATAAATTAAAATAAAAGTATCCAGTTTTGTTTAAAATAGTAAATTGAAATAATAAAAAAAAATCAAATTTTGTTGAAAATCTAAAAGTTTAAAAGAGAAACCCTTACCTTCTGTCTCTTTCTTTGCGTCTAGTGAATAGTAAAACTCGATAGCTCGAAGTTTGAAGTGTGGTGATCACTCGTCGGCCGCCGCGGTATTTTATAGAACCAGTCGGCGTAGAGGTGGTCTTGCACACGGCACTAGTGTCTCATCAAGGAGATGGTTGTGATTAATCATGGTAGCCCTCAGGCTTAACCACGCATGCCCGTAGCTTTAAGGTACATTGCTACAATGCGGTAGATCTGCCAGCCTGACCAGACGCGTGGTCATCTTTCGTGGAGAACAATCCCCCCGTTATCAATCCCGCCACGGGGTTTAAATGTGCTTCTGATGTGCGAAAGACTAGCACAGTACTGGTACTGGTATGGTACAAAGTACACAGTGACATTGGTAATGCCGCTGACTATCTCGACTTGGCATGATAAAGTGCATGGAAAGGTTCTCTCCATTCAGTCTAATTTTCTGTTATTTTCTTTCTTTATAAATCTTGTCATATGATATGTTTTGTACTTTGCTCATGGCACTCAGCATAAGGATAGCACTGGGACATGCCTGTCGTGTTGGCGATCATATCCATCCTGACTTAATATAGCTAAGCCGCAAACCTCAGGGGGAACAAGCAAAGTCACAGCTCAGATGCACGATAATATCTCATCTGATCAACGTCTGTACATTTCTTTTAATACAGATAGTGCAATTCATTTAATCCGTTTTATTCCAAAATGTAAAGTCTATATAGTTGTAAAGCCCAAAGTGTTCCTGACCTGTCTAAATCTCCGAAGCCCCAGGCAAATTTGACAATAATTATTCGTCGCCATCATCATCTTCGGCATTTGCTTCCCTCAGTACTTAAGTATTCTCGCAATGTGGGTCGTTTGGTAACCGTTTCCATAGTGATACTTCTTTCCGGTATATGTGTTGTAGAGATCTAATGAAATACCAAGTGGTCATTCGGTCTAAGTGACAACCTTTTGGGTAAGAACTGCCCACGCCCACTTGTTAGACTACAGCCTTCAGTGCATTACATACGGTAGATAGACCACACAGAAGAACCCCTACGGGCCGGAAAAACTTGTTTACCTCGCGTGGTTGGCGTATTCAAGATATGTCATGTAGTAAGGTTAAATCACTAGGTCTTGTGGATTTTGAAGAATTAAATTTATTTTGCTGACTATGTTTCACTGGTTCTCTGTTCTCGTTGAGAAGTTAAGTATAGAGAAGTTAACTGGTCCCAAGCTCACACCAAGCAAACTAAGAAAAGAAAAAAGGTACAAGAAGGCAACGATCAGGAAAAGGCGCAATCAGAAAAAGATTCCCACTCCAAAAACAGAAGCGGGAAAAAACCAAACCAACAACCAGGTACTTATACCATGAAAACAAATCGTAAGCCGAATGAGTTGCTTTTTTTCCCAATAGGTGGCCACTCGGTTACCTATACTTAACTAAAAATATGATAACATACATAAGGCGCCAACAGCACAAAAAATTTTTAAACACCAAGACATAAAACAAAAAGAACCACCACAGAAGAATCGCGTTGGAACGATCAGTAATTTAAAATTACTAGCGGGCTTAATCCGGTTTTACAGGTACCTTACCTCACCCTCAGCTTCTGCAGTGGTTCACAACATTTAGTTAGTTGTTCGGTCATCGTAGTGAATCTCTAACTAGTCAATGAATCATCATGGACAAACAAAACAAATAAATCATGATAAATTCCATAATGAATCAAAAACGAGGACTCACAGATTGAGTAAGCTGCCCGACGATGGAGATCTCTGGGCGCCCAATAACTTACTAACTCCGGAGCAAAAGAAAAACACCAGTTGAACCCCGTTGGGCCAAGCAACAGACAAGGAGCTCCGGCCCCAACCAACTAAAATGAATAGCTTTATGTCGGGGCCATAATAGAGTCTGACACCCGACCAACCGCCGTGCAATTAAAGAAGACAGCATAGTTATCAACCGTGATTGGGTTAAAAACTAAGCAGTAAGCATGCAGTTTAAGTTATATCCTATGCGTCCTTAATAACGCGTAATGGTTTTTCTGAATTGAAGTTTCTTAAATTTGTAAACCAAGTCACCATAAAATTCAGGTTTCGAAAGGCCCTAGCGTAAAAGGGCCTTTAGCCCAACAATAAATTTGGAAATCAGTTCATAGTGTCTGCGATAAAATTTAGAAAAGGTTTTTCGAAGTTTATGATACCGATAGCCCTGCTGATGAAGTTTGGCTGTTAAACATTTATTTCGCGCATTGAAGTCCGCAACATGATAGCAGACTCTAGCAAACTTAATAAGTTGCGAAATGTACAGTCAATAGACATAATTGTTCGTCACTTCCGAAAACTCCATAGACTTCAATGTATTTTCACATTTACAATAAAAATTATCTTGCCTCTTCTGGTCAACATATTTTTATGATTTTGGGGTCATTGGAAAGTTAAATAAATAAAGCAATAAACAAAGGTCATTTTTCGCTTTTTCACAATTGAAATACAAAAGTTTAAAGTTTAGCGAAATTTTGAAAAAGACACTTTCCCATTGACGTCAATGGTGACGTTGCCCAAAAATTGCCAAAAAAATTCTCGCGACTTTTTAAAAATTTGTAGCTTGAAAACGCATGCATGGAATTTAATGAAAAGACCTTTGTTTATTGCGTTAATCATTTACCTTTCAAATGACACCAAAAACAATAAAATATGTTGATCAGGAGAAGCAGGATAATTTTTCTTGCAAACATGAAAATACATTGAAGTCTATGGAGTTTTCCGAAGGTGACGAACAATTATGTCTGTTGACTGTATACGCCATAAGAAGCTCCAGAATCATTGTCGTGGCATTTAATCAATTATTCATATCTGTTATTATTATTATTATTATTATTATTATTATTATTATTATTATTATTGCTGCTGTTGTTGTTGTTTGTTGTTGTTTTTGACACTACTCTCTAACACAACACTTCTCTATTAAGTCTCCCGCAAGTGTCAAGCAAGGAATGTACTGGTACTATTTTAACGTCTTTGTTATGACACTGTCAGGGATAAAACTACCGCCCCCAAAGCGGGTGTTCTATCCGTTACGCTAAAGAGACCGGCTAATACTGCTTGTAGAAAGTACCAGTGATGCCGCTTTTGTCCTCAGGCCAAAAAAATGTGTGTTTCCTGTTTCATGCCAAAGAATTTAGTGTCGGTTCTTCTTCTTTTTTTCATTAGTTAGAACATGTTCATGGTGTTTACCCTTAAGACATAATGCAATGGGGATAAGACATCTATATATCTGATTATTCCAGCTGATATAATGAAAACGTTGCCCTGTCATGTCTGATGACTGGGCCGTTTAGCAGCACATCAAACAAATAAACATAAGTGAATGTTTAAGAGCAGCAAGCATATTAATGAGAAAGGGGACGGGCCATACCGCGGTTTCGCCTATTTAAGCCTCTTCAGTGACCCTGTAGATTTGGCAACATGAAGCCAAGAAGAATTACTGTAATTTAGCAACTTCCAACATGATAGTCGATACCCAGACTATCATAATCAAAAAGTGGCTAAATATATTAAATGTTGGTCAGAAAATGAATCTAAGCCTGTCTTTGTTCTCAATATTTCCGATGTGGACATTTCTTTCAGCTGGGGTAATTTTGGATAGAGCCAGTTCTGATTGTAGTATGTCAAATCGACATTTGGTTGTTTGGTTTATATCAATATATGTTGTACAGGTTCCAGATCAATGTGCAAATGGACAAGATTCGAATGTACAAACACAAACGCATTCTCATAATTATCAAGATCTCTGGCAAGAATCTGGGGTTGGTAACTCAAAGCCATCTTAAGCTAAGATCAACTTTGTCGGTATGTCGACTAGCTTGAGAATCCGAGGAGTCGAGCGTGGACGTTTTCTCATGACAAGGGTTGAATACCATTCAAGCCATAATTCATTAGAACTTCCTCGACATTAGTTTCGCTCAGTTTGGTTTGCCAAAAGTTAACAGGAAGCGTTAGTAGAAATTTCAGCCCCGAAGAGGTCTAATACACAATTAAATTAATATATGGGCGGCTTGACGTAAGTATGGAGGGGAAAGCCACACACGTGTTTTTGTTGGAGCCGTGTGCTACAAATACCGACATATAATCTTGCACGTATACAAAATAAACAAAAATACTTTTCCTAGACACCGGTGTCGTATGAAGTAACCTAAGCCTCCAATGTATACCAATTGGCAATAGCTGGTCAGACCAGAAAAAAGCACTTCTGCTTACCATTCAGGATCAGTCGAACGTTTCAAACATGCCGCTGTTACACTGTTTTAGTCATACTTGCCAAATTTCTATGACAAAAAAGTTCAGAAAGAGGCACTGACGGAGCTATATTTTTTTTTCCATCTTACCAAGTAATTTCTCATCCGCCAAACTTTTTGTCAACCCCCTAATAGTTTTGAATATTTCTTTGGATATTCAACTCACAAAATGTCAAACAGATATCGAAAGGGGATTTTACTGCGAGTCGATATTAGTTTAAAACAAGGATTCAGTTGACTATTAGAAATTCAGATCACGGCTTTAAACATGGCTTAAATGTGCGCACTCACGGATGAAGCCAAGCCATTTTTGCTCAACTGAGCCGAAAGCTCACAGGTATAGGCAGCCGGTGTCTATCGTCGTCGTCGTCCGTCCTCCATTTCAAAGACAAATATTTCTGAAGCTAGTGGGGCAATCTTATTCAAATTTTATGTGAACCATCATTGGATTAGGGGATTGGCTGCATTAGGTTTTGGAGCTGATTGTATCATAATTGTGGTTTCCATGGCAAAAATTAGCACCCATAGACTTATCTTTCTTTTCAGCTCAGAAAAACCATTATACGTTACAAACATATAGGATTCTATGCGACAGTCTGCATGCTTAGTTTGTAACCCAATCATGGTTGATAACTATGCTGCCTTCTTTAATTGCACGCCGGTGGGTCGGGCGTCGGACTCTGTGATGGTCCCGACTTAAAGCTGTTCATTTAGTTGGTTGGGACCGGAGCTTCTTGTCTGTTGATTGGCTCAACGGGGTTCAACTAGTGTTTTCATTAACTCCAGATTTTCAGTAAGTTGTTTGGCGCCCAGGGATCTCCATCGCCTGGCAGCTTACTGAATCTGTGAGTCCTCGTTTTTATTCATCGTGGTTGTTATTATGATGTATTTGTTTGTCCTTGGAGATTCATTGACCAGTTAGAAATTTACCACGAAGGACCGAACAACTAACTAAATGTTGTGAACCAGTTCAGAAGATGAGATGAGGTAATGGCCCTGTAAAACCAGTTTAAGCCCGTATATTTATGCAGCAGTGTTATATGGTGCTTTACATAGAATCTGCCGACGATGCCCCCAGGGTTAAAAATGCATTAGACTGTCATATTTAATCTGATTAGCAGAGAGACATTCTTTCGGTAATTATTTCGGTTTGCAAGTTGTGGTGCTGATACTTAAAACATTAGAAGAGGAACTTTGCTTCAGTATAAATGTACCAGTAATTGCGTAATATTTTACAACTTTCTTTCGGTAATTACATGTACAGTATGTAAGTTCATCATTATTACCGAATAAGTTCATATAATGACTATTCATATCATATCGATAAGAAAACAAAAGCTCTGTACTTTGTGTTACATCTTGATACTGACTTGAAAATAAGGCATTGGTTCAAAAATCAACAGCACACGACGCCCAAATTGCTCTTTCATTTGAATCCAAAGCATACAGAAAATGGTAATTACTATTCTGACATAAAATTATAACTGAAGCGTAAATGTACTACAAAAAGAACATTCCAACCGCTCGGATAGATAACCTCATAACCATATAAGGGTCAACCGTCCAGACAGATTACCTTGTGAGATCCATGGTCCACAACGCACTTCTTATCGAAGAGCCACTCGAATCTTGTCATTCAGTTACCTTCGCAAAGTATATTGTCTGAACGCCAGAACAGAAGTCAACAAATAGAACTGCTCTTTTTAGCTATCTGAATATCATTATCATTATACTAATCACCGGCTGTTTGAATTAATCCGATCTCATCATTCGGACTTGGAATAGATTTATACTTAAGTATATTATATTTGGCCTTGTTCTGATGTTGTGTAGCAACCACACGTTTCAAATTGGGAAATCGACATGAATCATATAGTTTCTCTTGTGGGCCATTGAGCATCATTGGACACCAAGAGTCATATTAAAATAAGAACTGCGTCAGATCTAGCCATGATAAACACACAAAATTTTCAGCATGGATATGTTACATGTACATTGTATATTTGTCCTCATGCAACAGAACAAATTATACCATGTCTAATTATTTTTTCCGTGAAATGGATCCACTGTAATTAATGCTTGAACGGCTCTAACAGTAGTAGTAGTAGTAGTAGTAGTAGTAGTAGTCTGGCAATAGTAGTGGGCGGTCGGGCGGTATGCAATGGTATCAAACAAAACCGCTATATTAAATATTATTTCATGCACACCATCTGTCGTTTTTCTACAACTACATGTACCTTACTGAATTTAGTAACATGTTGAAATTAATAGCATGTAGTATTCTGGAAGAAGGCATATACAATCACATTTAGCAAATAAGTTGTTTTCAGTTTTTGTTCCGACCAAATATTAGTTGACAGCAAGAAAGTAAGACCTATATGCAGACCCCAGGGTGGCCCGACAAATCGCATATATTAGTGAAGGTGGTGTCAGACCTTCTTTAGTAAGCAATCGAGCTCTTTAAATATGTAGTTATGTTGGTGTAATTAGTAGCCTGTCAGTTAAAAGGCGGGGCATGAAATTTTAATTTTTGTTCTAGGGCAGTGTGACACAAAACTATATGAGACTGTCTTTTCACATTCACAGTTACTCTTTGGGAGGAAAAAACGGGGTGAAGTTTGTACAATTTTCAATTTGACACCTTCCTAGGAAAATGGGGTAAGTATATTATTCAGCTCCAGTAATATAAATTTAGAAAAAAAAAATTATGATAGTCTTGAGCACTCACGTTTCGGATTTATTTTGACGATCGAGTTTTTCTTTTTATTCTTATTTATATTTCGCTGTAATGACTACATTTTCTTTCCTCTATTTCAGAATGAAAAATCTACTTTTCCTTGGTTTTCTGGTTTTGTTGAAAGGTAAGACGTCATAGATACTGATCTTATATTATAACACCAAATATATATGATATATTCTATAAACGTGAATATGGTCTTACCTCAGCGGATCCTCATCATGCCATGTATCTTATTGAAGTTCTCACGAAGTTTATCAAAGACAGAAACTTAATTGAAAAGAAAGACAATTGTCTTCTTTGTTTGTGATTATACTTTTTATAAAGCATGTTATAACTACCTGAAACAGTCGGAGACATAACGAAAACACGCCCATGTAATATACAGAGATTTTAAAAGTTATAAAAAAAAATGAAATTTTTCATCAGAAGAATTTTGATATTTTTCCTATTTTTGCTCAAAACTTAGATTGTGGGTACACGTTAGAACCGCCTCGGCGAGGCGGTTCTAACGAGTACCCACAATCTATGTTTTTGAGCAAAAATAAGAAAAATAGGTGTACCCCTGCAAACCCCAGTTTTGCTATATAAAAGTGGGGTTCAAGGGAGTTTATATTACACGGACATGTTTTCCAGATGAAAAGAAAAGTGTCCAATGCTTCTTTATTCTCCTTGTAGAATGTTTACAAACAAGTTTGGACAAAATCTGACAGAAGACAATTGTGTTTGCGAAGCGGTCATTATGAAGGCTTTGAGACGTCACGTAGCCTTATCCAAAGCATAATAGAAACAATTAATTGACAATCCAGAATACGATTTGCAATTTTCCTTCAAAAATAAGTTAACTTGGTCATTATAAATGGTACACTTCTGAATCTAAATGATTTACTGGTGACACGCCAAAATGACTACTTCACATCTTTTGAAACTAAGAAAAATAATAAATGGGGCAATTAATTAAGCATTAATAGTTTAACCTCATTGAATATTCAAAAAAGCTGCCCAATGATGGCCATATTGCAATCTTTGATAGCCTATTTTCCACATTTCTGAATCGATTTTACTGAAGTGGTAATGTTTTATTATTTTAATCCCATAAATAACAGCTTTTGGTGATGAGATACCCTTCTCATTATGGTTAATTTACTTTCTTTTGTTGTACAGTTTATGAGAATCATGGACTGAGCGCTTATATGAAGATCGAGATTGTCACCGGCGGCACAAATCTGGTGCGTGCTGAGCGTAAACTGGGCGTTAGCTACAAGCCTTTCGTCGCATTTATCCGTAACAATATCCAGCGACCAGTTTTGCCTACAGTTCGAACAGAGGATACTCTAATATGCCAGATTATACCACTGGCACCACACGCGGATGCAGATTTCGAGGTTACATTGGCGGTGAAAAGAAGAATGTATGGGTTGGAAACCAATGCTGAACCCATCGATAATCCAATAGCGGCCATCAACAGTCATGCATACGTGATGATTATACCTGTCCCGCAAGCAGAAGGCCTGAATGGTGAATATTTCTTTGGTACCCTACAGGAGTGTCTGGAAAATACTTCTCCTCTGAGTTCGCTTCAGTTTAGAGTCAACAATACTGACAATGCAATGATTCCATAAATTCAAATGTTCAGAGACAGCATGCAGCTGCAAAAAATAAAACGAAGACAGACCAACTTTATAGCAGAAAAAAAGTATGAAACTGTATGATACCTTAGTGCCTTCTACTCACAAGCAACATTTTTGTTTTTGTAGGACTAGGCCTAAGTTGTTTTTATTTGAGCTGCCTCGTGGAAAAACCAACAATGTGGTTTCCGACCGGGCCTGACACAAACCGGCCTGTACAAGCACAGAAAAGAGCTAGAAGCTTAGTAGAAGAGGAATTGTACTATCCGAGTAGCGAAAACAAAGGCGCTGATCAGCTTCGCAGTTACTGCGAAGCTGATCTGCGCCTTTGTTTTCGCCTATGCAGAATGTTGGTTTTCCCATGCAGCGACTCATTTGTCTTTATACGGAGGAGGAAATAAAAATAAAAATAAGAGACCCAAAACTTTTGTTTCGGCTAAAATAAAATACTTAAGACAAGATTTTTTTATTTCTCGCGAAACCTTAAAATGACCAATGAAACTATATCAAACGTCAATTATTCTTTCATGATAATAGCACAATTTGGGTCTAAAAAGTGATTATGCCTACATACATACACTGTTGTATGCTAAAATGCAAGTTGAAGTAAATTTATTATTTAATTTTTGACCAATTTGGGACAGGAGGAAGAAGAAAATAACAATTTTTCATTTTATTTTTATTTCAGTTTTGAAAATTTGGAGTGGGGGGGGGGGGGGGGCGGAGGGGTCCGTGAACCAGAAAATAAAAAAAATATAATTGCCCTAGTGACAAAGAATTTTCTTGCATTGTTTTATTTGCCTATATGTAACGAAATTATCAAAGTTTTTAAGAACTTCCTTGCCTTTTACATTAGGTAGGTAATTGACCCAGTAAAAGGTTCAAAATTTGAAAACCTTTTTTGAAATTGGAAACCAATAAATAAACATAACCTGTTAATTATTACAGAAGTGTTATCTCTAAAACATAAGAGATAACTGAGCTTGTAGGCATGCCTTTGGTTTGTATTATACGAGGATCGGTCAAAAATTCTGTCACTCCCTTTATTTCTCAATATCTATCATTGCAAAATATTTAAAAACATCTAAATCTGAATGATCATTGGTCTGGCGGGTCAGTAAGTTCTGTCATAGGTGTCACCATAACTTTGTTAATAGACGTGATAGATTGCTTTATTATACCTTTATTGAAATGGCTACATTTCTCCTTTATAATGATGCTAAAATAATATCCGAAACAAATAAATACTTAGTAATAGACGCCTTGAAAGACACCAGGGGTAAAACCAATGACACGTTTTCTAGAATTTGTGAATATTATTGAGTGCGTTTCATGCGTCATATCTTCATTACAACCGATCAAATTTTCTCCAACTTTACAGTGATAAATAATAGTAGATCTATGTTTAGAAAAGCAATGCGACAAAAATTACCGTTATCGATGCTATGCTGACTTTATAATAAAGCGATATATATGACGCCATCAAAATACGTAGCCCTATAGCATTTCTGGCACCTTTGAACCATTATATTTGCTTGCTTTTTATGAGTTTACTACAGGGCACACTAAGATGAAACAATAAATAGTTAAATGCATTTGAAGGTCCCTGGTCTACGTGTAGATAAATGCAAATGTCAATAAATGTCCTTTGAATTTAAACTGTAATTTTAATGTTTGTACTACAAGCCAATTTCAATTTTTCACTTTGCAATAACTCAATTTAATTCAATTGAATAATTCTGATTTTTGCAGGACTGACTCATCTATGTTTGAAAAATATATGGCATGGATTATATTTTTCAAAGTCGTTTTTCTTTAAATAATATTCACAAATTCATGAAAACGTGTCATTGGTTTTACCCCATGGGTCTTTCAAGGCGTCTATTTCGAAGTATTTATTTCTTTCATGCATTCTTTTGGCATCATTTTAAAGGAGAAATGTAGCCTTTCTCTCTTTAAATGTTTTTACTGCTTCCAAAGGATCTAACAATTATATTTTATTTACTTTCTATCAAGGTATAATACAGCAAACTATCATGTCTATTGTTACGACCTAGCGTAACTAGACAGGTACAGCGAAAAACAACCAAGTAATTTAAACTTAACAATATTTAATCAAACAAATAAATGCTGCAAATACATAAAAACAAACAAACAGATAAGTAAATAAATAAATAAATAACTTACAAAGTTAATGTCAAATAAGTCCTTGTCCCTCAAATGTAAGTCCACAATCCAGTAACCAGAATATGAGCACATGTATATTTTAATCCACACAAAACACTAGTGAAACAACCAAAATTATATACTTTAAATCACTTCAAATTTCTGAATACCTACGACTGAATTGGGACCTATATTTATACATCTAAGGAAATTCTCCAGGTTTCTAGAGAATGATATAATAAACTTTTCTCTAGAAAAGAAACGAACTAAACGAAAGTTCTTTTAAATTCTCCAAAGAGAATTTAGAATTCTCCAGAGAGAATTCAAGGCCGCAACGACCATCAAGACTAAACGAGAGTCCACTAGACCCTTCGAGATCTCAGTATACATAGTCCAAATATATTTTTAACTTATGGTAAAAAAAAAAAAAAAACACTCACTCCATTTTCATCTGGAATTATCCACAAAGTGCTCATAGAATTTTCTATACTTCTAAATTATATAACAGTGATAAAAATAATCAATGACATTCTTCTACAAAGTTCTAGATAATAAATTGTAGAAACATAAAAAGAAATATATATTAATTAATTGGGTTACACCCCTTTGATTATATATATATATAAATTATAAGTAATAGCTTTTAAAAGAATCAATATTATTGAATCAATTATATATAACACTTCCCCTCTTCAACGAAAAGAAAGTTTTGTGAAATAAAACTTTCTTTTGCAATACTCATATGCAAACATACAAGGCAAAACTGTCAAGCTCTTGAAAGGGTGTCTGGAATTATATTATCTCTACCTTTTATGTGTCTAATGTCAAGATTGTGCTCTTGCAACATGAGACTCCATCTGAGCAAACGCTGATTCTTGTTTTTCATTTTGTGTATGAAGGTCAGTGGATTGTGATCACTGAAGACGACAATTGGTGAATTTGCAGAAGACAGATACACTTGAAAGTGTTGAAGGGCAAGAATAAGAGATAGACATTCTTTCTCTATAGTAGAATAATTTCTTTGATGTTTGTCAAACTTCTTTGAAAAGTAACAAACAGGATGATCAACACCATTGTCATCTTCTTGTAACAATACACTGCCTGCACCAACATCACTTGCATCCACCGCCACTTTGAATTCTCTGTCAAAGCGTGGTGCTGATAGAACTGGAGCACTCTTAAGTATGGCCTTTAACTTATCAAAAGACTTCTGACAAGCCTCAGACCAAACATACCTGACCTTCTTACCAAGTAAATTTGTCAAAGGCTCAGCTATAACTGAAAAATTATTACAGAACTTTC
The DNA here is from genome assembly GCA_964017185.1 of Rugalucina vietnamica. Taxonomy (NCBI): domain Eukaryota; kingdom Metazoa; phylum Mollusca; class Bivalvia; order Lucinida; family Lucinidae; genus Rugalucina; species Rugalucina vietnamica. The sequence goes on along the minus strand of OZ024881.1, from coordinate 33,170,394 downwards.
TGTAATATCCAGCCATACCCAAAAAGCGCATCAGTTGCCGTTTTCCTGTAGGTACAGGAAAATCTGATATAGCCTCAACTTTGGCTTCTACAGGTCTGACCTGACCTTGTCCAACAATATGTCCTAGAAATGTCAAATTAGCATGGCAAAATTCACTTTTCAGTAAGTTTATTGTCAGTTTAGCATCACTGAGTCTTTTGAAGAATTCTCTGATGATCTCCAGGTGTTGTTTCCACTCTTCACTGTAGATGATGGCATCGTCGATGTAAGCTTTACACCCATCCAGACCGAAAATCAAACTATTAACCAAGCGCTGAAATGTTGCTGGAGAGTTTTTCATGCCAAAAGGCATCACTTTATATTGATAAAGTCCATCAGGAGTAACAAATGCCGAGATCTCCTTTGCTCTATCTGTAAGTGGAATCTGCCAAAACCCTTTCAAAAGATCGAATTTTGTCACATATTTGGCGTGACCAATGTTGTCGATGCAGTCATCAATTCTTGGTATGGGAAATGTGTCAGTTTTTGTGACAGAATTTACTTTTCTATAGTCTGTGCACATTCGAAATGTCCCATCAGATTTTGGCACAAGTATACAAGGAGAACTCCATTCACTTTGACTAGGTTCTATAAAGTCATTGTCCAGCAAATACTTAACTTCTTTCCTGAGATATTGTTGTCTTTCAGGATGAAGTCTATACGGATGTTGTTTCACCGGTTTTGCTCCTTCAATAATGTCTACATCATGGTAGATTTTATCGGTTCTGGATGGAATGTCCGGAAATAAGTGCTCATATTCAAGAATTAATTGTTTTAGTTCATGTTTCTTGTCCGGATCTAGATGTGACAGTTTCTGATCGAGGTCATGCAGAATGTCAGAATTCTGGAGTTTTGAGGATAATGGTTCACAGTTCACAGAGTTCATTTCTTCAAAGTCTGTCTGATTTTGTTCATGAGGGACAGAATTAACTATGCTTACTGAGGAAATAACTGAACTATCATTATCACTATCCCTATCAATGTACTTTTTAAGCATGTTAATATGACATAATTGTTTTTGCTTGCGCCTCCCAGGAGTGTTAACAATGTAATTTACATCACTTAACTTTTTCTCAACAGTATATGGACCATAATATCTAGCTTGTAATGGCCTGCCAGGAATGGGCAAAAGAGCAATCACCTTGTCTCCAGGGTCAAAATTTCTGTTCTGAGCATTTTCATCAAAATGCAACTTCATTTTGTTCTGAGCTGACTTAAGATTGGACCGAGCAACTTCCCAAGCTTTTGTCAATCTAGTTTTGAAGTCAGACACATACTGAAGTAAGTTCAAAGGACTGTCATTACTTGAAAGAAACTTCTCTTTCATAAGTTTTAAAGGTCCACGAACAGTGTGTCCGAAAACAAGTTCAAACGGACTGAACCCAAGAGACTCTTGTACTGACTCTCTGACAGCAAATAATAGCAAATGTATGCCTTCATCCCAATCTTTTTCGGTGTCAAAGCAGTAAGATCTGATCATGTTCTTCAAAGTTTGATGGAATCTTTCCAAAGCACCTTGACTTTCAGGATGATAAGCTGATGACTTGTATTGTTTAATGCCAAGTTCATGCATTACTTGCTGAAATGTTCCTGACATAAAATTGGAACCCTGATCTGATTGGACTGACTTTGGAAGACCTACAAGTGTGAAAAACTTCACAAGGGCCTTAACTATTGTTTTCGTCTTGATATTCTTGAGTGGAATTGCTTCAGGAAAACGTGTTGAAGCACACATTATTGTCAAGAGATATTGACAACCTGATTTAGTCTTGGGTAACGGACCTACACAGTCAATGATAATCCTACTAAATGGTTCATCAAATGCAGGAATAGGCTGTAAATTAGCTTTTGGAATAGTCTGATTAGGTTTTCCTACCATTTGACAAGTGTGACAGGATTTGCAATGTTGGGAAACATCAGATTTTAATCCTGGCCAGTAGAAATGCTTGAGAATTTTATGATAAGTCTTATTTATCCCTAAATGACCTGACATGGGAGTTTCATGGGCCAAGTTTAAGATTTCAGGACGATAAGCCTTAGGAACAACAATTTGGTGATTTATGGTCCATTCGTCTTCCGCTGAAACATCAGGAGGACGCCATTTTCTCATTAAGATGTCATTTTTGACATAAAAACAAACAGGAACCTGAGAAATTTCATTTTCATCTAAAGCCCTTTCAAATAAAGGCGAGATTTCAGGATCACTGTGCTGTTCTTGACAAAGTTGTGACCTTGACATTTGGTCGTGACCTTGGTCAATTAAAATTGAAGGTGTAAGGTCATTGTCTGACCTTTGTTTGTTGAAGTCGGTTTGACTTGGAGAAAAAGATTTTGAAATCTCATCATGAAAAGACTGACCTATAAAAGTGTCAGTTAAGTCTACATCCTGTATCCCATCATTCAATTTGACTTTCTTTGCCATAGCCCTTGTAACGGCACATGAAGGGTAAAGATCAGGAATTTCCTGCTCAATGGGATCAGGCAATTGATCCTCACAAGGTGTATTGGTCAAAAGTGGGTTTACCACAACCTTATCTCCGGCTAAGTCATTGCCTAATAGCAAGTGAACGCCTTTAAAAGGTAAAGAAGGCCTAATACCTACAGCCACAGGACCAGAAACTAAGTCTGAAGACAAATAAATGTTATGGAGCGGTACATTAACAAATCCACACTCTACTCCCTGAATAAGGACACTTGTCCCAGTTGAAGTCTTCTCGGAAAAAGGCAGGGTATCTGCTAAAATAAGAGACTGAGAAGCTCCGGTATCTCGTAAGATTTTAATAGGGGTAGACTGGGCAGAATCACTAGTAAGTGACACAAAACCTTCTGATAAGAATGGTTCATAAATCTCCATAATACAATCAGTCGCAGACGTTTTGGCCAAAATAGGATTTTCATCCTGAATAATCGACTGTGGTTTTGACCTTAAAGAAGTAAGACCTGTTGGTCTAGAATTATTTTGATTTTGTCTCTCTTTTCTTCTTTTCAAAGTTTCACATTCAGAAATGACGTGACCGTCACCTTTGCAATAATTGCAAAACAGCCGGGGTGAGTATGAGGATCTTTGACCTTTGTTTTCACTAGTATCTTTATTTTTAGGATTATGTGAAGGACTGGAACTATCAGCTGTAAGTCCAGCTTGTGGTTGTGGATTAGGTTGAGGAGAATTATTTCTCTGTTGAGGGTTAAATGGTTTTGACTGAGGTGTATTAGGTTTAAATTGAGGGTTAAAAGGTTTCTTGTAAGGCTTATTTACAAAAGACACCTTATGAGTCAGAGCATAATCATCAGCTAATCGTGCTGCTACATCTAAAGTTTCTACTTCCCTTTCGTCAAGAAAAGATTTGACATCAGAGTGTATGCATCGTTTGAACTCTTCAACAAGCATGAGCTGTCTTAATTTTGCATGATCAGACTTTACATCCTTTGAAGAACACCACCTATCAAATAATTGCTCCTTAGTTCTAGCAAATTCTACATGGGTTTGGTCATGTTCTTTCCTACAATTTCTGAATTTCTGCCTATAAGCTTCAGGTACTAACTCATAAGCCTTAAGAATCAGATTTTTGACTGTGTCATAATCTGAACTTTGATCAAGTGGAAGCTGAGTGTAAATTTCTCGAGCTTTACCAATAACAACACTCTGTAGAAGCAAGGTCCAATGCTCTTTTGGCCATTTCAAATTTTCTGCTACCTTCTCAAAATGTAAAAAGTACTTATCTACCTCTTTTTCTTGAAATGGAGGAACGAGCCTAATATGTTTTGTAACATCAAATTTTTTACTAGGATCAAAAGACACAGGAGGCATTGATTTACTGCTTAATTCAAGCTCTTTCATTTTTATTTCATAATGCATTTTCTCTTTTTCAAGTTCTACTCTTTCTAACATTTCTCTGTGTTTTTCCTTCTCTCGTTCTTCCATATCTATTTTTTCCTTTGCAAGCCTTTCTTCTAATGCTAACTTTTGTTTTTCAAGCTCTAACTTTTCTATTTGTATTCTTTCCTCCCTTTCAGCCTTATCTCTTGCAAGTTAGTTTTTCTTCCCTTTCTTCCTTATCTGCCCTTCTTTTTTCTTCAAACTCTAATCTTAATTTTTCTAGTTCAAGATGCCTTTTTAATTCTAACTCTTTCAACTGTATGTCGGTTTGTGAGACCATAATTAGAGATGTAGCTGAGGGTTCAAAAAATTCCTCATCAACAAGAAACTGAATGATAACATTCTTAATTTCACGTTTTAACATAGATGTTTTGACATCAGGTATGCTATAATGACTAGCAATGTCTAAAAGATCACTCTTTTTGGCCAAGTTTAACAGCTCTTAAGAAGGCGCAGCAATGAAATCTTCAAGTTTGAATAACATGGTTGCTTTTTGCTGGTATGACAAACAATAAATATCTTTTCAAATTCAGAATAAAATAGGTGCACAAAATGTTCAATCCCGGCTCAGAGCCCCCAAAATCTGTTACGACCTAGCGTAACTAGACAGGTACAGCGAAAAACAACCAAGTAATTTAAACTTAACAATATTTAATCAAACAAATAAATGCTGCAAATACATAAAAACAAACAAACAGATAAGTAAATAAATAAATAAATAACTTACAAAGTTAATGTCAAATAAGTCCTTGTCCCTCAAATGTAAGTCCACAATCCAGTAACCAGAATATGAGCACATGTATATTTTAATCCACACAAAACACTAGTGAAACAACCAAAATTATATACTTTAAATCACTTCAAATTTCTGAATACCTACGACTGAATTGGGACCTATATTTATACATCTAAGGAAATTCTCCAGGTTTCTAGAGAATGATATAATAAACTTTTCTCTAGAAAAGAAACGAACTAAACGAAAGTTCTTTTAAATTCTCCAAAGAGAATTTAGAATTCTCCAGAGAGAATTCAAGGCCGCAACGACCATCAAGACTAAACGAGAGTCCACTAGACCCTTCGAGATCTCAGTATACATAGTCCAAATATATTTTTAACTTATGGTAAAAAAAAAAAAACACTCACTCCATTTTCATCTGGAATTATCCACAAAGTGCTCATAGAATTTTCTATACTTCTAAATTATATAACAGTGATAAAAATAATCAATGACATTCTTCTACAAAGTTCTAGATAATAAATTGTAGAAACATAAAAAGAAATATATATTAATTAATTGGGTTACTCCCCTTTGATTATATATATATAAATTATAAGTAATAGCTTTTAAAAGAATCAATATTATTGAATCAATTATATATAACACTATTAACAACGTTATAACACCTATGACAAAACTGTCTGACCCATCCTCGTACATGTGGTAAAAATTGCGTGGCTGTTCGTGAATAAAGTGAAATAAAGCACTCTAAAAGAGTTGACCAGGTTAAAAAATAACGTAATAATGTACCGAAAAATGACAACGAAAATGATGTGATTTGTGCTAAATATAAAAAGTTTAGTCAGTAGCTTTGACAAGTCCGACAACTATCACACCCTGCTGCTTGCCTTAAATAAAAGTAAAACTAAGAGCCTTTAGGAGCAGTGAGCATATTAAAGAGAAAATGGGTGGGCCATACCGAGGTTTCGGCTACTTAAGCCTCATCAGTGACCCTTTAGATTTGGCAACATTGAGCCAAATATAATTACAGGAAATTTGAAACTTTCAAGATGGTAGTCAATACAAAGACTAGTGTTATCCAAATGGGGCCAAATATATTAAACGTTAGTTAGAAATGATTCTAAACCGATATTTCTGAATTCTCAGAATATCCTTGCTGATCTCAAAGGACCAAAAGGAAAATATAATCTGCACTGTGAATGATGTACGGGGAGACCTATTAGGGCCGCCACACGGCACAACACCAGCTGCAGTAATAGCATGAGAGCCTTTAAAAGCAGTGAGCATATTAATGAGAAAATGGGTGGGTCATACCGCGTTTTCGGCTACTTAAGCCTCATCAGTGACCCTTTAGGTTTGGCAACACTTAATTAAATTGCAAATTCAGATACTTCCTTTTTTTGAAGAGAAACTCCAAATTGTGCAATATGACCCAAATTACCTCCCTTTGAACGTTTTCACTGCCTCCAAAGGATCACCAGTTGTCCATTTCGACAGAGTTTTTTGCCTTTTTCGTAAAACATCATTTTTGTAATTACCCGATAAATGATAAAATCGGCGCTTTGTTTAATAGCGCTTTATGAGAGAATTTGTTGCTAGTGACAAAAATCCGAAAAAAAAATTTTGTCAAAATTCAGCCACAGTCTCGAAAAATAACATGTCAAATATTCATTAATTTGACATTACCTCCCTGTCAAATCGTTCCAAGGCGATACTTCAGTGGTGGTTCTTATTGTTTTATGTCTTGGTGTTAAAATTTCTTTGTGCTGCTGGCGCCTTATGTATATAAGCATATTTTAGTTAAGTTTAGATAACTGAGTGGGAAAATAGCTGCTCATTCGGCATACGATATGTTTTCGTGGTATAAGTGCCTGATTGCTGGTTTAGTTTTTTTCCCGCCTCGGTTTTTGGAGTGGCAATCTTTTTCTGATTGCGCCTTTTCCTGATCGTTGCCTACTTGTACCTTTTTATTCAGAGTTTCATGCGCGGATCCAGAGGAGGGGACCGGGGGTCCGGACCCCCCCTTGAATTTGAAAATTTTACCTAAAAAAAGGTAACTTCGGGATTTTTTGGTGGTTGGACCCCCTCTCGTCTATGACCAAAAATTATCATTTTCGTTGGACCCCCTCTCATGAAAATTTCTGGATCCGCGCATGAGTTTTATGACTGGTAATTTTAATCCCAAACTATCAATATAGCGATTTAAACAGTCCCAATGGGATTTTGCATGTATTTTCACTGACTAAACGTTAGCCGCTGAGCATATTTATAAATTAAGTGAATACATGTATATCCTACAAATATCAATCTTATTCAACAGAATTTAAGTGTTTTATTGCACAACGAAATGTCGAAATCGGCTTGTCATGTCATACTTTGAAACTGCATTTAAAGTCAACGGAAAAAATGACATCATAAGCTTCGAATCTATTTAACCATTGAACGTTACCATCGTGGTGTGCACTTAAGTAAAATCACAATAATGCCAGCAAATACAGCTGCGTTCAGTTATTAATATACCCCTACAATATTCAGAAATATATTGACAACTCTTCTTGATTTTGAACGATCGTCATTGGGAAGAAATGGACACCTGAGGGAATCTATTTTATATAATTTGTTGAGTGTTAGGGTAAATATTTACTCTGTATATAAAACTTCCAGATCTTGTAACGTTTTATGCCTAAATAGATTATAATATATATGGAACCCAATTTGTTTAACAAATAAGTTACACCCTGATTTTCATTCAATGTGCATTTTAGAATTTCACGGTAAAGCGATTGTTGCAATATAAAACTAAGCATGACAGTGTTATTTTGCAAGAAAACTAATATTCCACAAGGACGGTTTTACGAATTAAGCTTGCAAGTGGGTTCCTTCATGAGGTAAGCAGGTCTTAAAGCACTGTGGAGTCAACTCTGGCTTTGTTTTCTGTCAAAACGTGGATGTCTTTGTAAATTACGCCCACACAGACTTGGAATTTTCAGTCTTAGTACAGACATAGTTATCCTTTCATTAATAACAATTAAAATTACAATCCACTGACCATGGTTTCTTGAGGAATCTTTGAAGATGTTTTTGTTAAAAAATGGACTCCATATATTATATAATAAATTTAGGCATACGGCATCTCAAGGTCTGGAAGTTTTATATAGAGAGTAAATATTTATCCTCATACTTTTACAAATTATATAAACAACTTCATTGACTAGTTAAGGATTCACCACGAGAACCGAACAACTACCTAAATGTTGTGAACCACTGCAGAAGATGAGGGTGAGGTTAGGCGCCTGTAAAACCGGTTTAAGCCCCCCCCCCCAGTAATTTTATATTACTGATCGTTCCAAGGCGATACTTCTGTTGTGGTTCTAATTACTTTGTGTTTTGTGCTGATTGAGCCTTATGTATGTTTTCATATTTTAGTTCAGTTCGGGTAACTGAGTGGCCGCCTATTGGGGAATAGCTGCTCATTCGGCTTACGACATGTCTTCATGGTATAAGTACCTAAGTGTCATTTTAGTTTTCCCACCCCTCGGTTTATGGAGTGGGGATGTCTTTCTGATTGTGCCATTTCCTGATCATTGCCTATTTGTACTTCTTTCCTCAAAGTGTCTTTTCTTGCCGGTGACGATTGTTAAAAAACAAGAAGAGTTGTCAATCTATGTCTGAAAATTGCAGGGGTATATCAATGACAACGCAACTGTATAATGGCACAGTGGTATTTGAAAAGTTACAGGTTTACATATTAGATGTCGCTTTGTTTTGCAGTCAGCAGTGCACTGGTAACGTTCATTTCTGTCACATTGCTTTTAGACTGTATCACTTAAAAGTTGAAGAAAATGTGAACATGTTAGTTTTGAATATACAACACCTGAAAGGCACAATATAATAACTTTAACTATTTATTTTGGCATGATTTTGGCATTATAAAGGCGAAATATTATCCTTTCGAACAATGTATAATATAGCAGCCTATCGTGTCTATTAAGCGAAATCTTACACCTTTGACATAATTTTTGACCGATCCTCGTATGTGTGTTTGAATTTTCATTTGTGTTCATTTGGCATTTTGCAATTTGGAATAAAACTCCGTTATGGAACTTTATTTCTCTTTCATGAATTTTTGAGAGGGAGCAACTGATATTGTTTCTTGGTGATTTGGAGATTTAAAAGTGTGCGCACGCGTAGTGCAAATATTTCACGATTTGCATTATTAAAGACGACAAAATTCTAATTCAATTTTAATCGAAATGAAAATCAGTTTTTTGGCATGTTTTATCCTAATATTTCAGAATAGGAATCATACAACAACAAGCCCGAAAGTATTATCGTTTTACCTTTAAACTCGAATATCCGCGGTAACCTATTGTTGCGTTTTATTATTTTTATTTTATTTTATTTTATTTATTATTATGTTTTATTTTTGTATATATGTACGTTTTTATATTTTAGTTCAGTTCGGGAAACTGAGTGGCCGCCTATTGGGGAATAGCTGCTCACTCGGCTTACGACATGTTTTCATGGTATAAGTACCTAAGTGCCATTTTAGTTTTTCCCACCCCTCGGTTTATGGAGTGGGAATCTTTTTCTGATTGCGCCTTTTCCTGATCTTTGCCTACTTGTACCTTTTTATATCAGAGTTCTTGTGGTTGTGCCATGTGGCGGCCCTAAAAGGTCTCCCCGTACATCCATTTAATGCTCTTATTTTTCCAACCCTCAGGGATTGCTTGCAATCAGTTTGTGGAAATCTTTTTCTGATTGCGCCTTTTCCTGATCTTTGCCTACTTGTACCTTTTTGTGGTTGTGCCGTGTGGCGGCCTTAAAAAGTCTCCCCGTACATCCATTTAATGCTCTTATTTTTCCAATCCTCAGGGATTGCTTGCAATCAGTTTGTTCTAACTAAATGTTATGAACCACTGGTGAGGTTATGGCCATGTAAAACCGGTTTAAGCCCGTCAGTATCTTTGTGTTACTCATCGTTCCAATGCGATACTTCTATGGTGGTTCTTTTTGTTTTATGTCTTGGTGTTTAAAATTTTTGTGCTGTTGGCGCCTTATGTAGTTTTCATATTTTTAGTTAAGTTTAGGTAACTGAGTGGCCACCTATTAGGAAAATAGCTGCTCATTCGGCTTACGATATGTTTTATGGTATAAGTACCTAATTGTTAGTTTGGTTTGTTCCAACCTCCGTTTTTGGTGTGGGAATCTTCTTCTGATTGCGCCTTTTCCTGATCTTTGCCTACTTGTACCTTACTACATACTGCCCTATGGTATAATTAAAATTGCTTTTGAGAGGGTGTACTTTATCATGTAATCTTGCCTGTGCGGTAAAAAGTCCAGATAAGAAACGATAAAAACTTTGGTTGTGCTAAATTGGGAGGAAACAGTTGATAGTTATGTCAGTCACAACGTGTAAAATGCACGCAACATGCTATCGAAATGTCATACTGGAACTGATTAGCAGGTGTGCATTGTTATGAGGTGCGATTACGGATTCCAAGCTGAAAACAGCTATGAATAGAACTTTGGCTCATATTCATAATCAATTGCTTGAATCTTTAACATTTTTTCTCAGATGATTACTTGTAAGTTCACCATAATCTGAATTACATAATTGCACGTAATTTCGAGAGAAAAAATAAAGCACCTGTCCCAAATATTGCATCTTGACATTGTAAATACGACACCACACGACGCACCAAGTCGTCGTTTTGAATCTGGAAAAAAAGAATAATGACTATTATAAATGACAATATTATAATTGTAGCCAAATCGCGCCACAATTATGACATACCAACTGATGAAATAGATACGTTAGATATCGTTGTCTATGGTCCACAAAGCTCTTCTTATATTAACCAGGCAGAATGTGAGCATTAACAAGAAACTTGCACTAGAAGGACACAAGATCTACTGAAATAATAGGAACCGGCCAGGCCACTGAAATGCCTCATTAAATGATTGTATTCTAAGCGGTACATCATCAAACAGCGGAAAAAAAAACACAAGTTTAAGTAGTAAAAGCAGTATAAAAATAAGTAGCAGTATTTAGTTTTAGTAATATTTTTTGCTTTTAGAGAATAACATATCAAGTACAAAAAAAAAAAAAAAAAAAAAAAAAAAAACAAAAAAAAAAACATATCTAACAAATGGTCCTCTGGAAGACATAACAATAATAACTGTAAAATGACAAATCGATATTAACAAATATACAAATAACAAGACATGTAATCTCTGGAATAGAATTAAATTCCTGGAGTCATCTGTTTAAACTAAAAAAGAATCGCACTGAAGATCATGCCTTAGTATGCCAGCATGGCTCTCCTATCATGGATAATAATAAAGAATCAACCAATCAATGTTCTTTGGAATCTATCAAGGCCAGAAATAGAACACCATTTAGCATAAAAAATGACATTAAAAATGAATTTTAAACAAAGAAAAAAGGTCTAAATCTCTTCATGGTCTATTTACGATTATAGTTTTTTCTGTGCCCTGTAGTTCTTCAGGTGGAGTCTCAGCATCATTTAAGCTCTTTTTTCTGTTATTATTTGTATTAGTGAATATTTCTAATACAATAACCTCGAAAATAGGAACTAATTATTGTGCATCTTTGTTGGTACGTTTTTTCCATCTACATACATTGCTTAACAACACGTTATCAAGTTATTCCTGATTGTCATTTTTTCACCCATCAGACAAGCATATCCCATTGTGTGTCGTTCTGAGACTTTTCTACCTCAATACTAACGCATTTCAGCTATCATTTCTGTATTTAGCCAATAGAAAGTTACGTCTTTATGTGCACATCCATATAAGGAAGTGATAAGCTAGGTGTCAACTGTCAGTGACAAAAATAAACTTGTAGGTGTTAATTTCAGGAAGTTCATAAGAGTAACTGTAGTCTGCTGCTTTGATAAAAATCTCAAAATTAATTTTGCTGAGAATTTTATGCACAAAACAAAATGATGATTACATATTAGTAAGGATAGTGCATTATAAAATGATTTTGATTGCTCCTGTTTCCTTTTCTACCTGGTGTAGTAACCTAGCGTAATGGATTGATGTTCGTGACAAAGAGCTGGCATGCTCATAAACAAACTGTGGTTCAAGTTCGGCCACCAACTCCAAAAGTCACCTCGTACATCATTCATAGTGCAGATAGATTTTCCTTTTTGTCCTTTGAGATCAGCGAGGATATTCTGAGAAATCAGAAAATTATTATCGGTTGAGATTCATTTTCTAACCTACCTTTAATATATACTATTTTGGTCCCATTTTGATTATACTAGTCTCTGTATCGACTACCCTGTTGAAAGATGCGAAATTACAGTAAATCTATAGGGTCACTGAAGAGGCTATAGTAGCCGAAACCGCGGTATGGCCCATTCTCTTTCTCATGAATATGATGATCTCAGTTTTATTTTATTTGCTATTACTGCAGCTGGTGTTGTGCCGTGTGGCGGCCCTAGAATGTCTCCCCGTAAATCATCCATAGTGCAGATATATTTTCCTTTCTGTCCTTAGAGATCAGCGAGGATATTCTGAAAAATCAGAAAATTATTTTCGGTTGAGATTCATTTTCTAACCTACCTTTAGTATAATACTACATGTATTTTGTTCCCATTTTGATTATACTAGTATCTGTATTGACTACCCTGTTGAAAGATGCGAAATTACATTAATTCTCTTTGGCTCCATGTTGCCAAATCTATAGGGTCACTGAAGAGGCTTGAGTAGCCGAAACCGCGGTATGGCCCATTCCCTTTCTCATTAGTATAAGGATCTCAGTTTTATTTTTAATTATTACTGATTTTTCAAGGCGGTAGTTTATGATTGGTTTCTTTGCTTCATTGAATTTGCTTCATCTGCTTGTGTGTTTGTCTTTGTTGTTGCTTGTTGTCGATGATTAAGTCGATGCGACTTGAGGAATAACATACTGAGCATGTACTATAGTATAAAATCCATATGGGCGGTCCTACTAATCACAGCTAGAATAGTGTTTGGCCTTCTATCACCAGAAAAAGCTACCACATACTTTAAATGTGCAGCTCTGTAAAAGGTAATTAGTAGCCTCTGAGTTGAAAGGCGGAGCATGAAATTGTAGAGTGTCACGAACGAGTCATTAAATGCTAAACTATATCAGCCCGCCTTTTCACGTTCACACTTACTCTTTTGAAGGAAGCAAACGGAGTGAAGTTTGTATAGTTTTCAATTTGACACCTGACCAGGAAAATGGGGTATTTAGCTTTAGTATCATATTTTAGAACAACATTTTTTTTTGTCATGATAGACTTGATTTTATTTTTCAAGTTTCTGATTTATTTTGATGATCATGATTTTTTTTTATTTTATTTATTTGTATTTACATACCAAATCAGACACCGAAAATTGACAGAGGCACATAAACTCATAACGACCGTAAAAATCAATTATTTATTAATTAACAGCATATTTCGCTGTTTAGGCTACATGCTTACATTTTCTTTTCGGTATTACAGGGTGAAGAATATTCTTTTCCTTGGTTTTCTAGTTTTGTTGAAAGGTAAGAATACGTAAAATTTTATATGCGTATACTGTTTTGTCGCAGAGGCTCTCAGTGCATATGGTTTTGTCGCGGAGGCTCTTCTTCTTCATATATTTTAGTGAAATTACTGGCCAATTTTTGTTAAATATAGTGCAAATATAGTAGATTACAAAAGTGAATTTTTAAAAAGGAACATATGAGAATTCACCGCTCATATTTTCAAAAAGAAATATTTAAAATTGCTACTCACTCCTGGTCATATTGGAATCTTTAGTTGTTTTTTTTTTATTTTTGTTTTATTTATTCTTTTTTATTTTTTTTATTTTATTTTATTTATTTTTTTATTTATTTATTTATTTATATTTTTTTTGACAAAATATATTTTGATGACAAATTATACGTGCTTGTTCCTTTATTGTTTTACTTTCGTTTTACAGTATATATGAATAACGGTCTGGGCGCATATATGAAGATCGAGATAGTCTCCGGCGGGGAATTTCCCTGGCGTGCTGAGCGTAAACTGGGCGTAAGCTACAAGCCATTCATCACATTTACTCGTAACAATATCCAGCAATCAGTTTTGCCTACAGTTCGAACAGATGATGTTCTCATATGCCAAATGATACCATTGGCACCGTATGCGGATGGAGATTTCGAGGTTACTTTGGGCGTGAAAAGAAGAATGTATGGGTTGGAAACAATTGCTGAGCCCATCGTCAACCCATTTGCAGCCATAAACCACCATGCATACGTGATGATTATACCTGTTCCGCCAGCAGACGACTGGAAAGGTGACGTTTTCTTTTCTACCCTACAGGGGTGTCTGGAGAGCACTTCGCTTCTAAGTTCGCTTCAGTTTCGAGTCAACAATACTGACAATGCACTGATTCCATAGAAACCCTTGTTGTGCAAAAAGGAGACAAAAGCAAGAAGCTCAACTACTGATAAAATCAAATAAAAAATCCCAACCCAGATACTCTTGATACATGATACCATTTGCCTTTGCTTTATATTAAAGCTAAATGTATGTTTAAACATTTACTTTGTACTGTATAGGCTATGTTTTTTTTTTTTTTTTTTTTTTTTTTTGTTTTTTTTTTGTTTTTTGTTTTTTTGTTTTTTTAAATAAAACTCCGTTGTGAAAACTTTGATTAGTGCTTATGTTATTCAAACATACGGTATGATGGCCAATTTACCTGACTAAACGCCACTTGTCTGTCAAAATATACACACTCACACTGGTCTATGGAAACGCATGGGCTTCGCGACAAACGCTTAGGCTTCGATTTTAGGACGCATAGGCTACGAGACAAAATGGCCGCTTAGGATCTGTCAAACCAGGTACGGGACATAATTTCTAATTGTTTTACCATTGTTCATCGATTGTAAAGTCTGACACATGCCTTAAAGTACCCCTTGTTCACTTCCCTTTACATCCGCTGTAAATTTGAGTCAATTTATTAAGAAACTAAAATATAGACCCAAATTTACATTTTGACGTAACAGTGTTTTGTCCTAAATTGCCGATGATTTCTCGATTTCTCTCTCAAATACACGATCCAAGCTCTTGTACTGCCCAGAAAAGTGAAAGCCATGATACTGAAGTCGAAAGACACCCACCCAAACAATATCACATCCCTTCAGAAAAAAATATTCATGAATTTTTTTTTACAACACACCTGGCTTCGAAATTCAAAACAACGCACAGGCTTCTCACGAATTTTCAAATTGATGAAAGTGAAGGGGATTTCATGGTATTTGACGCGTATATTACAATCAGATGATACGCACGGTGTTTTCATTGACAGAGGCTTGAGATATGTCCATGACGAACACGCTGGACCCAACGAATATGTACCTCGTCATACAAACCTGCATCAATTTGAGCTTTGCGGCGGGAACAAGTTGGTTATGCTCTATAATTTACATCATTCAACTCAGATAATCAAGCTAGACAAAATTTGTTAAGAAATATGACTCCGTCAGTCTTTTTTAAATATTTTTTCAACCAATAGCATTACAACACACGTGGCTCGCTTGGATCGTGTATTTGAGAGGGAAATCGAGAAATCATCGGCAATTTAGGACAAAACACTGTTACGTCAAAATGTAAATTTGGGTCTATTTTTTAGTTTCTTAATAAATTGACTCAAATTTACAGCGGATGTAAAGGGAAGTGAACAGGGGGTACTTTAAGGCATGTTTCAGACTTTACAATCGATGAACAATGGTAAAACAATTAGAAATTATGTCCCGTACCTGGTTTGACAGATCCTAAGCGGCCATTTTGTCTCGTAGCCTATGCGTCCCTAAAATCGAAGCCTAAGCGTTTGTCTCGAAGCCCATGCGTTTCCATAGACCAGTGTGACACTGACCACTAAATTTTTGACAGATCCAGACAAACATTACGAAAACCTACCCATGCAATATAAAGAAAATATTTTCACCTGTAAAAATAGAAAATTTCAATGGAAAATGTTTGATATTTTTTCTTATTTTTGCTCAAAACATAGATCGTGGGTACACGTTAGAACCGCCTCGGCGAGTCGGTTCTAACGAGTACACACAATCTATGTTTTGAAGCAAAATAAGAAAAATAGGTATACCCCTGCATACCCCAGTTTTGCTGTGTAAAAGTGGGATTTGAGGGGGTATACATTTCACGGACATGTTTTCCTGATGACATGTGCATATGCACACTCTTCGTGTCTAGAAAACGTTGGAAATAAGACACCAGTCAAATTATCATCAAAGTATATATCTTACATGTAGTTGGGTTATTAAAATTTATTTTGGAATGGTCTTAAAGTATTTAACAAAGTTGGAGTACCTAAATTGCATCACAATGTTTTTATTTGTTGGTTCCAGCAGTTTATGTTGTGTTTTCGCTAATTCGATATAAATCAAATTGGGCTTTTTAGACCATACTTTGGATACTTAAGGACACAGTGTACTGAACAAAACGAATGCAGTACTTTTCCCTAGAATGCCGGTATTAAGCGACGACAAGTAACAGACGCAAGCAAAGCCAATTTCCCGCCCAAAAGGATAAGGAGAGACATAACCGCAATAACAAATAATTACGTGTGTACTGATAAAAGAGAAAATTTCATGATCCGAATCAGTAGCTCTTTCCCAAAAGGGGGGCGTTCATTTACTTGTACCGAAACTCCACTTTATTTATATAAACATATAGGACCACGTTACACTTATCTCGCCCTCAGCTTCCTAACTGATCAAAACATAAGGTAACTGTTTAGCTATCCTAATGAATATCTAAATAGCCAATGAAACATCGCGGTCAAACAAATAAATCACAAAATCGACTTGGTAAATCAAAATACAACGAGTTGCATAGACCTTGCATAGCAACTGTATAAAAATTGAAACTGAGATCCTTTAACATGTTTAAGAGCAGTGAACATATTAATGAGAATGGGAATGGGCTAATTAATCCTCGTCAGTGACCCTTTAGATTCAACAACATGGAGCCAAAGAGAATTACTTTAATTTTGCATCTTTCAACAGGGTAGTCGATACAAAGACTAGCATTATCCGAATGGGGCCTAATAGATTATTGTTGGTTAAAAATGTATCTAAACCGATGATAAGTTTCTGATTTCTCAGATTATCCTCGCTTGTCTCAAAGGACCAAAAGGAAAATATAATCTGCAGTATGGATGATGTGCGGGGAGACTTTTATGGCCGCCACAAAACACCAGCTGAGATCATTTAAGAGTAGTGAACATATTAATGGGAATGGTCCATACCATGGTTTCGGCTACTTATGCCTCGTCAGTGACCCTTTAGATTTGACAACATGGAACCAAAGAGAACCACTTTAAGTTTGCACATTTTAACAGGTAGTAGATACAAAGACTTGTAAATTATCCAAATAGGGCCACATATATTGAATTTTGTTTATTAGAAGCCATTAACATCTTAAACAAAAGAGAGGGCCAAATGGACACTAGTATAATCCCGATAGACCAAAATAACAGAAGATAATCAACTAAAACCAATATAGCCTTATGTCGGCGCCATCATAGAGTCTGATGCCGGCACATCCACCGCGTGCAATAAAACCGAGACATTACAATACATGTCCTTTTTCAGTTGTAAAGACTGCACGAAGTGCATAGAACTACATGTATTGTAGTCACCTCGGTCGTCCGCGTTCCCGTGTTCCTGTGCGCGTCACACTGCGGTATAGTTTTCTAAAAGTCCATATCTTGACAACAACTCATCAGAAAGCATTCATACTTGGACTATAGATACCCTGTAGACATCGGATCCCTGGGTCCATGCCAGGGGTGGGGCTGGATTTTAAAACCTATAACACCTCCAAAAGATGACTTTTTCTATGGTATAGTTTTTTGAAGTCCATCTCTTGACAACCACTCATCCAAAAGCATTGATACTTTGACAATAGATACCCTGTAGGGTTGGCTTTTATTCCATTGCATCGGATCTCTGTGTTCGTGCCAGGGGATGGGGCTAAAGCTTAAAATTTCAAAAAAAAAAAAAAAAAAAAAAAAAAAAAAAATCAAAATGGCTTTTCTGCTGTATAGTATTCTAGAAATCTATATCTGGACAACCCCTTATCAGAGGGCATTCTTACTTGGACCATGGTACCCTGTAGGGTCGGGTTTGGGTTTCCTTTTATGACATTAGATCCCTGTGTCCATGCCTGGGGTGGGGATAGAGGTAAAAGTATAGAACACTGCCAAAGCAGACTTACTGTAGATCTATAGTTCTGTAGGTGTAGATACATCTTCACAACAACTGATAATAAAGCATTCATACTTAGATCTTAGGTTATACTAGTATAAGTCCGAGTCAGAGGTGGAGCTGGAGGTCAAAATCTAGAACACTTTTAAAAAGACATTTCTAAATAGAACCAAATTTTATGAAGATGTTTTGTCAGTCATCTTTCAACATTGTTACACTGACTTGTGTGTCATGAAGTTAAGGTTGTGTTGACCTATTTTCCATGGTCCAGTGATTTTGCTTCGTATCTTGACACTCAATGCCATATTTGCTCTCATTACTTTATTGGTCGTTTTGCAAAGTTACTGCCCAAGATTACCTAAATATAGCACATACTTTGCATGCAGCTTGAATGAAAAAAAAGGTGAGTGATAATTATATAATACTGGATCCCAGCCACGATCTCGGCTTCTGCAGTGGTTAGTTGTCCGGTGTTCATGGTGAAAATCTTACGAGTCAATGAAACATCACAGCCTGTTCAATCAACAAGTAATTCATAATCAATAACATGTGCAATAAATCAAATATATACTGTAGTGCAAATCGCAACAATGGTTAGCTCGAATCTATGAAGATTTTCAGAAGCTCGGTGCTGTACTAAATAAGCACTTGGTGGTGCAGCCTAGCTGGAATCTGTACAAGTCATTATTTACACCCAATCTTCAAACTTTCAACATGTCCATGCAATCTTCGTATACTCAAATACAACAGGTACGTGCGGAAAATGAAGGCTCATGAAATCAGAAGATGCAATTATTGCCTCGTAAAACACTTCGACTGAAAATATAGGCCTTAATACGTATGTTTAATTATATAATCAAAGAATGTTATTGTCTTCAAGTTATTTATGATATTAAACTCAATCAAGAATTCTGCCATAGTACAGACATAGACAAACGATCTGTAAATATTGACAGCAAGCTGCATTCATTCCCAAGTAGCAAAGTCATAGAATATGTAATGATAAGATTCTACCACTGAAGAAAAACGATAACGAATGAAACGATACTTATATTCTAAATAAGAACAGGATTCGCAATGCTTGGAACAGGATTGTTTGCTACTAGTATTTGGATTTTGTTTCTTGCAACTGGAGACAATGCTTATTGTTCAGAAGACAGTGACGAGAAATCGACGAGTAGCGAGTCAGAACCTTTGGGTCATACTTCCGTAATCAAAAACAAAACAAGCGATACTAAGACATTAAGCGAATATCAAAGCAGAAAGCGCGACAAAAATATAATGACTCGTGTGAATAGCGACAAGACTTCTAGTGCAGAAATATTGGATTCTAATGATAGCCAGCATGTCAAATTAATTCAAGAAACAACGGAGAGGAGTGATGGCCTCTCTGACTCCTCTCATAGCACCAGTGAAACACGTGGTGTGTCAGTCGAACAAAAAGCTTCCAAAGCGAGTGACAATACTTCTGAACACGTCAATGGCACAACCGAAACGATTAGCGAGTCCTTCGAATTCAGTCATATCATGGATGGAATGAGTGATTCTTCAAACCTTGACAATGCAGATACCGAAACCAGTGATGAATCGGTTCTCAGCATCGCTGAAAAGAGTGACAACTACATTGAATCCTATAACAGCGATGAATCCCCCGACGCCAATCTAGACACTGACGAAACGAGCGATGAAACATCGACCTTTGATTTCGATCACAAAATTGCAAAAACGAGTGACGAATTATCAAATTCCATCCAAAGCCAAGATGACCTCCAAACAAAAGGAAATTCTGCTCGTAAACACGATGATGATATCAATAACGAGGCTGTTGTATCTGATGAAATCCGCCTGTCGAGCGATAAATCTTCAAAAAGTCTAACGACAGGTATTGATCCATCCGATTCTGATGACAAAAGAGACAAAAACGACCGAACAATCGACAGGAGTGATAGATCTTCAAATCACGTCGACGTAGATGACGATGTTTCTGCTTTACCCCGGAGTAAAACCCCACGTGAAGAAAGCAAACGGTATGATAAAGATAATGAGAGTCAAACCGCTTCTGTAAAAAGTGACGATTCTCACGAAGGTAAGACGGTTGATAATTTTACAAGCTCAGCAAATGAGACAGAATCATCAGAAAGCGATAACAGAGGTAAAACGAGTCAAGACACCATCGAGACAAAAACAAAGTCCGATTGGAGTACCTCATATTTCAACAGAAGTCAATCACTAGCTAAAAGCGATGAAAGCACACTAGACGGCGATTCTGTTCGATCAAGTGAAAGATCTAAGTCTAATCGAGCAGAAAACCGCAGAAGGCGTAGACATCAGAGCTCAAACAGCGAATTCAAGCATACTACCGAACTTTCTTGGTTGAACGATAGCGACTCTGATTCTGAAGGGAGTAAAGAAACAAATGAAGAGATCGGAAGTACAGAAGCTTACGTTCAAATTTCGCACTCTGTTCAAAACAGACAAACTGTAGTTTTGGAACAAAATGAAAGTACTTCATCTGCTAAAACTGATAAAACACATATGCCTACAACGGTACCGGAAATGACAACCGCATTTACTGGGGCGTCTGTTTATGCTACTGCTGCAAGGTCGGCGGAGAGTAAACAAGACCAGAATGATGACATACAGAATGAAAGCTCATCGACAACTACAATAGCAGCGGCATCATCGGCGGCAGGTGTCGCCGCAGTAGGATCGACAGTTGCTCTGATATACAAACTAGCAGCTCGACTGAGGAGAGCCGCGATTTCTAGCAGGTAAGAGCATACTTTATGAATGTACATGTGTAAATTAACTATGTTCGCCGCTAACTTTTGACATTTTTGAACTTCCGGTTTTTATTTTTAAAATAACTCATAAACGGCTGTAGATAATGTCCTAATATTTGAATATATACTAAGCAAAAGTGTAAAGGAAAATGTGTTTGAGTGCCTGTAACTGTAATATTTCATGAAATTTGAACTTCGTATCATTATAAAGTGCTATGTCCTCTTTTTTGTCATTTAGCAACACACTGAGTGCCGATGGGGAAAGTCTAGACAGAGAACTCAGCAGTCCGAGGACAAGTTCAACTTTAATCAGAGCCGATAACAGTTCAATGGAAAGGGGCGGCAGTCCTATCTCGATATCATCGAGGTCACATCTAGTAAACCATGGTAATTCTAGCTTTGATGGTAAAATAAGAACAAAAAAAGTTCATATATATGATGAAATTACCTAATACTGATACGGTGCACCGCTACTAATAACTGTTATACCGTAGAAGCCTATGTATTGTAAATCCTTATACCCTGATGCGCACATGTATTGAACATCATTTTACACGCTCTCATTAAAAATGTGTTTCATCATTGTATTTACTATTTACACTTTACTTTCATTCATAAAATGTATTTAATCATTTTATATATTCTCATTCACAAAATGTATTTCATCATTTTATATACTCTCATTCACAAAATGCAGTTAATCACTATATATATTCTCATTCACAAAATGTAGCAATCATTTTATACTGGGCAAATAATGTTATAGATCAAACATTTACCATGCAATTTCTAGAAGACTTCGAACTGCTGGTAAAATGAAACATTTCTATCATCAATGTAATTCGTTTTGTAAGCTTTGTACACTTGAAGATAGTCTGTGCCTTCAACAAGACCAGGCTTTAATTCATACTACCTTTAAAATGAAAGTGGTATGAAATTCGCATAGAGATTTGATGGTGTATAAGTTTGCTCGTGCAAAACTTGCAAAAACGTTCTTATTTGTTTTGGCTGGCTGACCTTAGAACTTGATGACTGTTGTACAATTTCTCAAAGATTGAACTTTTTGTGGAATCGGTTCGTATGGATTTTTTATTACTTTGTTTTATAGGGTTGTGTTGTTTAAAGAACAGCTGTGCTTAAGTCAGATGATGCATAATATCAGATGATGCATAATATCAAAATTGGTGGCATATGAAAGGCAATAAAACTGCTAATAATATAAATCAAAACTTGATAAATTATCGATTGGCCCGAAAATGCACCCTTAAAAGTTTGAGCCCTAACTTTTTATCAGTATATATACTCTCATTCACGAAATGTATTTAATTATTTTATATACTCTCATTCATAAAATGTTTCAAATGATTTTATATACTCTCGCTCAGAAATTGTATTTCATCATTTACAAAATGTATTTTTATCATTTTATGTACTTTCATTCACATAATATATCTTATCATTTTATATACTCTCATTCACATAATGTATTTCACCATTTCAGGACCAACGTCAGCGCGATGTATGACCCCTGTCGGTGAGTATTTATGTATGATAAAATAGCCTTTCTATAACGGGGACCTCTAGACAGGATGTTCCCGTCGGTGCAATAAAAAAGGGACAACACAGTTAACAATAGTTTGTCACTTAGTACGCAGACTTCGTATCACAGTTAAGCCGTGGCAGAGGCATTTTATAGTTATGTACTACATGTATTCTGTGCTTTCTTTCTCTGGGAGTCATGCACCTGGCCCCAAGCGAGGCGTGTTTTAAAAATTTTATGATGTCTTGTATTGTCTTTACTTTCCCGAAGTTTACATGTCCGTGAATTGTATACCCCCTTAAACCCCACTTGTATATATAAAACTGGGGTATTCACGGGTATACCTATTTTTCTCATTTTTGATCCAAAACATACATTGTCGGTACTTGTTAGCGGTTCTAACGAGTACCCACAATGTATGTTTTGAGCCAAAATATTAAAATAAATCATTTTTTTTTTCAATGAAATTTTCAATATTTCTGTCTGAAAAAAATATCTTCGTATATTGCATAGGCAAGTTTTCGTAATGTTGTATCAATATCCGAACCTTCTACTGATTATTACTCAGGGTATCACAGCGTGGTCAATGTGTTCTTTTTACTTGTATTTTTATTTACAGATGTGGCGATTTGAAGATGGCGATTGTGTCAGGTCTTACGTGATACTTGGAAACTACTAGTAAATCAGGGTTCGGCATCTTTCCAAACTGAAAGACAAAGCTTAATTAAGCTTGTTTGTTTGTGAAACATGCGATGAAAAGCGCAATAATTGTAAATTTGATTCAGGACCATGATCGACCACTGGTTTAAAGATAAACCAATTAATATCAAAATCGCTCTAGAATATCATATCCTTTTCGAGCTGGAGTGTAACATCTAAACAAGAACTTGGAGATTTCAGTTTCCTTACACATGCATTTATGCTGAACATGAATATACTCAAATACATTTTCAAAGACACTTTTTCTCTGCTCTACTCAATTTTGTAAAACATTTGCGACCACGGCTTGTGACTTGTAGATGTTGGGAACATTTTACAATGCACCATCAAGTTATACAACCATACCCCTTTACTAGAGAGTTTATTGAATTTAATATTTATAAATAAGTCACATTCTAAAATCCCTTTTCTCATTAATATGTTCACTGCTCTTAAAGTTTTATTTTTATTTTCTATTACTGCAGCTGGCGTTGTGCCGTGTGGCGGCTCTAAAAAGTCTCCCCGTACATCATCCATATTGCAGATGGTCCGTTGAGATCAGCGAGGGTATTCTGAGAAATCAGAAAGTTATTATCGGCTTAGATTCATTTTCTAACCAACGTTTAATATACATGTATTTGGCCCCATTGGGATTAAACTAGGCTTTGTATCGACTACCCTGTTGAAAGATGCAAAATTTGACTCCATGTTGCCAAATCTATAGGGTCACTGAAGATGCTTAATTAGCCGAAACCGAGGCATGGCCAATCCCTTTTCTCATTAATATGTTCACTGCTCTTAAAGGACCTCAGTTTTATTTTTATTCATTTTATTCAGTGCCTGTGTTTGTATATATGTTAAAAAAAGTAAGTGACACCGAGTAGTGTTCATAAAAGAAATGAACTGAAGAAATGGAAAATTATAATTTTCGATTGTTATCACAACGATTGATAAAATAAATATTATTTCAGGACTATAACCGACCAGGGCATTATATTTGATATTCTACTATTAATTGGACAATTCCTGGTCTTTCAATTCTTACTTCTAAAGAAGCATTTACACTGTATTTTAATACATCACGATTCATTGAACCCGCAGAAGATGGCTTGCATGTGACATAAAGTTTTACATCGTATGTTACTGGAATTTTCATTAAAATTATAAGTTTTAGAACGGAATAGCGTGGAATAAATGTCGGAGATCATAAAAGTGATTTACATCATGCAGCACAGAAGAAAATGATGAATAAGAAATGAGAGACGTGCTTATAATAAGACAGAAACCTAGATTATTGACTTTTAAATGATAAAGGTTCTAAATGCCAGTATGAAAACTCGGCTGATAATGCGATAACGAATAAATAAATAAATAAATAAATAAATAAATAAATAAATAAATTGATAACTGTCTTATGAGCCACAATAAAATTTAACTTAAGTATAAGGACCACGGTCGTTGGTGCATGGCTTGGTGCACACCAGGCCAATTACTAATAGCTCTGTCACACATTCACGTATCAGCGGTGTATTGCTCACGTATGAGGCTATCTATGAACATTTCGATACGCCGAGGTCTGAGCCGTATTTTGCTTGAGCGACGTATGTACCACGTACGTGTGACGTTCCTGCTAAGCTCCCGTTGCGTATCCGTGACGTATCTGTATTCATATGGAATTTTACTTTCGTATGTACGGCGTATCAAGGCGTATGTGCTACGTACGTGTGACGTGTGTATGGCGTATGAAGTGTACGAGTGACGTATCTACGGCGTATGTACTACGTTCCATTCTAATTTGCGGCGTATCTGTTCTGTACCAATTGCTTTTTAATACCTATAAGAACAAACGGTTGTGTTCACTTTGTTCATGCAATTCGCACATTTCAGTTATCAATTATCAGAGGTCGAAAATGCCACCGGATAAATCTAGATAATCTAGATTAACACCGCAGAAAAAACCCCGAGGTATCGGTGGTGGTGGTGGGGGACATGTTCAAGCTCGCCATCCTGGTCATAAGACGACATGAACAAAAACAGAGGCTATACCCCGAACCGTGAGAAAAATCTGATACATGACTTCGGAAAAACGAAAACATGTATATAGAAGCATTAAGATTCTCTTGAAATGCCACAAAATATCCATAATACTCCTAATACGTCACACATACTCCACAGCAGCGAAACGTACGTAGCACATACGCCATGGATACGCGAGATACGCCACACGTACGTCGCTGATACGCCGTAGGTACGAAAAGAGTGTCGAGGATACGCCACACATACGTCACACATACGTAGCAGATAGGAAAGGTGCGCTGTACATACGTCACGATTACGTGGCATGTTAGCCGCGGCGTACGTGTGGCGTATGAAGACTATGAGCTACGTATCTACGGCGTATCTGCCACATTGCTTTCGTATGTACCACATATGTGTGGCGTATGTACGGCGTATCGATCCTGCCACGTACGTGCTACGAATTTTTAAGCGAACACATAAAAAACGTAGCACCTCGGCGTATGAGGAGTATGAGCTACGTATCGAGGAGTATGAGCCACGTATGCTCACGTATGTACGACGTACGCGTGACGTACCGTTTCGTATCTTGATACGCCGTAGATACGTGAGTCGATACGCGATAGTGTGACAGCGGTTTAAGAAATGTTTTAAATCTACAACAATCATTAGTCGACTTAGATGTCTCAGAAAGAAATACTAGTATTAGTTCAAGATTGAACATAGAATTTTGCTATGGTAATGGAGTGAATATTGTAGGTCAAGGCCACATGGTAATAGTGTAAGGATTGAAAAGTAAGTCAACATTCTAATAAATATGCAAGGCTTCATATTCACACCTAAATTACGTGTGTATATAGGAAGTACACGGGTCAATCTCAACCCAGGTCACATTACCAAGATGACCGCTACGGCTACATGTATAAATACTGAAAACCCTTAAAAATGTTCTTCTCTAGAACCAGGTCCCGAGGTTATAAAACTTTTTTTTTCATGCTCAGCTCAGCTGTGCATCAAGTTCTAACTGCTCATAAATGCCGATATAGCCAAAATAAATCGGAATTTTAGGGTTAGATCACCAAAGCCTGCAACTACTGATCGAGCAGGATATTTTACATGTCTCAGCTGAGCATGGAAAAAAGTTTTATAACCTCGGGGCCAGAGGGCCTATGATTTTGAAACTTGGCATGAAACATCAAGAAATGGGGCTCTACAAAAGCTATATAAATCATGGCCGTCGGATGACCCTAGCCTGTGTTATAGTAAGGTCAATTTATGCATTTGAATGAGGAAAAATGGTAAAATGTTATTAAAGGAAAACGCAATATCCATCAACAATACATTTTACACTAAAGAAAATCACAAAACATTTTGGCGCAATTTTTGTTCAAATCGGCCATTGGTCCTCTGGTTATCGTGTTGATGCTGAAAAATAAAGCATATGCATAATTTTGATTCTGGAAACACTTCTTTCTCTTCATTAGTCCACAATCCATTTCCCGGTCTCAAACCCGGCATCGGAAAAGTGTTACAGTTTGAAATTGAAACTTATTTGTGTGACGAGACATCGATTTTGGTTTCCTGTGTTAAAAATCTACCATAGCCTGAAAGGCTAAGAAAACTGGGGTTGCCGTCACTTGAAAATATGCGAGAAAATGCAGACTTAAAAGAAGTATACAAAATAATGCACAACAACGAGATAAAATCGACAAAGACAATCTGTTCGCATTTCCAACATGCACTGTGTCTGGGGGACATTAACTTAAATTAGCCAAGAAACAACATAGGCTAAAAGTCAGATCAAACACTTTCAGTTGAAGAGTGATGGATTCTTGGGACGCTTTACCTGAACATATAGTCATGGCACCCTCCCTGAACTGCTTCAAATCACGGCTAAATGTGTTTTGGAAAAAACACCCGTACAAGTTTAGTCGTTGTTGCTACTGTCCCGGACCAAAAACCTAGAGCTAGACTACTACAAGAATGCACCTACAGAAGCTGTAGCCTGACTTTGGTATCGAGGATATGTAAGTTACGAGTATGTGAGTGAGTTTAAAAGGCATTTCAGGAACTTCTTCGAAATCGATTCATCGATACGTCCCCCCTCAATCGGGGCTCAAATTTATTTTTCAGTTAATGCTTGCATAAACCATCCACTGCAGGACATATTCCCAAAATTAACATATTTTAATAGTCACATGAGATATGCTTTCCCTTATACTCGGATCTAAAATGTTTATTGTATCCGAGCTTATAGCCGGTATTAACGTCAATACAGTTGAAAAAGAACCACTTCCGCGCTTAATTAAACCGTGACTTTACATGGTTCTGTGAGGAGAAGAAATTGTCTCAGTATCGTATAAGCTATAATTCGTTTAAGGATGTTCGCTGCTAACATTTGACATTTCGGAACTTCCGGTTTTTCTTTTGTTGAATATCTCGAAAACGGTTGCAGATATTTTTCTAATATTTTATATTTGGATACATATTGATGATATGCATTGAATTAGCCGTTAAAAATTGTCAATCTAAGGAACTTCATTTTTTCACCCCATTTTCTTCAACTTTTCAGAAAATTTTAATTGTCAGTAAAATTTAGGGGGTAGGGTAGATTAAACTTGAATATTACACATCTTCAAATTAATTGCACGAGTTCGATGTTTGTTTTAGCAGCAGTATATGTGTATATGGTCTTCTGTCTTTGGTGTGCTAGTTTTAAAAAATTGGGTGGTTTTATGAAATGGGCTTTAAGAAACAAAACAGACGAAAAAAGGCTTAAAATGGCGATTTTCAAGTTGTTGGTGCTCTCTTATATGCACACTACCCTATATATTTCTTTCTTTTATTCGAACAATATTACGAAGTTCTATCTTGTGTGAAAATACAAGAAAAAGTTTGAATCAACAAATATGGGTTTGGCACATTTCAAAATATTGATTTTTTTCCGACTTTTAAAGTATGGGGGTAGGGTTAAAAAACGACTCGTAAAATTTTGTCATCCACTTCAAGTTGCAAATTTTTTATTGCTTTTGGTCCGAAATAGTCTGCATTACGTAAATATTATGAATTTTGAAAGCACTCTAGGTGTATTTTTGTTCAAGACAGGTATGTTTCAAAGAATTGAAAATTAAATTAATTTTTCTAAATTTAAAACAAAGTGTTCAGAGGACTCATTCACAGGCCTGTAGCTCGAAAAAATGCACACTACCCTATACTTATTTTGTTTTCAAATGTCTTGTGTTGTAATTTGGAATAAAAAAAAGAGTGGTTAGAAAAAAAGTTTGAATACTTTTTTATTGGCAGCGAACATCCTTAATACCAATTTATACTAGAGAGAGACTGTTAATACTAAGCTAGTCATTATTGGATGATTAACTGAATTGTTTTTGGCGTTTTATCGGTAAACTATTCTAATCGATCAGTCGTGTATGATTTAGTGGTCTGTAACCAAATAATTAACGAGTGGTGGACTGTAACCATTTGGATTTTTCTCCCTTGGTTAATTAAGAGTGTCCTCCCTTCACCGTTACTCATTTCCGGAAATGAAAAAAATGACAGAAATCTAGGAATTTATCTGTAAAATTGTTTTAAAAAGAATTGCGATGTCTTCTAGACATTTACCACGTGTTATTACACAGAGGGGAAAATCAACCTTGGAGGTGGAAAGGGAAAATTTCGAGAAAAATCAGGTAAAAATATGAATGTGAGCTTATTTTTTCTACAAAATGACAAAATCAAGAGAATAATGTAAACATTGTTAACATATTCTTATGTCTGATATGAGAGAAATAATTTCAACTTCACTGATTTCCTGGTCGTTTGTCTCTGAGAAATGAGAATGGACATCATTATTTTTTTTTTTTAAGGTCTGGTGTTGTAAAAAACGCCACAATGGAATTTTCTCATTTTTTGCATATCGATGTATTAAATGCTCCCCCATCGGATTGTGCAAAAATATTCCTTGACTACCGGATTAGTTTCTGAGCTACAGGCAATCCAAAAACACCATTTTTGCCATTGAACACAATGGGGAAAAGGGAAATAGATGTTGGATTTCGCACATAAACATATTTTTCTGCTTAATTCCACAATGAAATGTTTTTAAAAACTGATATTATCTGCGTGAATCAGTTTGGAACAGGCTGCTTGAAAAAGAAGTCCTTGACAACTGTGCTTGTTTTCGTGCTATTTGAGGTTTTGATATGTATGGTAGAGCGTTTTTGGTATTTTCCGCGACATAACGTAACGTCGTGGCGCGAACACGCTTTGCATTCCAATGTGCGACTGACGCAAGAATTACAATAAATGACTTTTACCGCAGAAATTTTCATTTTCTGTGTTTTGATTAAAATTTGTCGCAAACCTTAGTGGAGAAAAATGTTAAATTCGTACTTAATGACGTAAAAGCTACAGCTTTCTCCGGTTCAAAAAGGCGCGACATAAGAGCGTCAATTCTCATTCCGCTGGCATCGCAAAGCAACGTCGCATGTAACGCTACATAACGACGTTTTACAACACCCTGACCTTAAGGTTCATGTGTGTTTGGTGTCTTGGCAAGTTCAACTCTTGGTGAGATATTTGTTGGCTGACTGCTCGTTTTTCAGTAGGCCAATTAATGGTGTGCACTATGAAATTGGATTATATAGAGGAAGAGGTGTGCAACGTCAACCTCACTCTCTAGTCCTCGCCCAGCTGCGCCCCAAGGCAAGACACAGGTCAAGACGTCTGGAGTTGGGTTTGGATACAGTGGATGACTGTAACATCTTTAGTGCCTTGTTATGCTCTGCATGTTCCACAACATATTGCTGTATCGCTTTCTAAACTGTTGAATTAGAAGAAGATTTATTCCGCTTCGTCTACTGAAACATTCTGCAAATGTGCTGTGACATTTTGCTCGCAAAGTGACAGTCAGGCCATTGACTCTATGCTAAATAGTACATTTTTGTCTTCACTTATAAGTCCGAAATTTCGATAAGAAAATTGTGAAAAATAGTTAAAAAGAAATTCATTGTTCTCATACTTCAATTGCAATCATCAATAACCATATGCACAGAAGCCCTGGTTAGGGCAGGAATGAACACAGAGATTGATCATGTTTTTTTCATTAAAATTGTTAAAAATTGTCACTGTTAGTAATGTAAGAAAAAAATGTAGTCATGTTTAATAAGCAAACTGTTCACAACTGTATGGACAGTTTAATGTAAAGCATAGCTAATTGTTGGAGAAAAACATCCATTGTTTAACAAAGGCATTTATCAGGTGTAGTAAAATGTATGGCTGTTTTAAGCACCAATGATCTGTTTTAAACACCTGCCCGCCCTGTGGGACTGAAATGGGAAATAGCTGTAGAAATAGGTGGGGATTTATTTTATGACATGTCAAGGCAGCACTTGGCAATTACCAGACATTTGTATTATATACACATTCCCTCAAATTCCCTTACCCTTAAAGTTGGACACTGAATAGAGCAAAAATAAGAAAAATATGTATACCCCTGCAAGCTCCAGTTTTTCTACATATAAGTGGGGTTTGATGGGTTATACTTTTCATGGACATGTTTTCCTGATGATAAAGTGCAGATCAAATGTGTTGTTAGCCAGTAACTTTGGCATGTATATGCACAGCTCATTAACAATTTTGATTATGCTACAATGTGAAATCCCTTTACTTCTCAGTGGCACATTTTGAGTGGACACAGGAGTTTTGCTTGACCCCCCCCCCCCACCTGTGGCCAACATTTAGAGGGGATAAGGGGCATTTGCACGAATATTTCTTTTTCATGGTGAAATTTCAGAAAATAAAGGTGCAAGTATAAAAAGGAACCCCCTTGGTAAATTTGAACCCCCACTTTTGAAATCTTGGATCCGCCTCTGCTTCATGAGTCCAGAATTTCTGGCCTCAAATGAAACAATCTTCTTGTTTGGCAATTGAATTTGCATCAAATATT
Source organism: Rugalucina vietnamica (assembly GCA_964017185.1). Classification (NCBI taxonomy): domain Eukaryota; kingdom Metazoa; phylum Mollusca; class Bivalvia; order Lucinida; family Lucinidae; genus Rugalucina; species Rugalucina vietnamica. The sequence continues at coordinate 33,139,493 of OZ024881.1, read as the reverse complement.
ATCAGGTAAATGAGCCACCTCATGAGAAAACAACAATTTGCACAGGCGAAAACAAAGATGCAGATCAGCTTCTCGGTAACCGCGAAGCTGATCAGCACCTTTGTTTTCGCTACACGGATAGTAGAATTGCTCTTCTATCTAAATACAAAATTTCCAGCCCCTGGCCGTCTTCCATGCTTGTACAGCTCGGTTTGTGTCGGACCTGGTTGGAAACCACATTGTTGGTTTTCTCATGAGGCAGCTCAAATATTGATGTGATAGACTGATAGGCTCAAATATATGAGCCGCCTTGTGGGAAAACCAACAATGTGGTTTCCGAACAGGTCCGACACAAATCAGGCTGTACAGTCACAGAAGATGGCTAGAGGCTTGAAATTTTGGATTTAAGAAGAAGAGGAAGTGTACTATCCGTGTAGCGAAAACAAAGGCGCTGATCAGCTTTGCAGTTACTGTGAAGCTGATCTGCGGCTTTGTTTTCGGATATGCAGATTGTTGGTTTTCTCATGAGGCGGTTCTCATGTTACAAGTTACAGTGCATTTTAAGCCTATTGGATTTCTTTAATTACTTTTATTCATTACTTAACATGCATTGATTTTTGTATTTGCATACAATTACATGATGTTGATTTTTGTCATCAGTATTTGAGTCAAAACCTGACAAAACAAATGAGCTGCATCATGGGGAAACCAGATTTTTGCCTATGTGTAAAACAAAGACGCAGATCAGCTTTGCACAGCTGATCAGCGCCTTTGTTTTCGCTACACAGATATAGTACAAGTCCTCTTACCTATATCCAAATTTTCAAGCTTCTAGCTCTTTTCTGTGACTGTACAGGCCGGTTTGTGTCGGACCTGGTGGGAAACCTCGAAGACCGGTTCTGTAGCATTGCAATTGATGTTCTGTTGTAGACTGTGGCTATCAACAAGGCTATCAACTCACAAGAAAATCCAGTGAAGGAGAAACACCTTAGAAGTATCCTTTATTTATTGTCGAACTATTTTACGTACAAGCTGCTTCTATAGTATGATGTATATTGAAACAATCAGGTACGCCAAGAAATTTCTAAACATGGTGAACACATAATGTCATTCAGATTGTTTCCTTTTGATTTGGATGTAAAAAAATCTTTGACCGTTATTCTGCTTTGTCTCATTCAGCTCATTTCAGTTAAATTTAGTAGTGAAAGAAGTTGCATTCAGTACTGGTCATTTACCACAATGAGGCTTGCATGTCCACAATAATTATGTTAAGGATAACTGACAGTCTCGCTTTCCTGACCTTAATATTTGAGCCTCTTTCTGAGAAAACCAACTATGTGGTTTTCCAAACAGATCCAACACCAACAGAGCTGTACAGTCACAGAAGAAGGCTAGAAGGTTGAAATTTCGGATTTAAGAAGAAGAGGGGTTGTACTATCCATGTAGCGGAAACAAAGGCGCTGATCAGCTGTGCAGTTACTGCACAGCTGATCTGCGTCTTTGTTTTCACATTTGTAGATTGTCGGTTTTCTTATGCGGCGGCTCATATGTTTTTGTACAACAAATCAAATCACAAACGTATTCTAGCACCGGGTGATTGCTTCGGGACTGTTAGATCTCTCTTGAGAATCCTGAGTCTGGTCTGGCCTTGCATTAGCTTCGTGAAATGTATACCCCCTCATACCTCACTTTCATATAGAAAAAGTGGGGTTTATAGGGGTATAACTCTTTTTCTTACCTTTTATCCAAAACATAGATTGTGGGTACTCATTAGAACCGCCTCACCCAGGTGGTTCTAACTTGTACCCACAATCTATGTTTTGAGCAAAGATATTGAAAATATCAATTTCTTTCTGCTGAAAATTTTCAATTTTCAAAGCTCAAAAATATCTTCTTGTTGCATGGGCAAGTTTTCATACTGGTACAGACAAAAATGGTTTATCTCAGACTTCCCTTACCCTGAAGGTATATAGATAGTTTGTAAAGCAGGTGTTAATTTTATCCTAAAGATCTGGATACATGTCCGTGAAATGTATACCCCCTCATACCCCACTTTTATATAGTAAAAGTGGGGTTAACAGGGGTATACCTATTTTTCTTATTTTTGCTTCAAAACATAGATTGTGGGTACTCATTCTAACGTGTACTCACAATCTATGTTTTGAGCAAAAATAAGAAAAATATCAAAGTTTTTGAGCTGAAAATTTTCAAAGCTCAAAAATATCTTCTTGTTGCATGGGCAAGTTTTCGTATTGGTACAGACAAAAATGGTTTATCTCAGACTTTCCTTACCCTGAAGGTATATAGATAGTTTGTAAAGCAGGTGTCAATTTTATCCTAAATTGGACAACTACCAGTACCCATACATACATGTATTATGTTTCATTTCATAAGAAGAATTAAGATGCATGTGCATGCAGTTTGTTTTTGACGTTGTGAAGTTTTGTAAAGCTTTCATAATGGTAAACTGCCAGGGAATCTGATAGAAAACTGTCCAAAGTTAGATGTCTTCAGCAGTGGCAGATTTAGAGGGGGTTCAGGGGGTTCACTTGAACCCCCCTCTGGAACCAAATTATTTTATTTTCATTGGTAAATTTAGGAAAAATTGGTTAAAATGGCGAAAACGAACCCCCTTTGGTAACTTTGAACCACCTTTCCAGAAATCCTGGATCCGCCCCTGCCAGGGTTCAAACTAGACAAGAAATTTAGGGAGAAGTTTTGTATCTCCCTGAGAAAATTTAGGAGAAGTTTGGACCCGAATTTCTTGTTTGCCTATAATATATTCTATACATTTTCACTTCTCCCTTAGCTGAAAATAAGGGAAAGTTTGTTCATTTAGGGAGACTATTTCTCCCTAATGGCCCTGTAGGCTATTACCTGGTCTCATATTTTGACATATTTTTCTGTATAAATGACTAAAATGAGTCTTTTCTGACTATTACAGATTTTGAGGTTTTGATGACAGGTCATTGCCCAAAGGTCAGAAGTCATAATGGTTAATTAATCACGATAATTTATACGTCATAAATACAAACAAAAATAATACATAAAATTGAATTAATACATGTACATGACTCCTTTCTAACATCAATGTATAATGTATGACTCAGAAAACAGTCTGAGGTGTTCATTACTGTAGTATTAAGTTACCATATTAAGTTTCTGTTTCTTATTATGTAGGAAATGAGCTCTTAAATTATTAAGTTTAATTGCCTATTATGTTTTCAGCCCATATATGCGTAATGAATCTTGACAATTATCAGAAAAATCAGTCTTCCATATACATGTACATGTATGTGAAATCTAGAAGACATAGTAGTAAATGAGCCTTCAACAATCTGCATACGTGAAAATAAAGGTGCAGACCAGCTTCGCAGTAATCGCGAAGCTGATCAGTGCCTTTGTTTTTGCTACATGGATACTAAAATTTCTCTACTTTATAAATCCAAAATTTGCAGCCTGTAGCCATCTTCTATGGCTGAACAGCCTGGTTTGTGTCAGACATTGTCGGAAACCACATTGTTGGTTTCTCACGGGAAGGCTCCAATAATGAATACATGTACCTTTAGCTGACTGCTCAAACTCTGAGAACATAACATGCTTTTAGAATAAAATGAGCAGCGTCATGAGAAAACCAACAATTTTCATTATGCTAAAACAAAGGCACAGCTCAGCTTCGCAGTAACTGGGAAGCTGATCAGCGCCTTTGTTTTCGCTAGACGGATAGGGCCTAAATGAAATATATGTGTGGTTCCTGTTTCATGTCCCAAAAAATTAGGGTAGGTAGGTAGGGAGTACATGAGTATTATCTAATTTAGTCAAAACATTTAACACAGAAAATGGCCTCAAAATCGGAAAATGTGTCTATTTTTAGTTGTTTTTCTCTCCAAAGGCCATTTTAATGTTTAGGGTAGGGTGAAAAAATTAGGGTAGGTAGGGAAACCAAAACCACACATATAAATCATTTAGGCCTAGACAATTCCTCTTCTTTCTGATTCCAAAATTTTCAGCTTCTAGCCATCTTCTGTTGCTGCACAGACCAGTTTGTGTTGGACCTGTCCTGAAAACTCTTTGTTGGTTTTCTCATGACACCACTCAAATATTAATCATGGTCTGTACTGTTTGATGAGTCCAAGAGTATTTTTAAGGACCTTTTTATAGCTTTTTGCTGATATCCGTAGGACCCCCATACATTTTACAAAATGCACACAAAAAGGTGGTAGGGTTGGTTAATCGTGCATAAAACCATTTCTGTGAGTCTTATAAGTAAGCCTTATGCCGGGATTAAAAGCAAAAAGACCGCTCTTTAACATAGTGTAAGCTGCTTTGGTTTGACTGCTGAAAGGTCATGGTGCAGGGGTCATTGTGGAAAAATCGATGCGCACAGACTTCTTTTTTAGCTCACCTGAGCCGAAGGCTCACAAGGTGAGCTAATAGGATGGCCATGATCCGGCGTCTGTCCGTCGTCGTCCGTCCGTCCGTCCGTCCACAATTTCAAAGATCTTCTTCTCTGAAACCGCTTGGCCGATCTAGTGGAAATTTTATGTGGAGCCTCCTTGGGTAGTGGCATTTCAAGTTTGATCGCAAAATCCAGGTCACATGACCAAGATGGCCGCCACGCCCATATATGGTAAAAACCCTTCAAAAATCTTCTACTCCAGAACCGGTGGGCCGATTTCCACGAAACTTGGTATGTAGCATCGGGGACTTCAGCCCATTGTAGTTTGATAAAATGATGACCCTTGGATGACCTTGACGTATTTTACGGCAAGTTCAAATTTGGAAACATAGGCTTTTACATTAGAAAAAGTGAAAACTATGGATTTTTTGAAAACTATTGCAGCCTGAGGCCTGAAAAGCGGTAGATGCAAACTATTAATGGAGTAGATGAAGGTATGTGATTAATTTAGGTCAAGGTCATCTCTTGACCTTGGCCAGTCTGTCGTCCATTCACACTTTTCTAAGATCTTCTCTGAAACTGCTGGGCCAATCAAAGTGAAATTTTATGTGGAGCATCCATGGGTAAGGGAGACGAAAGTTTGATCGCGAAATCCAGGTCACATGACCAAGATGGCCACCACGCCCATATATGGTAAAAACCACTCAAAAATCTTCTTCTCAAGAACCGGCAGGCCGATTTTCATGAAACTTGGTATGTAGCATTTGGGACTCCAGCCCATCATAGTTTGATAAAATGATGACCCTAGGATGACATTGACCTAATTTACGGCAAGGTCAATTTTGGAAACATAGGCTTTAACATGGGAAAAAGTGAAAACTATGGATTTTTTGAAAACTATTGCAGCCTGAGGCCTGAAAAGTGGTAGATGCAAACAACTAATGGAGTAGATGAAGGTATGTGATTAATGTAGGTCAAGGTCATCTCTTGACCTTGGCCAGTCTATCGTCCATACACACTTTTCAAAGATCTTCTCTGAAACTGCTTGGCCAATCAAAGTGAAATTTTATGTGGAGCATCCATGGGTAGGGGAGACGAAAGTTTGATCACGAAATCCAGGTCACATGACCAAGATGGCCGCCACGCCCATATATGGTAAAAACCACTCAAAAATCTTCTCCAGAACTGGCAGGCCGATTTTCATGAAACTTGGTATGTAGCATTTGGGACTCCAGCCCATCAAAGTTTGATCAAATGATGACCCTTGGATGACCTTGACCTATTTTACGGCAAGGTCAAATTTGGAAACATAGGCTTTTACATGGAAAAAAGTGAAAACTATGGATTTTTTGAAAACTGTTGCAGCCTGAGACCTGCAAACAACTAATGGAGTAGATGAAGGTATGTGATTGATTTTTGTCAAGGTCATCTCTTGACCTTGGCCAGTCTGTCGTCCATACACACTTTTCAAAGATCTTCTTCTCTGAAACTGCTTGGCCAATCAAAGTGAAATTTTATGTGGAGCGTCCATTGGTAGGGGGAACGAAAGTGTGATCGCGAAATTTGGGTCACATGACCAAGATGGCTGCCATGCCCAACTATGGTAAAAACCACTCAAAAATCTTCTTCTCCAGAACCGGCTGGCCAATTTATGCAAAACTTGGTATGTAGCATTTAGGACTCAAGCCCATCATAGTTTGTTGAAATGATGACCCTAGGATGACCTTGACCTATTTTACGGCAAGGTCAATTTTGGAAACATAGGCTTTTACATGGGAAAAGGCGAAAACAATGGATATTTTGGAAACTGTTGCAGCCTGAGACCTGAAAGTTGCTAGACGCAGACAACTAATGGAGTCAATAAAGGTAAGTAATTAATGAAGGCCAAGGTCATTTGTTGAACTTGACCCAAGGTCATTTAAATATCAAAATTAAAATTATGGTTTTCTCAGAAATCACTGGGTTTGGAAACTATTGCAGCCTGAGACCTGAAACTTTGCAGATGCAGACAACTTGTGAAGTCATTAAAGGTGTGTGAGTATTCAAGGTCAAGGTCATTTCATGATGACTTAATACTCCAAGATCAGGCTTCAGGTGAGCGTTCTCAGGACCAATGGTCCTCTGTTTTTAGCTCACCTGAGCCGTTAGGCTCACAAGGTGAGCTTATAGGATGGCCATGATCCGGCGTCCGGCGTCCGTCCGTCCGTCGTCCGTCCGTCCGTCGTCCGTCCACAATTTCAAAGATCTTCTTCTCTGAAACCGCTTGGCCAACCAAAGCCAAATTTTATATGAAGCATCTATAGGAAGGGGGAACCAATGTGTATATAAGAAATCCAGGTCACATGACCAAGATGGCCGCCATGCCCATATATGGTAAAAACCCTTCAAAAATCTTCTTCTCCAGAACCGGTGGACTGATTTCAACAAAACTTGGCATGAAGCATTGATGGCTCAAGCACTACAATGTGTATATAAATCATGACCCTGTGATGACCTTGACCTATTTTACGGCAAGGTCAACATAGGTCGCCAATGCATTTTAATGGGGAAAACTTTTAAAATGTCATTTAAAGTGAAAGTCTGGCAGGAAATGGGCAGTAGGAGAGAATATTAATGATTCTGAAAAAAATTGGACCCCAGGGGCTCATATGCCCCCACCCTGGGGCAATATACATGTATATTACCATAATATTCAAACATCATCTCCTCTGAAACCGGTTGGCCAATCAAAGCCAAATTTTATGTGAAGCATCAATAGGAAGGGGTAATCAATGTGTATATAAATAATCCAGGTCACATGACCAAGATGGCCGCAATGCCCATATATGGTAAAAACCCTTCAAAAATCTTCTTCTCCAGAACCGGTGGATCGATTTCAAAGAAACTTGGCATGAAGTATGGATGGCTCAAGTACTACAATGTATATATAAATCATGACCCTGTGATGACCTTGACCTTTTTTTACGGCAAGGTCAACATAAGTCGCCAATGCATTTGAATAGGGAAAACTTTTAAAATGTCATTTAAAGTGAAAGTCTTGCAGGAAATGGGCAGTAGGACTGAATATTAATGATTCTGAAAAAAAATGGACCCCAGGGGCTCATCTGCCCCCACCCCGGAACAATATACATGTATATTACCATAATATTCAAACATCTTCTCCTCTGAAACCGCTTGGCGAATCAAAGCCAAATTTTATGTGAAGCTTCTATGGAATGGGGGAATTAATGTATATATAAATTATCTAGTTCACATGACCAAGATGGCTGCCATGCCCATATAAGGTAAAAACCCTTCAAAAATCTTCTTCTCCGAATCTGGTGGACCGATTTCAAAGAAACTTGGCATGAAGCACCAATGGCTGAAGTACTACAATGTATATATAAATCATGACCCTGTGGTGACCTTGACCTATTTTAGGACAAGGTCAACATAGGTCGCCAATGCATTGGAATGGGGAAAACTTTTAAAAAGTCATTTGAGGTGAAAATCTTGCAGGCAATGGGTAGTAGGACTAAATATTAATGATTCTGAAAAAAAAATGGACCTAAGGACTCATATGCCCACACCCCGGGGCATTATACATGTATATTACCATAATATTCAAACATCTTCTCCTCTAAAACCACTTGGCCAATTGAAGCCAAATTTTATGTGAAGCATCTATAGGATGGGGGAACCAATGTATATATTAATAATCTAGGTCACATGACCAAGATGGCCGCCATGCCCATATATGGTAAGAACCCTTCAAATATCTTCTTCTCTGAAACCAATAGATTGACTTCAATGAAACTTGGCGTGAAGCATCCATGGCTATAGTACTACAATGTATATATAAATCATGACCCTGTGATGACCTTGACCAAGTTTATGGCAAGGTCAACATGGGTTGCCCATGCATTTGGATCGGAAAAACTGTTAAAATGTCATATGAAGGGAAAAGCCAGCAAGAAATTGGCAAATGGACAGAATATTGATTATTCTGAAAAAAGAAAACGACCCAAGGGCTTCATCTGCCCCTGCACTGGGGTTAAATACCATAATATTCAAACATGTTTATTGGTATATACAGCAGACTCAGGTGAGCGTTTACAGGACCATTGGTCCTCTGGTTTTTTTTGCGATTTCAACGATTTGACCCCCCCCCATTTTCTCCACCTTTCTCCTCTTTCTATCTCTCTTTCTTCTCTCTCTTCTTGTGATTTTTTTTTCAGCCCTGGCAGTTTGGTGGCACTTGTTTGGTTTAAGTGTTGTTGTGATTCAAAAGTAACAGGGTAAAATCAACCTTTTTAACACAGAAAATTCATGTTTTTCCCCCAACTTTCTGGGCCTCTAACTCGCTTGTTTGATGCACTTTGCAATTAAGCTTTATATCGGGTAAAGCCTACTTACTGGGCAATCGAAACATATGAAAAAATCACGCATGCTAGCTGTAACAATGTTGTGAGGGTCGTTTAGAAAGTGTCTGGAAGCAATTGTGCATAAATACGCTCTGGTAGTGGAAAGGATATGACAGAAAAAGTGGAATGAAATGTTAAAGAACAATGAAAGAATAATTAAATAAGATAGCCAGAGAATCAAATAGTTTTTCACTTGGCCTTAACCATTAATCAGATACCATACTAGGAACGTTCACAGATCACGGCGGAGGACTATTCTGGCATCTGACTACAAAGCTTCCCCTACAGGCCAATCCTATTGTTGCCTGGAAGTTCTGTCATGTGCTACATAAACTGCTTAGAGAAGGGCATAGAAATGTGAGTATTTACAAGATTATAAAGAAAATAAAATGACTGAGTAGCCTAGACAGGACTGTCCTTTATGGCTCCATAGCCTTGTTCTTGGCAGACACGCTTAAATTAAATTCTCGTCTGACACCAACCATGGTTTTGCCTATATGAAGACTCTTCAGGGGATCTCTGTTGGATTGCCTGTGGTACGCTGACTCATGGGTCAAAATGTATTTGGATATAAGGACTGCACCCCAGCAGTCATTCTATCATATTTACAAGATTATGCAGACTTAAACAGTAGACCAGGCCCTGAGGTTATAAAAAACAATTGTCACGCTTAAATCAGCTGAGATAAATTTATCCTGCTCATATATGTTAAAATGCCAATTGTTGGCATTTTAACATTTATTAGCAGGATAAATTTATCTCAGCTGATTTGGACATGAATTTTCAATTTATTCGGGCTTTTTCAATAATCATGGACAATATTAATTTTAGTCTCAGCTGAGAGTTCCATAACCTCGAGACCAGATATTTAGTAAATTATATCAACTCCATGGTTAGTTTGATGGCCTAATGGTAGAGTGTGAAACTGGGCGTGAAGAGGTTGTGGTGGGGTTCAAACTGCATGAGCACCAGGATGTGTCCTTGTGCAAGGCATATGTGTAAACCTGGTTAATACCCAGGAATTGTTGGCTTCATTCTGACTTTCCTGGAAATGGATGCCTGTGAGTTTAAGCTGCAATGCATACACAAATAAAATTTTGGGAGAAATTCTTCGAAAAGGGCTTGCTGTTTTATGTTCTGATGTGAATCTTTACAAGACCTTGATAAAATCTTAATAAATAATAATAAATTTGTCTCTTACCAGAATCAAAAATAAGAATGACAAAAGTAAGAATGTACATCATAACAGGTTTATGTTTGTTGTTTGATTGCAGGTACATACAGATTCATTAAAGTACACTACATATTTAACAGAACTGGGAAAATTATGGGTAAGAACACCATATACAAAACTGTGTTCAGTTAGTTGGAACATAAGTTGTTAATTTTTTCATTTCTTTAAAACTTAATCAAAAACATTTAACTGCGAACATTTACACTGCGAACATTTACACCTCTTTGCATTTTAAGCCTTCACTTTTCTGATTCTTTGCTTTAGAAACAGAAACTACAAAGCATTGTGTCAGTGAACAACTTCATTCTCTTTGTATGCTGATTTAGAATTGAAAGTATATTAGTTTTTTTTACATCAATCCACAGAAAATATGAATAACAAGTGAATCGTCCATTTGCAGGGTCATCTAAAAGAAGGCTATGGGAAACTGATCGCTGCCTACACCACTCTGCTGAATCAGAAGCTTATCTTCCATAGAAAAGTAAGTTTAATTGTTGCTAGAAATAAGAACAAGATATGTCATTGCCAGAAACTATTCATATACAATTACTGTATGGCATTAAAATACATGTATGTTTTTGACAGCTGTGTACTGTTATCTTCTACTAGAGTGACAGCTGCAAATTCTGCACAAATGCTTTGAAACTCACTTGTGTAACAAATGAGCTGTGAGGCCAGAAAACTGGTCTTTGGAATTCTTGCCCAGGTCTGACACAAACTGGCCTGTGCAGTCACTGAAAATAGGTAGAAGCTTGATATTCCTGATTTAAGAAGAAGAGGCTTGTAGCAAAAACAAAGGCGCTGATCAGCTATGTAGTTATTGCACAGCTGATCTGCGGCTTTGTTTTTGCAGATGCAAAAATCTGGTTTTGTCATCACGCAGCTAAAATGTTAATAGCTTTGGCAGAAGAACAATAATACACATACCTTGCATGTTTATGATTTATATAAAGAAAAAATATCAATTATAAAGGGTTTCAAACTGCATCCGACAGTATGTCCGTCTAATGATTATTATAGCCACAGGCTTTGGCTAGATTCTTGATAATCATATTTAGAAATTAGGAGGATTATGTAACCTTTTTTGCTATATATTATATGAGCCGCGATGTGAGAAAACCAGTCTCAGTGGTTTCCGACCAGGTCTTACACAAACCGGCCTGAAGAGTCACAGGAAAAGGCTAGAAACTTGAAACTTCGAATTTAAGAAGACAAGGAATTGTACTATCGTTAAAGCGAAAACAAAGACGCTGATCAGCTGTGCAGTTACTGCACAGCTGATCCGCGCCTTTGTTTTTGCATAGGCAAAGATCCGTTTTTCTCATGATGCGGCTCATGTACTGATAGCATTTGAGGTGCTTGTGCCTCTTTCTTTTCTTTTATACAAAATAAGGTTAACCATTTTTGCATGCCGAGGCTCATGTTGTTATACCCCCGGCATACGAAGTATTAGGGGGTATATAGTTTTTGCTTTTTCCGTCTGTCTGTTTGTCTGTCTGTAAACTTTTTTTGTGTCCAAGATTTCTCAGGAACTACTTAACCTAGAATTTTAAAATTTGGTACAAAGCTTGGGTATGTCAAGTTGTATTGTGTATTTGAGAATCAACAATCTCCGGCTTATCATTCCCTTTATTTATCCATTTTTCTCTCTATCCGAGAAAATTTTCCATCATATCAGCTCAGTCTGTATAAGAGTTAGAGACTTCAAATTTTATATGCATGTTCAGAATAACCAACTCTATTACTGAAAACAAGATTGTGATTCTGTGGTTTACTTTTGTCTTCTTTTTTACTTTGTTTCTTTTCCCATCTGTCACTCCTATACAAATCTGCACCATTTTGTGTTAAAGATTTCTCAGGGACTACTTAACCTAGAATTTTGAAATTTGGTACAAAGCTTGGGTATGACAAGTTGTATTGTGTATTTGAGAATCAACAATCTCTGGCTTATCATTCCCTTTATTTATCCATTTTTCTCTCCATCTGAGAAATTTTTCCATCATAACAGCTCAGTCTGTATAAGAGTTAGAGACTTCAAATTTTATATGCATGTTCAGAACGGCCTACTCTATTACTGAAAACAAGATAATGATTCTGTAGTTTACTTTTGTCTTCTTTTTTTTTACTTTGTTTCTTTTACCATCTGTCACTCCTATACAAATCTGCACCTTTTTGTCCGGCATAGGAAGTATTAGGGGGATATAGTTTTTGATTTTTTATTTATGAATATATTTTTGTTGGATGTAACACTAGATGTATACCTTTTTCTGTAATCTGCTCTTTGTCTCAAAGTGGTATGAACGCTGATGGCTACCGCCGGGGGTATGTGAGCTTTGCTCACTTTTACTATATTTTTACTACCAAAATCAGCAAATATTTTTCTTCTTTTTAGAATCCAGATATTCCGGGAAACCTGTTAATGAATGATGAGAAATTTTCCAAAGTCTGTGGATCAGATGTTAATAATTAGTAAGTACATGTACACGACATTACGAAAACACACCCATGCAATATACAGACATTTTTGAAGCTGCAAAATTGGAATATGAGCCACCTCGTGGGAAAACCAACAATGTGGGTTCCGACCAGGTCTGACACAAATCGACCTGTACAAGCACAGAAAAGAGCTAGACGCTTGAAATTTTGGATTTAAGTAGAAGAAGAATTGTACTATCCGAGTAGCGAAAACAAAGGCGCTGATCAGCTTCGCGGTTACCGCGAAGCTGATCTGCGTCTTTGTTTTCGCCTATGCAGATTGTTGGTTTTCCCATGTGGCGGCTCATATATTTTCCATTATGGCATTAGATAATTTTTTTATGTTTTCCTTATTTCGCTCAAAACAGATTGTGGGTATATTTTTAGCTCACCTGAGCCGAAGGCTCACAGGTGAGCTTATAGGATAGGCAGGCATCCGTCGTCCGTCGTCGTCGTCCGTCCACAATTTCAAAGAAGAATATTTCTGAAGCTAGTAGGCCGATCTTGATAAAATTTAATGTGAACCATAATTGGGTTGGGGGATTGATGGCATTAGGTTTTGGAGCAGATTGTATCAAAATTGTGGTTTCCATGGCAACAGATAGGTCCCATAGACTTACAATGGGAAAAACTAAAAAAATCTTCTTCTCTGAAACCACTAGGCCCACCGCTTTGATATTTGGTATGTAGCAATGGCTAATGGTCCTCTACATAAATTGTGCCATTCATGCCCCTGGGGTCAAATTTGGCCACGCCCCGGGGGTCGATAGTTTCCATAGACTTACTATGGGAAAAAAATTCAAACATCTTCTTCTCTGAAACCACAGGGCCCACAGCTTTGATATTTTGTATGTGGCAATGGCTAATGGTCCTCTACATAAATTGTGCCAGCCATGCCCCTGGGGTCAAATTTGGCCACGCCCCGGGGGGCCGATAGTCTCCATAGACTTACAATTGGAAAAACTAAAAAAATCTTCTTCTCTGAAACCACTAGGCCCACAGCTTTGATATTTGGTATGTAGCAATGGCTAATGGTCCTCTACATAAATTGTGCCATTCATGCCCCTGGGGTCAAATTTGGCCACGCCCCGGGGGTTGATAGTCTCCATAGACTTACTATGGGAAAAAAATTAAAAAAATCTTCTTCTCTGAAACCACAGGGCCCACAGCTTTGATATTTTGTAGGTGGCAATGGCTAATGGTCCTCTACATAAATTGTGCCAATCATGCCCCTGGGGTCAAATTTGGCCACACCCCGGGGGTCGATAGTCTCCATAGACCTACAATAGGAAAAAAACTAAAAAAATCTTCTTCTCTGAAACCACTAGGCCAACAGCTTTGATATTTGGTATGTAGCAATGGCTAAAGGTCCTCTACATAAATTGTGCCATTCATGCCCCTGGGGTCAAATTTGGCCACGCCCCGGGGGTTGATAGTCTCCATAGACTTACTATGGGAAAAAAATTAAAAAATCTTCTTCTCTGAAACCACAGGGCCCACAGCTTTGATATTTTGTATGTGGCAATGGCTAATGGTCCTCTACATAAATTGTGCCAATCATGTCCCCTGGGTCAAATTTGGCTACGCCCCGGGGGTCGATAGTCTCCATAGACCTACAATAGGAAAAACTAAAAAAAATCTTCTTCTCTGAAACCACTAGGCCCACAGCTTTGATATTTGGTATGTAGCAATGGCTAATGGTCCTCTACATAAATTGTGCCATTCATGCCCCTGGGGTCAAATTTGGCCACGCCCCGGGGGTTGATAGTCTCCATAGACTTACTATGGGAAAAAAAATAAAAAATTTTCTTCTCTGAAACCACTAGGCCCACAGCTTTGATATTTGGTATGTAGCAATGGCTAATGGTCCTCTACATAAATTGTGCCTTTCATGCCCCTGGGGTCAAATTTGGCCAGGCCCCGGAGGTTGATAGTCTCAATACACTTGCTATGGGGAAAAAAATCAAAAATCTTCTTCTCTGAAACCACAGGGCACACAGCTTTGATATTTTGTATGTGGCAATGGCTAATGGTCCTCTACATAAATTGTGCCAGCCATGCCCCTGGGGTCAAATTTGGCCACGCCCCGGGGGTAGATAGTCTCCATAGACCTACAATGGGAAAAACTAACAAAAATCTTCTTCTCTTAAACCAAAAGGCCCAGAGCTTCTATATTTTGTATGTAGCAATGTGTGGTAGTCCCCATTATAAATTGTGCCAGTCATGCCCCTGGGTCAAATTTGGCCATGCCCCGGGGGTCAATAGTGTCCATGCATAGACTTTCATTGGTCGATTCTCAATTAATTTAAATCTCATGAGCTTACAATGTGATAATCTCTCAGGTGAGCTACAGGACCAATGGTCCTCTAGTTAGAACCGCCTCGTCAAGGTGGTTCTACTGAGTACCTACAATCTATGTTTTGGATCAAAAATAGAAAAAAAATAGCTTACCCCTGCACATCCCATTTTCACTACATTAAAGTCAGTTTAAAGGGTGGACACTGAAGAAAAAATAAATCACTTGCAAAAATAAGATAGCTTACTGTATAAGTAGGAAATACTTAGTGTAACCTGTAGGAGACAATGTAACTTGCAACTTGAATTTACATGATTTATAAAAATTGAAAACTGAATCGGAACAATTTTCTACATAGCTTACGGTATATTTGATAAACCTATATTTTCAGTTTTGAGATCAGTGTTGATATGTTGGATTATATGGAGGAGGTTCTCGAACTACAGCACTTAGGTAAGTCAACTTCTGGGTAATATTTACACTTGTTATACATTATAGTTGGTTCTAAAAAACAAGGCATGAAAGTTTGTTTTGAATCGTGTCCAGCACTGAAGCAGTTTTATCAGTTCTTTTAGAAGCTTCCTAGCTTGTGATTAAAACATCACAGAAAACAACAATTGTTATAGAGACTCTGAAATACTATAATGGAAAAAAAGAAAGTCACCATGTAAACCCCGATGGGCACCGCCAGAGAAAAGAATATCCCTTTTCCTTCTAAATTCATAATTTGTTAAAAATATGTGCTTACAGTAAGTTTTCATTTGTTTCAGTGTTTGGTTCTCTGGATATGTCTCGTTCTAATTCCATGACAAGTTCTGGCCAGTGTCGACTGGCCCCGTTGATATTATGTATCCAAGACTCCTGCCAACTCTACGATTACATAGTAAAATCTCTCTTCAAATTACATTCTAGTAAGTATTTTTGTATCGTTGTTATAGATTTGTAAAACATGTTGACAATGTAAAGGATGAGCTCTTTTGAAGAAGCATCAGCTGTCGGATATAAGTGATTCTTGCATAGATATCTATGTGCATAGCTGTTTGAAGTCGTTTTCAATTTGGCTGAAAGCCGTGTTCAAACAGCAAAACACATGTTCAAATCATAAAATTCACATGCCGTTTGAACATTGGTTTCGGCTGAAATCCATCAACTTCATTGGTCAATGTGTCGTGACATCGCTGTGTTCTGTAGAAACAAATGGCCGGCATTGGAAAAGCTGCATGGTTTTCGGTGAGTTTTTACATTGTTTATGTTATTTTAAAAAGATTTTAAGTGAATAAGTGAAAAAATGCAAGAATAGTGACCAACCATGTTTTGTTTCAGTGTTCAAACATTACCTAGATCACTCAGAAGGGGTTCGAACACGCAGCCTTAGGCCTTGTGTTCAAAAGCCTTCCCAGTGATCCATCAAATGTTTGAACACAGAAAACCATGGTTGATCCCTATAGTAAAAAGGTTAAATGTAGCTTTGTCTCATTTTTATAGTAGAAAAACCTATCAAATGTTTTCATGGCGGACAGAAAAATACAATAAGCTGTAGTTATATGTCGTATCAAAAGCACACCTGTTAATACCTGTTTTTGCCCCACACCAGATTTCAAAATAATTTTTTAAGCTTGGTCAAGAGCAATTCTTTCATGTTGAATGTTTTGTTTCATGTTGTCAGCTCCAAATAGTAAGTACCTGATAAATTAAAAATGCCCAATTTTGATTTTAACTTTTTATGACCTGAGACAGAGTGGATCAGCTCTCCATGGGCTATTTTTTTTCCCTACAATATTTGAGCAGCAATATGGGAAAAATTGTCTTAGCGGTTTGTTACCAGGTTCGACACAAACCAGTCTGTGAAGCAAAAGAAGATAATTGAAGCTTAAAATTTCAGATTTAAAAAGAAGAGAAATAGTTACTGCACAGCTGATCTGTGCCTTTGTTTTCGCAGAGGATAATATTCGGTTTTCTCATGACGCGACTCATTTATTTCCAGTAATCCCCCACCCACTTCTGTTAAATGAAAAGGTGACGGTCCTTATTTTGTTTTCCCCATTTTGGTTTGTTTAGTTTAAATGACCTATAGTGGGATACTATATTTGGAATGTTTTTATTTTCATAAATGAATTTAATTTGTCTTGAAACAATGTGAAAAGCAACCTCAATGGAAAACAATTACACAACAAAAATATTGTAAAGCGTAAATTGCAGTATCTCATCACACTTTTGTATGTCGATTTTACCCTGATTGAATTCAAAACAGAAAAGATGTATTCAGCCTTATTTATACACTTTGTGGGCTATTAAATTTGATCGCATAAGAAGATAGTTCATAAGGGCTGTTTGTATAGTTATTTGCATAAACTACACATTACTGTATAATCTGAAAATTTAAAAATTACCATTGTATAACCATAGAGCCTCTACCAAGTTTTTTGGACAGTTTACATGAGAATGGATCATTACGAAAACTTTCCTATGCAATATACAGAGATTTTTTTTAGCTGTAAAAATTGAAAATTTCACCAGAAAAAAATAAGATATGTTGTATTTTTAATATCTTTGATCAAAACATAGATCATGGGTATATGTTAGAACCGCCTTACCAAGGCGGTTCTAACCAGTATACACAATCTATGTTTTGGACCAAAAATAAGAAAAATAGATATACCCCTGCATACCCTAGTCTTACTATATAAATGTGGGTATAAGGGGGTATACATTACATGGTCATGTTTACATGGGAAATTGACTGGCTCCCAAACATACTGCTACTGTTTACCCAGACTTTTGAAGTCCTGGGGCCAGTTGTCCAAAACTTTGTTAGCGTTATGTCATTGTTGAGAGGTCAACTTGTTCAATAAATGCCAACTATGTAAGTATATACACTGTTATTTTTTGTTGATAAAATATGAGAATCCTTTGCATTTAGTGCAAAGGATTCCCACATTTTATCAACAAAAAAATAACAGTGTATTTGTAATGTTTATGTTTGAAACTTGAGCGAATCGTTAACTTAGGATGTTGTTAATTTTTGAACAACTGGGCCCTTATCATTAGATCTAAGCTGTAATAATTATTTTTCCGCAGGTCTCCCTCCTGACACCCTGGCTGGCCACAGGGACAGATTCTTATCTCAATACAGAAGGTAAGAGGTAGTTCTCGTTTTCTGTAGCACCTGTTGTACAGTTGATAATGTGTTTTTTTGCATCAAGATCAAGAGGTATCTGGCCTCGAGGTTGTAAAAGTTTTTTTTCTTGCTCAACTCAGAGAATGAAATAAACAAAATTGGTAGAAAATTTAGGTTTAGATTAATTAAGCCTGTCATTTATCCTGTTTATAAATTTATAAATGTTGAAATACCCAATTGTTGGCATTTTCAAAATTTATGAGCAGGTTAGATTTTAGTCTCAGCTGAGTTGAGCATGAAAAAAGCTTTATAATCCGAACCTGGTACCATGCCAATAATCTGTAACTATTACTATAAGTTCAGAAATGTTCGCGAAAACTTGATTTTTGTGGATATTTGCGAATTTATGGCCTGAAGATTTCTAAGTTCCTGCTATTAAAGAATCACTACAAGCATAAAGAACCTAGATGAATAATACCAAACAAATTTGCCATTCAATAATAATACAGTATTTGAGACGCTGCATGAGAAAACCAACAATTTGTGATTCCAACCAGGTCTGACACAAACTGGCCTGTACAGTCACAGAAGAAGGCTAGAAGCTTGAAATTTTCGATTTAGGAAGAGGAGGTATTGTACTATCCAAGTAGCGAAAACAATGGCGCTGATCAGCTGTGCAGTTACTAGCTTGAAATTATGGATTTAGGAAGAAGAGGGATTGTACTATCCAAGTAGCAAAAACAATGTTGCTGATCAGCTGTGCAGTTACTGCACAGCTGATCTGCACCTTTGTTTTTGCATATGCAAAATGTTGGTTTTCTTATTCAGTGGCTCATTATTTTTTCACTTCGAATTGACTTGTATGCAAATTTTATCATCTTCCATCATTTGTATCATTTTTATTTCAGATTAAAGCAATTTTATTTCAACAGTTCCAACCTCCAGTATTTTAAAAATCTAGTCCAAGTCCCATTACTACCTGAGGTAAGGTATATGAGCCACTGCATAAGAAAACTAACAAAATGCTTGGGCGAAAACAAAGGTGCAGATCAGCTTCGCGGTAACTGCGAAGCTGATCAGCTCTTTTGTTTTCGCTCCATAGATAGTACAATACCTTTTCTTCTTAAATCTGAAATGTCAAGGTTCTAGCCTGCTCCTGAGATTGTACAGGCGGTTTGTGTTAGACCTGGTCGGAACCCCAAATTGTTGGTTTTCTCATGCACAGGCTCATATATGCTGTAGAGTTCAAATATTCCTTAGTTACTTGTACTGTCTTATTTTGTTGTTTGTCCATAGTTTAAATAATATGGCGCTATGAACAGTTCTTAAATTTAGAATATTCACCATTTTTGCATTATTGGCTGGTTTCCAGCTGACTAAAAATCAATATTGGAAATACAGGTAACCAAAACCACCCTGACCTCAAGGTCAGGGTGGTTTTGGCTACCTCTATTTCCAATATTGATTATTTCTAAGCTGGGAACCAGCTGATAATGCAAAAATGGTCAATGCATTTGCACACAATTGAGTTGTATGGTATATAAACATACAAACCAGATTTTCTTAAAAAAGAGCCAATGTAAGTTCACCACTTTTATTGAAAAATTCCTTGCAGTCATATCTTTACAGTCTTTCTAGAATTGTTATATTATTGTTTTCTGTTACTTTTTTCAGGAGCCTCCAAACTTTTTAATCCAATCAGATTTTAGTAAGCATGTGAAGCCCGTCGCTGTCGTGCCAGAACCAGAAATAGATCGGGACTCACATACTCCGGAACCAGAACCAGTCGGAAATCTCATTGATACTGAACCAGAACCCATTCAGGTATAGTATGAGCCTTTGCATGAGAAAACGAAGTTTGCATAGGCGAAAACAAAGGAGCAGATCAGCTTCGCAGTAACTGCGAAGCTGATCAGCACCTTTGTATTTGCTACACAGATAGTACAATTTCTCTTCTTTCTAAATCCAAAATTTCCAGCCTCTAGCCATCTTCTGTGCTTGTACAGGCTGGTTTGTGTCGGACCTGGTCATAAACACAAATTGTTGGTTTTCTCATGCACAGGCTCGTATAGTTTCTAAAGGGGTATGTAGGTGCCATGTAGTTCCTGAAGGGCAAATGCATGTAACAGTTAACAACTGTTAATGATTAGGTCTATAAGAGACATTTTAGACGGAAATAAATGGAGACTCACATTGTCAAGAACTGGTACCCATAAGGAACCTCAAAGACACTGAATCAGATCCCATACTGGTCTGAGATTAGTTTCACTGTGTCAGATATTTTATGAATTTTAAACCAGTTTGTTTTGGCAAGGGACTAGTTTTAGCAAGAAAGATGAATTCAGAAAAATGTCCATTTTCAGCGTGTCTGTCATGGAAAAAGTCAGGGAAAAAGTCAGGGAAAAGTGATATTTCTTCAAGGTCATGGAATTGTCAGGGAATTTTGACATCAGTTAGGGAATTTTTCATTTTCAGCCAAAAGTCAGGGAAATGTCAGGGAATTTTAAGACAGGTTTATAATTGATTTGCAAAATATATCAAGAATAATGGATAAGGCATTTTCACCATGTTTGGATTTGATGAAAATTTAGTGAGTAATAAGAGAATTGTGATTTGAGCCGCCGCATGGGAAAACCAACAATTTGCATAGGCGAAGACAAAGTCGCAGATCAGCTTAGCAGTAACTGCGAAGCTGATCAGCACCTTTGTTTTTGCTACATGGATAATACAATTTATCTGCTTTCCAGATCCAACATTTCCAGCCTCTAACCATCTTCTGTGACTGTACACCCCGGTTTGTGTTGGACCTGGTCAAAACTCAAATTGTTGGTTTTCTCATGCACAGGCTCATTTCATTAATGATAAAGCATTATTCATTGTATTTCAGATTATTCTTTGTGAAGAAACTGAAGAGAGTGGCACTCCTGGCCTCTCCACACGTACAAATTACTAACATGATTCAAGAAAAATTGATTTGAGACTGATGAAAAGTGAGGGAATTGTCAGTGAATTCTGCTTTGCACGAATTCTGGACACCCTGAATGTTTTTTTTATATATTTCAGATTGATCTTGTATAGGGCAGTTCCGCAATGTGCCTATGCTTTGCAATGCAAGTGCTCTATCTCTTTGTTTTTCTCATACAGAAAAGGCCATGGCATGCTTAATGATATTGACTGTTTACTATATTTCTAGGAGGACAGGTTTGATGCCACCTTTGGAAACAATCTTGGCAACTTCAGCTTCAATGGAGGAACACCTGAGGTTGATGAAAGGTAGGGTGCATTTTGAACTGTTATGCTTGAATTTTTTTAAGCATCACATTTTTGAAGGAACCACAAAATCCATTCATTTTCAAAACCAAAAATATAATTACACTAAAATTTAAGTAAATCAGCATTGGCATAAACTTATTTGCTTTTTAAAGATTCAGATTGAGCGTCAGATAGTGTAGACACAAAACAGACTGCTCCATGAGGTCTAGATTGTTTGCTTTGCTCTATATCTGGGTCCAGTTGTTCAAAACTTTGTTAGCTCAATGTCATCGTTAAGACAACTTGTTAAGTAAATACCCACTACATAAGCAAATACACTGTTATTTTTTGTTGATAAAATGTGGGAATCGGATTCTCACATCTCTCACATTTTATCAACAAAAATTAACAGTGTATTTATAATATTCATGTTTGAAAATTTAACAAATCGTTAACTAATGATGTCGTTAATTTTGAACAACTGGGCCCTGAAAAATTCTGTTTAACCATGATGTTTGTAAGCTATACTACAAAATAGAAATTTCTTATGATATTCAGCTCTTGTAACATGTTGTGATATTGCCATGTTTGCTTGCAGAGATTTACTGATAGAGAGACTAACAAAAGAAATCCAGGAATTGAGAGCAGAGTTAGAAAGAGTAAAAGCTGAGGTAAAGACATTAAATCTTTTACAAAATGAAGCAGAATAACTTCTTTTAAGTATTACATGTAATAAATGAAAAAAATAATATACTGGGAGAGTGTGGTGGCCTATTGATAAATGCATCAGACTTTGGATATGGAGGTTTGGGGTTTGATTCCCACTGGCAACAGGTTGTGTCTTGCAAAACACATGAATAGTACTGGCTAATACCAAAGAAGCTGTGGCTCCATCATGACATGACTAAAAATAGACAAATTAAGATGTTAAGTGTAAAATCATACTTTCAAACAAAAAATAGCAAAAAATCTACAGTCATTGTGTAGCATGTATTATCCACATTTTATTTGGCAGGACCAGAGAATTATATCTGGTTTGAAGGAAGATATCAACAAACTAGAAAAAATCTTATCAGAACTAAGACTATCGGCAGACAAAGCCCTACAAGAAAAAGACAGCCTCAAGAAAGAATTGGACAAGGCTAAAATACATATGGGTGCTGCTGTTAAGTTGTCAGATGCTGAAAGTAAGTTTACAGCCATGCAAGTAGCAACTTAGCAATCCAGGTGTTTCAAGCCACTCTTAACTAGTTGTCAAAAAGATTAAATTAACATTTTCTATCCAGTATTTGTATCAACTTTGAAATATACATCATTACCTTATTGGTCACAGTAAGATGGAATTGACAGATGTTTTCTTATTTAAAAAAATTTCATTGGTTGTTTGTATTGCATCGGGATCAATTTATTTTCTCTGACAACTGATTCTGAAATGCCTGAAACTAGTGAATTGCTTAGCTGGTATTTGAGAGGTTGTATAAGGTTTAGTTACAGTAAGATATCAGAACTTCATAATCTTTGTCAAGCAGGAAAATATTTTCAAAATGCATGTAATTCCAAACTGGCAATATTTCAGACTCTTGGTTGAAAGGTTGTGGGGGTCTGATCCCCATGGATGCCATGTGTCCTTGAGCATGACATATAACTCCCTACATTACTGTTTAATACCCAGGAAGCGGTGGCTCCTCCCCTACATGAAGACAAAAATTGTTGATTTGGACATAACTAACAAATTATTAACTATCTGATTGATTTTTTTCCAGAACACAGTAAAGCCAATGAGGAGAAGTTCAAGAAGATGAAAGATGTTTACCAGAAGTTGAGAGATGAACATGTGACTTTATTAAGACAGGTGTGACATAAGAATATAAGAATCTTACATAAGTATCAGGTATGGATAGACAAATCCATCCTGCAGATCAATTAAGCATCACTGGTGCTATAACATCACAGGGCTCATCGAGTGATGCCAAACGGTGACCCGAGGAACAGACTTGTCTATCCATGCCTTACACGCATGATAGATTCCCGCAAATATTTGGCAACATTTTTGCAAAACATTTGTGGAAGAATCACATGCCAGTGAGATGGTGGCTTTTACACAGCTTTCTTTGAACTGGTCTAAATGTTTTCAAATTGTAGAAATGTATTTGTCTTAAAATTTGGGATTCTTTCATAAGTGCTTTATACCAAAATGGTGGTTAGTTTTTTTATTGATTAGAAATATTTTATTGTTTTCAGCATGCTGAGGTATCTAAACAACATGCAGCCGAGAAAAAACTGGTGGAAGAAAAAGAACAAATTATCAAGGTACCTTTTAGTTTTGCACCAAAACCAATCATACCATGTGTTTTTATCTTTATATACAATATATAGTTGTAACATATGAGCTGCATCGCAAGAAAACCGGATTTTTGCCTAAGTGCAAACAAAGGCGCAGATCAGCTTCGGTAACCGCAAAGCTGATCAGTACCTTTGTCTATGTGAATAGTACAATTCCTCTACTTTCTAAATTCAAAATTTGCTGCCTCTAGCCATCTTCTTTGACTGTACATACTGATTTGTGTCAGATCTGGTCAGAAATCCATATTGTTGGTTTTCTCGTGTGAAGGCTCATGATTTGTCTTAATATACAATATATAGTCCTAACATATGGTAAAGAAGAGTCCATCCTGACATATCTGAAACTGGAAAATTTGTTGACTGGAACCTTACACCATATTTTTTAACAAACAAATATTGTAAAAATGGGATTGGACTGCATGCAAAATCAGCCTTTATTATGTTTTGAAAAGCAAAAATATGATGGAAAAAGTGTTTGATTTCACTAAATTGAATTTAAACTTAAAAAAGATAAAATAAAAATATTATAAAAAGAAAATTATCAATCAAATGCTTTGTATATGTGTATGAGATATGCTTTAAGTTTGTTGTTTCATCGGCCAAATGTATAGTTTGGGCATAATATGTTTTGCAGAATCTTTTCACAAATTTGGATTTAATAATTTTGATTGTCATAGCATGCAAACCCATACTAACACATGCATAGGAATGCTTGATTGAGTGACCATGAAACAAAATACTTGTGAATCCATAAATATTAGCCCGAAAAAAAAAATATTATTATTATTTCAGGACATGCACAGCAGAGTAAAAAATGAAAAAATAAAGACTGCTTTTTGGATCAAACACAATATTTTTTATTAAGCTGTTAACTGGGATGTTATGCAAAGATAGAGGAATCAATATTTGTTAGCATGCATCTTATTCCATCCCATGCATGTCCATCAACAATTTTTTTTAAATGATCACTAGTGTAGCATATTAACAGCAAAACAAATCTCTCAAAAATCTCTCAAGCTCCCCCCACCCCCACCCTGCCATTTTGCTAAACCATGCATGTCCATGTTTCCCTACCAAGGACTGTAATGCAGACAAGTTACGGATGGAGGATGAAAGAAAAGTATTACAGGACAGTTTACAGAAGTCGGCCGATGAAGTTACTGCGCAGTTAGCCGTAACAACCACAAAGAATACAGACCTAGAAAAAATGAAACAGGTATTGTAATGGTAAAAGGTATATGTACAGACCTAGAAAAAAGAACAGGTTTTAGGATGGAGGACGAAAAAAAAGTATTACAGGACAGCCTACAGAAGTTGGCAGACGAAGTTACCACACGGTTAGCCATAACAACCACAAAAGTACAGACCTTGAAAAGATAAAACAGGTATAGCAATGGCAAAATGTATATATACAGACAAAAAAAGTAACAGGTTTTAGGATGGACGATGAAAGAAAAGTATTACAAGACAGGACAGTCTACAGAAGTTGGCCGACGAAGTCACCGTTCAATTAGCTGTAACAACTGCAAAAAATACAGACCTTGAAAAAATGAAACAGGTATTTAAACATTGTAATGTTAAAATGTATATACTGTATACAGATGTAGAACAAGTAACAGGTTTTACAATGAAGGACGAAAGAAAAGTATTACAGGACAGTTTACAGAAGTCGGCCGACGAAGTTACTGCGCAGTTAGTCATGACTACAGAAAAAATGAAAGGACAAAATTCACGAACCAGCTGATTCGGCCCTGTAAATTGCGGAAAAGTCAAACTCGTTGTATTGAGTGGAAAACGTATTCAATAGCACAAGTAACATTTCATCTCTCAGGGTCTGAACTTTTTTTCCGATTATATTGGCCCGGGTTGGCACTACAATGTGTTTAAACATGGGTAGGTCGCCGGTTTTTCGTGTTTTTGGCCCGATTTTGCGTTTTCACTCTCAGATTTGACTGTGGCCACAGCCTTTAACAACGATGAAACTTTGAGAGTACAACAGTATTGCAATATGTTTTAGGTTTGTTCAGGTCTCGTTGTTGTTATTGCCTGTGACCATTGTTAAAAATAAACTTTTCTTCTCTTTTTGTCTTCCAAAACGTCCAAGGATGAGCGCGCCATTGAACAACGACGTCATCGAATCGGGGCACGTAGTATGACGTCATTCAATTAAGCGCACCTTGCGGAACCGATAATTGATTGTGCTTTAATAAGATTTGTTGTGTGCAAGTGCTCGCTGAGAGAAAAACAAACAGAAACAAGCAAACAAACTTACATACTGGACAAGACATGCTGAATTTGATTATGACCTGACTTCAAATAGCTAAAATTATGAAACCAGTTTTACGGGTGCTCCTGTTGGAAACATTTTGAAGCCCTATATTATTTGTGACTGATTGATGCACACACACACATGTATTCCCAAACACACGCAGTTCCGTCTTAACACTCACGAAATTATGTTACATGTGGTATTTTAAAAATCTTACATTACGGAGTTTATTGTGTATGCTGGCTTTTTCCGTTGAATGCGCATTGTCAACAGAGATGTAAGCACTTAGTTGAAGAAAAAAAAAACTCATGCTACGGCAGGATGGTCTTCATCATAATCTTTATCGCTGCAGGTCACGTTCTTAATTCATGTCACTGACGGAAATGTCGTTGCATTGTAAAGAGTAGGCAAGAAGTCTGTACTTCTAGGTCGCTTTTTAACACGAATAACGTGCTACACTCAGCTCCGCCTCAATTTTATGTGTATTTTAGTATTGAAAGAGTAAAAACAATGTTGAAAGTTGTATTATTTAACGTAAAATTGCTGAGATGTTTAAACTTTCACAAAAAAGATTGGTAATGATTTTGCCATCTGAGTAGTTTCCCTTTTCTTTTTCGCATATGGCAAGATCTATTTTTTTTTTTTAATCCAAATGACAAAACTTGACAAGGCGTGATCGTCTTAACCTTATTTGAGCCACAACGTAGCAGGGAATAATTTATTAACTGCATCACAAATGCGTTAAAACAAAGCCTGTGTTGAGCCAGGACATCTGCGCATTTTCACCAAAATATCGCCCGAGTAAGCCTAGCAACCGAAATCATAACGGTTTACCTTCCATTCCTTGCAATTTTAAAAGCACTAGATGGTACAGGCTTATGTAGTATCGTCTGTATATTCGTACTTCTACGTCTCTGTCTATTGATTGGTTGTATTGGTATGTAGTGTTTTACATTCCACTCAATGGCCATGGTCATATAGAGAAGGGACCCCGGTTTAAAGTCTCATCCCGGTAAGAAAACTTCGGAATCGAACTCATGATGTCAGCTGTGCACTTGGCGATTAGCTTAAAACACTATGTCACGGAGGCTTCGTTCTCTGTCTGTGTGTAAGTCTACACACGGCGGCCTTCCACTTTGATAATTTGGCAAAATGGACAACAATAGCCTTCATTCCTAAGGCTTAAAAGTTCCGACGCGATGGTCTTGTATACATTCCTTCCAAGCTAAAACGGTCGCTTGTACTCAACTCATTAGTGTACTGGGTATACAAACCAACCCGATACCAACCATATATCACAGGAAACCAAGGAGAATCTGCTTCTCCGGAATTGACAGTTTACACGGAAACATATTGTAGCTATCTGAGACTGTTATTACCTAACTAAGGCTTCAAGTACCAGAGAGAGTGTATGGGTCGTCCAGATATGATTCCAGTACATACAATAGATAAACAAAGTCGGGTGAAGATATGGGCCCCGTCCACTGGCACGTAAAGAAATAGATGGACTGCTTGTGCCTCCAGACAAAGCTTCTACGCTTTTGACTGACCATCTGATTACACATTACTGGTTAAACGCTCAGGTCTGAGCCTACCCAGGAAAAGTGGTTCAAGTCAAAACCACCCATACATACAAACCATATGGGCCTAATTGGGCGGTTATATCTGAACACTTTTTGGATGCCATGGGTAAATGACCTAAAAAATGTGGGCAACATCTCGAAATGACCAAAGCTGTTGGAACGCTAAACAACAAAAACAGAACAAACAAATAAAGAAAGAAAGAAAGAAAGAAAGAAAGAAAGAAAGAAAGAAAGAAAGAAAGAAAGAAAGAAAGAAAATGTTGCTATCGTTCTGGCGATCCTTTGAACTGAAATGTAAATGATCCAATGTTTTACCCTTTCCATGGCTCTGTTAAACGTAGATTGCTTAAAATGTTGGTTGATTCAAACGGGTTTGTCACGACCTTAAACAGGCGTACATGTAGATTGCCAGTCAAGTGGCTCGTGACGGCATTTGAACTAGAAAGCGTACACAGAACTGCAAATAATCGCATGTACAGAAACATGTAGCTTCTTGATCTATTGATATAAAAAAGAGCTCTTCGTGACATTTTTTATGTTACCCCATTTGACTGCGCGGTGTCGCAAGAGGTCTGAGGTTCCCAATGTAAACCATTTAACTCGTCGTTGATTGTCCGTATGCATGTCCTGGGCATCAAACAACAATACAAACCATTTGAAAGGAAAAAGATAATTTGCAGTTTCTTCTTTAATCGCGATAATACTTAGTCTACGAAATGTAGATCTAGTACTTAACAACGTTTTACGCAATAAATAAAGGGTAGTCGGGTGGCAATATGGGACCCCGGTCACCCGCTCCGGCATTCGGGCGTGAAGAATTGGCTTGGTTAGGTGGTTATATTTAAAGCCTTTTTTGGTTGTCATGACATCCGTAATTTTGGGTGGGCTGCAAGTCCCATAAAAATGAGACAACGTCCCGACATGATCATAGCTAACAAAACATGATATAGACACTGTGCGCTACCTGTATTGGAGTTGCTTCCCTTGAAAATAATGTGGCAAATAATAATCATTTTCCCTAATTGTTTTGAATATTATAATGGGGACGTTTTCTTTATCAATCAAATCAGATAAGATCTTTTTATATTAAAGGAGTTTCGCCTATCAAAGATAAAAAATACATTTTAAAAGGTCTTTAAAATGAAAAACAAAAATCTTCTCGAATGCACTTTTTATGTTTAATATAAAAATCATACTTTTTCGTTTCGGTCATACTTGTTCGTTCTTGAAAAAATTTCGAATATCAAATACCGACACGGGTGTGTGGAAACCGATAATTATTGTGACATGTATTCCCTGTTAAGCAGATACTGACGCCGACATGTGCATGCGCTTAATGCACTAGCATGTCGCCTTAAGAAAATGGGATCGTGGTAATTCATGCAACTTGCGACTGTTAATGTTTGATCGATATTAGTATGATGCACCAATCATTTGTATCCCCGTCCCTCTAGGGCCTGGAGCGGGGACACAGAGGGGCTAAAGTGCCGGAATAGTGATGAGTCACGGCAGTACCGGGGATGTGCCGGGCTTTTATAATCCGGCAAAAATATGTTATTCCGCAGTATTGCATAAATACCCGTGTCACACGATATCAACAACCATTTATTAATGAAGAAAAAGCCATTTATTAATATTGAAATTCACGTGCGCACGTGCTGTTAATACACGGCTTTTACTTATGCTCGTTGCCGGGCGCCACGCAAAGCACGTGCTAATAATGAGAAACTAAGGACGGCCCGTAATGAGCGTAAAAATGAATGCTTTTACGCGTATGAAAATGTGATGAGGCTGTTAAATATAGTGCACCATTATTTCTTTCGTTTATGCAGAATTTATGCAATAATAGCGATCAAAAATGATTTTGTCATTCACTAACATTCGCAAGGTCCTTCGGCGAGTGTTGAAAACATCGGGCTACGCCCTCGGTTTTCAACACCCCTCGGGACCTAGCGAATGTTAATGAATGGAAAACCATGTTTGATCCGTATATTGTTGTCAGTCGGCTCTGGGGAGCCGCAACTTTTAGCAGGGACTTTATCACAAATCTGACCCCGCATTGCCGGGTTTTTAGCGGAGCTGTAAAAACTGAAAAGTTAAACACCCCGCTATGGCCCGGCCCCATGGGGTGTGGATATAAATCACAGGTGCATTAAAGCCTCGTCACATGTTTATGCGTGTCAAAACTTTATTTAAGCTATTCATTTTTAGCACGTGTTTTGCATGCCAATGCCGCCCGGTAACGCGTAAAATAGAATAAGCATAAATAAAATGACCCGCGACGCGAGAAAACCGGTCTTTGGGGTTTCTGACCAGGTCCTATACAATCCAATCTGAACAGTTACTAAAAAAGGCTACAAACTTGAAATTTCGGATTTAAGAAGAAGAGAAATTTTATCCATGTAGCAAAAACAAAGGCGCTGATCAGCTTCGCGGTCACTGCGAAGCTGATCTGTGCCTTTGTTTTCGCATAGGCCAAAATCCGGTATTCTCACGATGCGCCGCGAATCGTGTATTAACAGCGCGCACTCGCGAATTGCCCATTTACTTTACGGCTTTCGTCTTAATTAATAAACGCCTGCTCATATTGTGTGAAACTGGTCTATTAATACAATAAATTACATTTACAAGTAAAAAATTAAGAATTTACACATTTTATTCATTGACCTTTAGCCATGCGTGACGGAAACGTGCATCTGTTATATCTCGTCACGTAGTTGGCGTATTGGCGCGTCCAAAAGCATATGCATGCATGTCTTGTTTTAAGCATGATAATGGACCGAGAGAGCAAAATAATGTTCTTTTTCTTAATTGGCAGACTGATGTCACGACCCGGTATTTGTGCAAGTGCAACAAACTCTGCGTTTCTCCCATGACGTTCCTGTTAACTTTTCGGAGTGACCGATATGGGTCTCTAGATTATTTTTTTCTCATCGATCTCATATTTTGGAAAACTGTAATAATCATGGTTCATATCTAATGACTGCCACTTTAGATTAGTGCACTGTAGATATCGGGCTACTGGAGATATTAACAATGCCATACGTTCATTTCTTGTCCTACGTTCATCGCTGATGAATGAAGTTAGGGGGTTGCACCTGTGTAAATCATTGACTAACAGTGTCACGGTAGCAATGATATCCATTTCCAACGGGTGGTCAGTGAGTGCGAGCAGAATATGTTGCATACATAACGCTGCTACGACAGGCGTATAACGTCAATAACGTTTTAAATTCACTACCCGCGTCGAGTGGGGTAGGGTATGTTAATGACGTCAGAAATGCTTTATAATTACGTCACATGTTTCAAAAATACATTTTCGATCTCAGGAGACCTACGTCTATCTTGTATCCAAATTTCATTAATTTCTGATACAGGGCCGATTTTGGCCATTCGTGAACCTTGTCCTTTGTATAGTAATGGTAAAATGTATATAAACAAACATAGAAAAAGTAACAGATTTTAAGATGAAGGACGAAAGAAAAGTATTACAGGACAGTTTACAGAAGTCGGCCGACGAAGTTACTGCGCAGTTAGTCATGACTACAGAAAAAATGAAATTTGTATAGTAATGGTAAAATGTATACAAACAAACATAGAAAAAGTAACAGATTTTAAGATGAAGGACGAAAGAAAAGTATTACAGGACAGTTTACAGAAGTCGGCCGACGAAGTTACTGCGCAGTTAGCCGTAACAACGGCAAAGAATACAGACCTAGAAAAAATGAAACAGGTATTGTAATGGTAAAATGTATATATACAGACGCCAAAAAAAGTAACAGGTTTTAGCCAGACCTGTCAACTCTCCCGGGCATCCCGTTATTCTAACGGTTTTGCCATGGACTTACGACCTCCCGTCCGATTTCAATTTAAAACGCCAAACTAACGGATTTCGGGCTGTCTACCGGTTAATCTTAACATCCGAAACAAAAAAGAAAACATATCCCGGTTTTTCCGTGTTTACACAAACAAAGTCAAGGTCATTGCAAATTTCCGGTTGAGTTCGGGAATTTCCGATCGTTCCGACTTCTATTTTTAGCCTATTCGGCAAGTCTCGGGTGTATTCGAGGTTCTCCGATCTATTTTAAGCATGAAATCGGTGAAAGATAAAACAATCTTTGTGATTGGCCATTAACTTTTTAGGCTGATTTCGGAACCAATCAGATTGCATGTAACAAATGATCGTTGGGAAAACTACCAATATGGCCGCGCCCTTGGTAGAAATAATGTCGAAACTGATTTTTCGATCGAATTTCATCGTTTCTTCGCGGTTTTTGCATCATAGACTTTATAGAAAATTGCACAAGCGAATTTTCAATACCTAAGGTATGACACCGTCTCAATTATTCCTTGTTTTATGGGTTTAGTATCGGTAAATGCTAGCGGTATACTCCTTTTTTTTTTTTGCCAATAACAAGTATTGTCTTTTTGAAAAGCTGCAAAAAAATCTCCCTCCTGAAGAAAAAATCTCCCTCCTTGAAATTTTATAGGTCTTAAAGCGCGCGCGTAAGTTGCATGCTAATTTGGTCGAAACATCGCTGTTTCGCGCAATCTCCCTCTTAGAATTTTCAGGAGGTTGACAGGTCTGGTTTTAGCATGGATGGATGAAGAATGAAAAGTATTACAGGACAGTTTACAGAAGTCGGCCGACGAAGTTACTCCTCAGATTTTACCATTACTATACCTGTTTCATTTTTCCAAGGTCTGTATTCTTTGCTGTTGTTACGGCTAACTGAGCGGTAACTTCGTCGGCTGACTTCTGTAGACTGTCCTGTAATACTTTTCTTTCGTCATCCATCCTAAAACCTGTAAAATGTATATATATACAGTTGAACCTGCTGAATCAGCCACCTTTATAAGAGCTCCACCTGCATAAGAGAGCCAGTCTGAAACATTCCCAATCATTTTCACTATATTTTATCTCTGCATAAGACAGCCACCTCCACAAGACAACCAGCAGCCAGTAAAATCAATCCCAAAATGCTTATAACGGTTCCGGGTCATTTCGGCCCATAACCATTTCGGCCCATGACCATTTCGGCCCATAACCATTTCGGCCCATACCATTTCGGCCCATAACCATTTCGGCCCATATATTTTTTTTTTATATATAGATAGGGACTTTTGGTTTTCAGTTTGTTTCATTAAGGTTTCGTCACAAGTTTTATTTAAAATAGGGTCGATTTTATTCCATGGATAGGGACTTTTGATTTGTTGCATTTGGTTTTGTTACACGTTTTATTTAATAATAGGGCCGTTTTTTGAGCCTGCAAATGACTTTCTCTTCGATTTTGGGCCTCATGGAGGTATGGCAACAATTTCAATTCTAGATAATGATTCAAACTTGGGTTGGGGTGTGTTTTCGTTATGTTGGTCTTTAGTACTTTGTAAGTATTTAAGCACATTGAAAACGATAGTTAAAATTAAAATTTAGCATGTAGCAGCCTGCCAATTCTGGTCGACTCCAACGGTCAATCGGGACCAAGGCTGAAAAGAAAAAAAACTAAACATGATAGATAGATAGATAGATAGATAGATAGATAGATAGATAGATAGATAGATAGATTACTGGTGATTAGCGTGCTTAATGATCCGTAACTACTCCGATATGGCGATTAATGAACCGTAACTGCATAATGGTTTTCTCTAAATTAACTTCTAACAATGTATTTTTTAAATATGGAATGTATGAAAAATATGAAATTTGAGAATTGAGGAGACACATCCAAAATAATGCATTTAAACAGGCTTTCTGTCAATGCAGCAACAAGAAATAGAATATTTAAGAAATATTTCAGTGTATGTATGTATGCCATATTTGTCTCTCTTATATACATTGTAATGATGCAAATCACAAAGGATAACCTCTGTTTATACATTGCATCTATGGATATTAGACATGTATGAGCATTTCCTTACCATCTATTTAGTGGATTCCCATTTGTTTATCAGACTTATTCAGATGTCAGATTTATTAGTCATCAGCAATATAGGGCATTTTATGTATCTGGTATTTTCTGTACAATCTGGAAAACAATTTGGCAACAATAAACAAGAAAACAAATTTTATTCTTTGTCTTTTATTGTCTTACCAACATTGACAACATAAAATAACAAGTTACAATAACTTAAAAAATGAGAATTTCCATCAAAACATGGATAGAAACCTTTCAACTGATTAGATTAAAGATCAAAAGTTATTGATTTTTTAAAGTTGAATAATAAATGACAAAGTTATAACATTTCCAATTATATCCTTAACTGCCTGTGCGCCGCACAGGTTTCAGGACTCAATTTTTTCGAAATTCAAAAATTTCAAGAATATACAGCAAAACCAGCATAAACACCTTTCAATTGATAAAATAAGATGAAAAGTGTTTAAATTTTGGAAATTGATCAACAGATGACAAAGTTACAACATTTTTCATTTTCACCCCTAACTTCCTGTGCGCTGCACAGGTTTCAGGACTCAATTTTTCCAAATTCAAAATTTTCAAGAATATGCAGCAAATTCTGTACTGACACCTTTCAAATGATGAAAAATGATAAAATCTTTTTAAATTTTGAAAATTGATCAATAAGTGACAAAGTTATAACATTTTCCATTTTCATCCCTTAAAACCTGTGCGCTGCACAGGTTAAAAGACTGAAAAATTTCAAAATTCAAAAATTTCAAGAATATACAGCAAAACATGCATAAACTCCTCTCAATTGATGAGATAAGATGAAAAGTGTTTAAAATTTGGAAATTGATCAATAAATGACAAAGTTATAACATTTTCATTATCACCCCTAACTGCCTGTGCGCCGCACAGGTTTCAGGACTCAATTTTTTCCAAATTCAAAAATTTCAAGAAAATGCAGCAAATTCTGCACTGACACCTTTCAATTGATGAAAAATGATAAAATCTTTTTAAATTTTGAAAAATGATCAATAAATGACAAAGTAATAACATTTTCCATTTTCATCCCTAACTGCCTGTGAGCCGCACAGGTTTCAAGACTCATTTTTTCCAAATTCAAAAATTTCAAGAATATGCAGCAAATTCTGTACTGACACCTTTCAATTGATGAAAAATGATAAAATCTTTTTAAATTTTGAAAATTGATCAATAAGTGACAAAGTTATAACATTTTCCATTTTCATCCCTTAAAACCTGTGCGCCGCACACGTTAAAAGACTGAAAAATTTCAAAATTCAAAAATTTCAAGAATATACAGCAAAACATGCATAAACTCCTTTCAATTGATGAAAAATTATAAAATCTTTTTAAAATTTGGAACTTGATCAATAAATGACAAAGTTGTAACAATTTTCATTATCACCCCTAACTGCCTGTGCGCCGCACAGGTTTCAGGACTCAATTTTTTCCAAATTCAAAAATTTCAAGAATATGCAACAAATTCTGCACTGACACCTTTCAATTGATGAAAAATGATAAAATCTTTTTAAATTTTGAAAATTGATCAATAAGTGACAAAGTTATAACATTTTCCATTTTCATCCCTTAAAACCTGTGCGCCGCACACGTTAAAAGACTGAAAAATTTCAAAATTCAAAAATTTCAAGAATATACAGCAAAACATGCATAAACTCCTTTCAATTGATGAAAAATTATAAAATCTTTTTAAAATTTGGAACTTGATCAATAAATGACAAAGTTGTAACAATTTTCATTATCACCCCTAACTGCCTGTGCGCCGCACAGGTTTCAGGACTCAATTTTTTCCAAATTCAAAAATTTCAAGAATATGCAACAAATTCTGCACTGACACCTTTCAATTGATGAAAAATGATAAAATCTTTTTAAATTTTGAAAAATGATCAATAAATGACGAAGTTATAACATTTTCCATTTTCATCCCTTAAAACCTGTGCGCCGCACAGGTTATAAGACTCAATTTTTTCCAGATTCAAAAATTTAAAAAAATTAGATGAGATACGATGAAATTTTTTTTTTTAATTTTTGCAAATTGATCAATAATTTTAATTTTTGCAAATTGATCAATAAATGACAATGTTAGAACTTTTTTCCATTTTCACCCCAAACTGCCTGTGCGCCGCACAGGCTTTAGTCAATTTTTTCAAAAATCAAAAATTTTAAGAATATACAGCAAAACCTGCATAAACCCCTTTCAATTGATGAGATAAGATGAAAAGTTTTTAAATTTTGCTAATTGATCAATAAATGGCAAAGTTATAACATTTTCCATTTTCACCCCTTTAGCACAGGGTGAAATTTTTTTCGAAATTCAAAAATTTCAAGAATATACAAAAAGAAACTGTCTAAACCTCTTTCAATTGACGAGATAAGAGGAACAGTTTTTAAATTTTGCAAATTGATCAATACATGACAAAGTTATAAAATTTTCCATTTTCACCCCCTAACTGCCTGTGCGACGCACAGGCTTTAGGACTCAATTTTTGTACAAATTCAAAAATTTAAAGAATATACAGCAAAACCTACATAAACACCTTTCAATTGATGAGATAAGATGAAAAGTTTAAAAATTTTGCAAATTGATCAATAAGTGGCAAGGTTATAACATTTTCCATTTTCACCCCTGCAACTGGCGCACAGGCTTTAGGACTCAATTTTTTCGAAATTCAAAAATTTCAAGAATATCAAGCAAAACCTACATAAACACCTTTAAATAGATGAGATAAGATGAAAAGTTTTTAAATTTTGCAAATTGATCAATAAATGGCAAAGTTATAACATTTTCCATTTTCACCCCTAACTGCCTGTGCGCCGCACAGGCTTTAGGACTCATTCTTTTCGAAATCCAAAAATTTTACGAATATATAGTAAAAATCACTTAACAGTTAACTCCTTTCAGTTCACGAGATAAGATGAAAAGTTTTTTTAATTTTGTGAATTGATAAATGAATTGCAAAGTTATAACACTTTCCATTTTCACCCATAACTGCCTGTGCGCCTCACAGGCTTTAGGACTCATTTTTCCAAATTCAAAAATTTCAAGATTATACAGCAAAACTTGCATAAACCCCTTTCAATTGATAAGATAAGATGAAAAGTTTTTTTAAATTTTGCAAATTGATCAATAAATGGCAAAGTTATAACATTTTCCATTTGCACCCCTGCAACTGCCTGTGCGCACAGGCTTTAAGACTCAATTTTTTCGAAATTCAAAAATTTCAAGAATTTAAGCAAAACCTACATAAACCTCTTTCAATTGATGAGATAAGATGATTTTTTTTTTCTTTTTTTTTTTTAATTTTGCAAGTTGATCAATAAATGGCAAAGTTATAACATTTTCCATTTTCACCCCTAACAGCCTTTTTAAAATTTCTAGAATATACAGCAAAACCTGCATAAAAGCGACCCCTGTGGCCGAGCGGTTAAGAGTGCTGTTTCTTTAACACTTGATCATCTCACGGTTGTGTCTGGTGTGGGTTCGAGCCATGCACTGGGCACATGTGAGACGAACAGAGATCTGCTTGCGGGGGTGGGGGTGTGAGGTTTTTTTTCTCCAGTATTTGCCCACCTACTGATTGGTCCTTCTCATATGAGCTGAATCTTGAAAGGGACGTAAAGCTGAATTAAAAAAAAAAAAAAACACCTGCATTAACCCCTATCAGTTGATGAAGTAAGATGATAAGTTTTTAATGTTTTGGAAATTTATCAATAAGTTACATAACATTTTCCATTTTCACCGCTAACTGCCTGTGCGGTTTTTACTGGTCACTCAATTTTTTTACAAATTCAAAAATATACAGCAAAACCTGCATAACCAGCTTTCAATTGATGAGATAAGATGATGAGTTTTTAAATTTTGTAAATTGATCATGTGACCAAAATATCGCTAACAAAATTTCAATGCCACTACCCAAGGAGGCTACACATAAAATTTCAACTTGATCGTCCAAGTGGTTTCAGAGAAGAAGATCTTTGAAATTGTGGACGACGACGGACGCCGGACGCCGGATCATGGATATACTTTAAGCTCACCTGTGAGCCTTCGGCTCAGGTGAGCTAAAAATGATTTAATAACATGCAGTTTATTAATGCTATGTTCGACAAGTTGCCGCACATCAAAATTTGTAATTACCTAGCGGTGTTTGTAATTTCTTAAATGAGTGCACAGTGATGCTTTGCACTTGCAGTGTGCGGCTCATTCTACGGAGATTGCATATTCAGTCTCGACATTTTATGAATAAAATATTTGTTTTATTTTCGATCTTTTAGTAGTTATGATTTAACTTGAAAGAAAATCGAGTGGTTAGTTATGCGCCAGGACAATATCCACCGAGTTACAGGTCCATTTATATAGGCTCTCTGTCATTGAATGAGATTAATAACTAGGTGACCTAATGGCTTTGGTAGACGTCTCATTGCATTGGGACAATGAGCTCGTGCACTGAAAATGAAAAATGCTCTTCTCGAGAATTTTACGACGAGAATTTAATGTCACAGTTGCATACTTTGAGAAAACTGACGTCGCAACGTCATTTGAATTTTGACATGCGGCAACTTGACCAACATACTTTCAAGTAATTACATGCCAATTACGCATTTCTTTGGATATTTGCATGGAATTTTTGGCATATTTCGTAAGAGTAATCTTTAACATGCGTATCAATTTTCAGACAAATGTACTGATGTGTGTAAATTTTATTGTGTTTGTCCACAAGCTTTTCGATAACCCCACATATTCTACACAAGACTACAGAGCACTGTTTGTATTTTTGAAAATTCTAAAAAAATGTCATTGCTTGAATGTCCCCCCCCCCCCCCCCCCCCCCCCACAGATTCCTGAAAGTTGAAACACAAACATCAACCTTATCTATTTAATTAACAGTTTTTTTTTCTTTTTCACTGCTGGCATTATGGCATATTCCTTGACCACAATGAAACATGAAAATGTTTGCAGGGATGATATCTCGTAGAAGTACATGTACTCTGACCAAAAATTGAGTCCACTTGTAAGGTAACAGGATTTTCTAGGTCTTCTAGCTGGAATAAAGTATTTAAAGGTTGGTAAGTATTATGATGATAAATAAATTAAGGTGGGTTGTTAACCTTCAAAGAAAACCTAACATGTAGTTACTCATTAGATAATTTAGATGCATTTTTATTTGGAGGTTGAAGTCTTTTCTATTTGTATTGAATGTTTAATTTTCATTTTAGACACAATTTATGCCTCAAACGATATTGGGAAACTGAACAGTGAACTTATATGTTATATGATGTCGGAGCTGCTACAACTATTTCAAAGGCATGACTAACATTTGTTGCAAGGAAGTTATAATGTGTGCATACTTTAAGAAACTATGTTAAAAATATACCTATAGAATCAGATGACTGTCCAGTGTTGCTGTTTCAGCTACCTGCCTTATAGCTCAGCTCTGCTTTGTCTCCAGTTAGCCTATAGATCAAATATAGTAAGAATTACACATCAAATATCAGTTTGAGTGGTTTTTTTTTTAAACATACCAAATGAATTTATCTATTAAATGGCTAGTAAATTGATTTAGTAGCATCAATCTCCTTTGTGTACTTGTGTACACAAAATAAAAACAGATGACCTCACCAAAAACATTTTCCCAAAATCTATAATGTCCTAATGTTATTTTTGCCTTATTTGCTGGTTTACAGCTTATACATGAATAATATTGGAAATAATGAATAATCCAGGAAAAAATGTATAATCCAGGGTGGGATTGGGTGCGGGGGGTTCCAATATTGATCACAGTAAGCTGGGAACCAAAGGATATAAGACAAACAAATAGCCCAAGGGTAACGATCCCTCACCTGAGTCAACAAGTACAGTATCTGGACAAAAGAAAAGTAGCTGGGGTTTTACCATATATGGTCATGTGGATTTTTATGTACACATTGGTTTCCTCTTCCTAAAAATGCTTCTTATAAAATTCGGCTTTTATTGGCCAAGCTGCTTCTGAGATGCTTGAATATTATGGTTATAAACATGTAAAATATGAAAGCTCTGGGCCCTGTATTTCCGAGATTTTCTTTTTGTTTTCCCATGGTAAGTCTATGGGAGCTAATGACCCCCAGAGCAGGGCCTTTCTTGATCCCAGGGGCATGGTTGGCAGGATTTATAAAGAGGAACACTACACATTGCTACACACAAAATATGAAAGCTCTAGGCCTTGTGGTTTTGGAGATTTTTTTATTGTTTTTCCCATGAAGAACCCGAGGTGTGGCCTGTATCGACCCCAGGGGCATGGTTGGCAGGATCTATAAAGAAGACCACTATACTTTGCTACACACAAAATATGAAAGCTCTTGGCCTTGTGGTTTCGGAAAAGAAGATTTTTATGTTTTTTCCATGATGCCCCTGGTGTGTGGCCTGTATGGACCCCAGAGGCACTGTTGGCAGGATTTATAAAGAGGAACTCTCATGTTTTCCCATTGTAAGTCTATGGGAGCTAGTGACCCCCGGGATGGGGCCATTTTTGACCCCAGGGTCATGGTTAGCAGGAATTTTAAAGAGGACTACTATATATTGCTACACACAAAATATGAAAGCTCTGGGCCTTGTGGTTTTGGAGAAGAAGATTTTTTTTTCCCATTGTAAGTCTATGGGAGCTATTAATGACCCCTGGAGTGGGGCCACTTTTGACCCCAGGGGCATGGTTGGCTGGTTGCCTACTTTTACCATTCTAGTTACATGTGTCATTAAATATCATTTACATAACTTCTAAAATAATGTGTTATACATTCAATGTGCTTTTAATGTCATGGGATGCAAAAAGCATGGATTGACATAATCGGGTCCCCGAATGCCCTATTCGGTCTGAAACTGCTGGGGGCAAGTTGAAATTGCCAGCGGTTAGCCAGCCGGGCTAGTAAAAATTGGTCCCATATTATCAACTCCTGTATTTACCCTTCAGTTTTAGGTCATTGGATCTTTAAGGATCTTATACTGCGTTTACACTATGTTCCCGGCGGTCACGGCGGCCACGTTTCAGACAACCGTGAGCAAAACGGGATAACCGTGAGGCAACGCAGGGGAACGGGATAGGCAAACGTAGCACGCCGGGATAACCGTGGACACCGTGACAGATTTTTTGACAGTTTAAAAATCTGCCACGGCAGTCACGGCGGAAATGAGAAACGTAATGGGCCGTGATAAAACTGGTTGAACGTAACACACCGTGACAGAACGTGACAGAACGTAACAGGACGTAGCGAAACGTGGAGGCGGTCCGTAGTGCAACGGGAAGCTTGTGAATAGTCCGGCATGCTACGGTTCTTCCACGTTCTGTTGCGTTTGGTCACGGTCGTCTCACGTCTCGTCCCGTTTCCTACGGAATAGTCAACACGTTTTGTTGCGTTAAGTTACGGTGCGTTACGGTCTTTGACGGTGCTCACCCCGTTCTACTACGTATGCCACGTTCTGTTACGGTTATCACGGCGCATGAAGTTTATAGATATAAAAAGGCATAACATGGGGACAAGTTCCTTCATATTGGAGCAGTCGCTCTAGTGAACAATACAGACCATACGCTGCACTATGCAATTGAAGAATAATTACAATCCCGAACTTTCTTAATCAACTCTGCAGTCGGTTGTTGATGAGCGCGGTTGTTATTATTTTTAATGACTTATTCTTATACAAAAGGAAAAAAAAATCTTTATATTGTATGGTGTCTACGTTTCGACCGTAGCTGACCTTGACAGACCGAAAAAACATGTAACGCCTTGGTCAAAACGCAACTGACCGCAACAGAACGTAACAGGCCGTAATAGAACGTGCTAATAACCGTGATAGATCGTGGATAACCGTAACGTACCGTAGCGCCTCCGTGACACACCGGCTTATCACTACCACGGCTTGTTACGGATATCGTAATACAACGTAAGAAAACGTAACAAAACGTGACGGATCTTGAAAATCAGAGAAATATATTACCAAAACTCCACGGCACGCTACCTTTCTAGCAAACGGGGCTGCCGGGGCCGCCGGGAACATAATGTAAACGTAGTATTAAAGTTAAGTCACACACTAAAAGAACCAGTCTACACTCAGTTTTTGCACTAGCAGAAGTTTTCAGCGTTTTTACGTAAAAAATGACCTCCATATTCCGAAAATCTAGTGTTTGTTTAAAACTTTGGGGGCAAGCTGCAATAAAATCCAGCTTGCCCGCCGGGCAAGTGCTGCTCAAATCCTTATGTCAAGCCCTGAAAAAGGTACAGGTAGGCAATGATCAGGAAAAGGCGCAATCAGAAAGAAATCCTTCAGCAATGTCCATGCTAGAGTGACAATGCAGGCACAGATCAGGTGTATGTAGCCTAATCAGTCATTATTAATAATCTTATCTTTGCAGTTTTCAAAAGCTTCTATTCCTCTATGATAAAATTTCATTGCTCAATGAATTGAGTAATAGCAGCAAATATACATGATGTCACATTTTGATAAGCAAGAAAATAGTATGATAGAATGCATCAGACGACCTGAAGTTTTCATTTACAAATTCATGTTGCTGACTACATAGTTACCTTCCACCCT
Source organism: Rugalucina vietnamica (assembly GCA_964017185.1). Classification (NCBI taxonomy): domain Eukaryota; kingdom Metazoa; phylum Mollusca; class Bivalvia; order Lucinida; family Lucinidae; genus Rugalucina; species Rugalucina vietnamica. The sequence continues at coordinate 33,097,643 of OZ024881.1, read as the reverse complement.
CCTAAATGTGTCTAGATGAAATGTTGTATGATCATGGTTGAAAACTCTACAGGCTTCACTAGTGCTCTCCATATTTGATACCTGCAACAACAGAGTGGCTTCAATTATTAAGAGAATGCCCACATTTTCTGTGTGTGTGTGTGTGTGTGTGTGTGTGTGTGTTCATTCTTATATGCGTGACAGTTAGTTCTTCTTAAATGCACATATCTAATTCAAAGTGTGCTCTTTCCTACAAAGAATCGATACAAAATATTAGTAAATAACCAGAGATGGTTTTGCAAATGATTCATGAGGTTATTGTTGCTAGTTGCAAGTAAATTCAGTGAATTCAATTTACTTAAGTTACCTGATCCTTCTGCAAACTCTGGGATCTTCCTGGGGCTTTGAAGAAGATGGGGCCATCATGTTAGCCCACTAGCTACATGGCAGTACAAGCATATTGTAAGAGCAAGAAATGTGTTCTAGGAAGGCGTGTTGTCCTGAAAAGACAGAAGCATTGATATGAAAGTAAGTTTTAATTAACTTCGTTTGTATTGTAGTTATCTATTCAAAATGTTGTCAGTCAAATTTGGTTGAAGGCAATTCAGCAATTCCTGAGCCTTAATGTTTTAGTAGTACAAAAGGTTTATGTCATAATTTTTTATCTGTTCATTATTAGTTTTATCCATGAATAGTTACTTCCCTTGCTGAAATTTCACAATGGAAAAAGCCCTTATTTTCTGCATAAAACTCTTAATTGTTAGCTGATTTTCAAAACTTTTCAAATGCAGCACGTTTTAAGACTTAGAATGCAAACGGTGTCATGGTCATTTTTTTCTTGAGGTGTTTCGGAAAAAGGAAGATTTTGAAAAAGGCAGTTTCTGGAAGTTGGTGTATGGACAGTTGTTTGTTTAAGAAATAGATCAGCTCTAGCAGTGAATTGTTGAGTAATAATTCACTGTTTGGAGGTCAGTTGTAAAGAAGATCAAATCACGAGCGCGTAGCACGAGTGATTTATCTTCTTACAACTGACCGACAAACAGTGAATTATTACTCAACAATTCACGCACTTGAGCTGATCTATTTTGATTCTAACACACAACCAGAGGACCAATGGTCCTGTAAACGCTCACCTGAGATCTGCTACATATGCCAATAAACATGTTTGAATATTATGGTATTTAGCCCCAGTGCAGGGGCAGATGATGCCCTTGGGCCATTTGTTTTCAGAATAATCAATATTCTGTCCATTTGCCAATTTCTATTTTATTTATTCCCTTTAAATGACATGTTAACAGTTTTCCCCATTCAAATGCATTGGCAACCTATGTTGACCTTGCCGTAAAATAGGTCAAGGTCATCACAGGATCATGATTAATATACACATTGTAGTACTTTAGCCATCAATGCTTCATGCCAAGTTTCTTTGAAATCAGTCCACCGGTTCCGGAGAAGAAGATTTTTGAAGGGTTTTTACCATATATGGGCATGGCGGCCATCTTGGTCATGTGACCTGGATTATTTATATATACATTGATTACCCCATCCTGTAGATGCTTCACATAAAATTTGGCTATGATTGGCCAAGTGGTTTCAGAGGAGAAGATGTTTGAATATTATGGAAATATACATGTATAATGCCACGGGGTTGGGGCAGATGAGCTCCTGGGGACCAATCTTTATCAGAATCATTAATATTCAGTCATACTGTGCATTTCCTGCAAGACTTTCACTTTATATGACATTTCAAAAGTTTTCCCCATTCAAATGCATTGGCGACCTATGTTGACCTTGCCGTAAAATAGGTCAAGGTCATCACAGGGTCATGATTTATATACACATTGTAGTACTTGAGTCATCGATACTTCATGCCAAGTTTCGTTGAAATCGGTCAACCGGTTCCGGAGAAGAAGATTTTTGAAGGGTTTTTACCATATATGGGCATGGCGGCCATCTTGGTCATGTGACCTGGATTATTTATATATACATTGGTTACCCCATCCTATAGATGCTTCACATAAAATTTGGCTTTGATTGGCCAAGCGGTTTCAGAGGAGAAGATGTTTGAATATTATGGAGATATACATGTATATTGCCCCGGGGTGGGGGCATATGAGCCCCTGGGGTCCATTTTATTTTTAAGAATCATTTATATTCAGTCCTACTGCCCATTTCCTGCAAGACTTTCACTTTAAATGACATTTTAAAAGTTTTCAGGGTCATGATTTATATACACATTGTGGACCTTGAGTCCCTTATGCTACATGCTAAGTTTTTTAGCGATTTTTCAAAGTGCTCCGTACCCTCGTATACGCCGTATGTTAATCAACATTTTAAAACAATTCTTGCCTATTCTTTTCTTAATTGATCCGAAAAATAAAGTAAATGGATGTGCTTTGTTATTTGAAAAATTTCATAGTGATTTGACATTAAATATCCTTGAACCAGTCCGGGAACTTTCCGACTGTACCTCGTATATTCAGTTAATTATTCACTATATTGCCATGGGGTGGGGGCAGACCAGCCCGTTGGGTCCAAATTTTTTCAGATTCACAAATCTTCAGTCCAGTTGCCCATTTCCTTCAAGTTTTTACCTTCAAATGACATTCTGACAATTTTCCCCATTCAAATGCATGGGCGACCTATGTTGACCTTGCCGTAAAATAGGTCAAGGACATCCTAGGGTCATGATTTACATAAATTTTGTAGAGCTCCTCTCCTTCATACTTCATGCCAAGTTTCAAAATCATAGGCCTTCTGGTTCTGGAGAAGATTTTTAAAGTTTTTCCCTATTTATAGCCATGGTGGCCAGCTTTAAACAAACCTTCATTTCCCCTGCAACGCTATATATTAAGGTTGCTCAACATGCATTGCAGTTTGGCTTTGATTGGCCAAGCGGTTTTAGAGATCTTTGAAATTGTGAACGACAACGATCCTATAAGCTCACCTTGTGACTACTAGCCTTTGGCGCAGGTGAGCTTAAAGGGCAGTTTCTGAAAGTTTGTGTTTGGACAGAAGGAGTAGGTAGATCTATAGTAGACGCAGACCATCAGCTGTTGTTTACAATCTACGTGTAGTATGTTTACACACTCCCAATGTTGAGACACAGCCAGAACGTAGTGGAGTGAGGTTTCGCAACTAAAGTGATCTATAGACAAATGGTAGATTAAGGTCATTTGTCCTAGGGAGCACTGGGCTAAGACCAAGAAAGAAAGAAAATGTAGTAGGCAGGCCTCACCATTCAAATCTGAGGCCCAACCAGGGAATGGGTCAATAAAGCTCTCTGCTCCCCGAAAGAATAAGAGCTGTCGCAGGACAGCGTAGCTCGCCTGACTTGTGCTTTGTCACTACATCTGTTAAAATCTATGACCCATAACCTTGACCTCAAGGTCACTCAGGTGGGTCATGATGGTACAACATAAAACTTCAGACCAATGCAAAGTATCAACTTGATCAATCTACATGTTCAAGAGATATAGACTTATAAAAACATTAACCAAAACTTAAACACAAAACTTCCAAGTCCGTGACCCTGACCTCAAGGTCATCCAGGTGAGTTGTGATGTACAGCATAAAACCCGAGACCAATATCTATCAACATGCAAGTATCAACTTTATCCATTGATCAACATGATGTTCAAGAGATTTAGACTTTAACCAAAAAATTTAACACAAAATTTCTAAGTCTGTGACCTTGACCTCAAGGTCACCCAGGGTAGGTCATTATGGTACTGCATAAAACTTCAGACCAATATCTACCAACATGCAAAGTATCAACTCGATCAATCAACATAGTCAAGAGATATAGACTTACAAAAACTTAAATCAAAAACTTAAACACAAAATTTCTAAGTCTGTGACCTTGACCTCAAGGTCACCAAGAGTGGGTCATGATGGTACTGCATAAAACTTCAGACCAATATCTAGCAACATGCAAAGTATCAACTCAATCCATCAATATGGTCAAGAGATATAGACTTACAAAAACTTTAACCAAAAACTTAAGCACAAAATTTCTAAGTCTGTGACCTTGACCTCAAGGCACCCAGGGTGGGTCATGATGGTACTGCGTAAAACTTCAGACCAATATCTAGCTGCTAAGCAACATGCAAAGTATCAACTCAATCCATCAATATGGTCAAGAGATATAGACTTACAAAAACATTAACCAAAAACTTAAACACAAAATTTCTAAGTCTGTGACCTTGACCTCAAGGTCACCCAGGGTGGGTCATGATGGTACTGCGTAAAACTTCAGACCAATATCTAGCAACATGCAAAGTATCAACTTGATCCATCATCATGGTCAAGAGATATAGACTTTTAAAAAACTTTAACCAAAAACTTAAACACAAAATTTCTAAGTCTGTGACCTTGACCTCAAGGTCACCCAGGGTGGGTCATGATGGTACTGCGTAAAACTTCAGACCAATATCTAGCAACATGCAAAGTATCAACTTGATCCATCAACATGGTCAAGAGATATAGACTTTTAAAAAACTTTAACCGAAATCTTAAACACAAAATTTCTAAGTCTGTGACCTTGACCTCAAGGTCACCCAGGGTGGGTCATGATGGTACTGCGTAAAACTTCAGACCAATATCTAGCAACATGCAAAGTATCAACTTGATCCATCAACATGGTCAAGAGATATAGACTTTTAAAAAACTTTAACCGAAAGTGTGACGCGGACGCACACGTAAACGTAAACGCGCACGACCGAGGTGACTACAATAGCTCTATGCACTTCGTGCAGGCGAGCTAAAAATGACCTTTCTCCCCTTCCTCAGATCTGTGCTCCAAAAAAATTGGATTGCTCTTTAGATTCAACAAATCAGATCCCTGAAAATAAATGGCCTTTCTCCCCAAAAACCCTGGCAGGCCCAAGAGCCCAGTCATTCTCCTTCAGATTGGCATCTCAATCGCCAGGGGGTGGGGGATCTTTAACCCTACTTGCCCCCAGAATCCCTGGGCCCCAGCCCCAGTCATTCTCCTTCACCTGTTGCTGAGTTGGCCTGATCACATTGGTGCCTCAATTGCCAGGGGGTGGGGATTCTTTAGGATACTTTCCGGCTGGACCTGCCTCCTGCCAGAAGTCCTGGCAATGAACAGATGAAGTGAATAATTGTAAAAAAAAACTGGGAATTTCATACAAACCATTTCATTCAGTTGTTTTTTATTTCATCAGCTCTGCTAGAACATGTGAATATCTTTTTTTTTTTTCTTCTTCTTCTTTAGTTCAGGCGACTCGTCACGTGATCCCGTTCGATGACGTGTTTTTCGTTACGTCATCAGAAGAGCCTGCAAGATGGACGACAGTTGCTTTGTCAGAGTTGGTGAAATCAAAATAAATCTGTTTCCTCTCTGTCTTGGCACCATAAACAACAGATTAGGTAATTCAAGTAACTCATTTTTGTTGAGAAAAAGCTGTCAACTGCACCTCGTCTTCGCGAATTTCAGTAAATACGAACACGAATTATTTCAAAATAATGTGGAAATCAAACGCCCATCCAATGATCCATGGACAAAATGCGCATTCTTTCTGCCTCGCCTTTATGAAAAATGTAACAAATTCCAAAGAAGCTTTTAGACACATGGTCCGTAGTCCATTGCAAAAATAATCAGCGTTTTTTTTTTGTTTTTTTTTTTACACTAGATCTAGAACGTAAGCGGCGGTCGTAAGGAATCCGGGTCAACTCGGCCTCGGGTCAAGTCGGCCCGGGTCAGCTCGGCCGGGTCGAGTCGGCCTTATATATTTAAGTACGGTCGGGTCCCCTAACATTGCGCGGCCCTCGAGAATATTTAAGTAAAATCCATCATAAGAGAATCTCAGAGCTTAAAAGACTCAGTATTTTTAGCGACTCAGTACACAGCATTTGTTGATAAAACTGTAAATAGTATATTCACCAGTGTATATGGAGCTCACAAAACCAGACATTAATACCAACATAATTGTATTCTTCAACTTCGTCGTCAGACGGTTCCCCGAAAAGTCAGCGCTAGATTTACCTTGAACAGAACAGAACATTGCGCATATGGCATGTCAACCAGATTTCAAACAATATTGGACTACCAATGCTATTGTCTCGTATGTTGCACCAACAAGAGTGTACAAGATTAATTTAAAGACAAAAATTATTTTCCTTTCTTTCTGATTGAATAATTTAGCACAATTATTGCACGATTTTGTGATTATGGTACTCCCTCAATTACTGAGGATTATCTGCCATGCTTGTGCCTCCAGGCAAAGCTTGTTCGCTGCTGACTGACAATCAGATTACTGGTTAATTGCTCAGGTCTGAGCTTGCCCAGGAAAAGTGGTTTCAAGTCGATTTCAAACCGTTCATACATATAAGCCTTTGTGGCTTTGTTGGATGGTTATATTTTAAGCACTTGTTGGATGTCATGACATCCTAATTTGGGTAAAAGTCCCATAAAGTGGAGGCAACGTCCTGACATGACCTGAGCTGTTGACTGGGACTTAAAGCATCAATTCAAACAAACAAACAATTTCTCTGTCTGTGCGAAGTGTTCTGAAAAGTTTTAATTCCAATGGAAAGTTAGATGTTTGCACTTAAAAATGATACGAAAATTGTATCTGAACACCAATGTACTGCAAGTCCACAGACAGGCGTTTGTATTCAGGCGCTCCTTAACTACACCGAATTTCGGAGGTACCATCAGAACTCTCATTTTAACCTGTTATTATCGTCCATCTCCTTCATAATATACATGAGAATTAAAATATGTTAATCATACCATTGACTATACATGTAGGCCTACCGCTGCATTTGGCTGTAACCAAAAACCTCACTTTATCTAATTGCGGTACTGTTTTAGGTATGAACACTTTACAATATAAAACTGATTAACTTGCATGCTCGTCACCCTATACACAGTTTACACCCTATGGGCTTTCTGCCTTTGCTCAATAAGGAGAATGTTGATCTGTTTGTAATACTAAAACTATTAATGCTATCCTATATTTTCTGTGTACGTATCATACTATCTGGAAATCATTATTACTATCTCAAAGCATCATGCACTTGTAAAATACCCCAAATAATTGGCCGAGTTAACCCGACCGAGTTGACCCGAGGCCGAGTTGACTCACGGCCGCGTTGGTATCAGACCGAGTTGACCCGCTTCCGTCGTAAGCGGCCATTATTTTTAGCGACATAAGCGACAATCGAAAATGAAAGTACAACTCTAGGCGTGTGACGGTGTATAAAATGCATAAATTGGACGATTGTCATTTTCTCCAAGTGGTTTTAGAGGGCGTGGGTCATCTTTCCGGGTAGGTGTAGATATTTCAAATGGTCCTCTTCTTTAATATCGGCTGTATTTTCCCAGTTCTCAGACTCGACGTGATATTTTCCAAATTTTGAGTTAGGCCAGTTTAGAGAGTTTTATACATTTTGGTCTCTTAAGTTTCAAACTACCCAGCACACACAATAAATGGCCCTATTTAGATGGAGGGGTGTAGCCTAGTGTTACTGCACGGTCCGGTCACGGTCAGAACTACTACAAGTACTCCTTTTTTCCACTTGCCATTGTACAGTGGAATGCACTTCCAGAAGCCGTTGTAAGTTTGCAGGACCTTGACTTATTCAAGGTCGCAGCGAGCAAACCTCAACACTCCGAACCTTAGACCCAAACATTGTTGTTTTAACCTGATTTTAATATCCTCTTCACTTTTTTAACCTATCATCTTTTATCCCCTTCACTATCATGCTTTTATTCATTTCTTTTTCAGCTAACCAAGCTCGACAGCGCTCACCTGCCTAAAATGTCTGCTATGGCGTATGGCAGTATATACTAGATAGATAGATAGGTGGGAATATGGACACCCGCCTCGATGGGCCTAAAGAAATAGATAGGGCATGAAGGGATGACGTACGTCATACAGGTAATTTGAACTAATTTCGCTCTTTCGGTGGACATAAGTATCATTACTCAGTGTTTATGGCTATGCCCTTACAAAATGTGGTGCACAAAATATGGAATCAAAATGAATATTATCATCAAAACATTGCATATTCTTTTAGATTAATGCATAACTATCTATCTTGAATTCTTCTGAGTCGATCAATATCTGATCATCACCAGTCCTCAGGTGTGGGGTGGTTGGCTAAATTTAGAATCTAGCATAACATTTATTCCAAGGTAAGAAATTCGTAATATTTTGGACATATTACGATTTTGTAAGCGTCTAATAAAGTAACACATAACGATAATGACCCGAGGTTACCACCTCCAACAAATGAGGAAAATAGCGGGAAAGGTGACCGATATTGCGAAAAAAGTGACAAAAATTAATCTGAGAATTATATCCAAACCACATGCATATCTTAAAAGCATTGTCACAAGTTCACAACATCTGTAATGTTTCAAGAGAATCAGAATTAATCTGTAGAAGGAATTGCACACACAAGGTACCCACTATCTATTCACATCTGACTTTTTGGCTGCCATGTCCATATATGGTAAAAACCTTAAAAATCTTCAATGAAACTTGGTATGTAGCATTGGAGACTCTGTCCCACCATAGTTTAAAATCATATATCATGACCTTGGGTTGACCTTGACCTATTTTATATCATGGTAAAATTTGGTCAAATACTAGGCTTTTTAATGATCAAAAGTGACCTGAAGAAGGTAGATACAGACAACTTATTCAAGGTCAAGGTCATTTTGGTCAAAAGGTCATTTTTGAAAGGCCAAATCCTCTAGGGAGAGTTCTCAGAACCAATGGTCATCTGGTTTTGATTCTGTTTTATGTTTCTTTCATGCCTATTTCAGCTCATATGAGACAGACCAATCAGCAGGTTGGGCATAAAAGGTGAACCCCGAGAAAAAATACCTGGCACATACCCAAGAAGAACTGAGCATGCCTCTAATGTGCCCCATGTCAGGCTCACGAACCTACACCAGAAAACAGCATTGAGAGGAAATGATCATGTTACAATCAAGTTGTGAGATGATGGAATGATTAAGCAAGGTAATGAAATCAGCGACTCAGCTACAGTGGTTGTCTCTTTTTAGCTCACCTGAGCCGAAGGCTCAAAAGGTGAGCTTATATGATGGCCATGCTCCGGCGTCCGTCCGGCGTCTGCTGTCATCCACAATTTCAAAGATCTTCTCCTCTGAAACCGCTTGACCAATCAAAGCCAAACTTCATGTGGAGCATCCATAGGAAGGGGGAATGAAAGTTTATTTAAATGGTCTAGGTCACATGACCAAGATGGCCCCCATGCCCATATATGGTAAAAACCATAAAAAATCTTCTTCTCTGGTGGACCGATTTCAACAAAACTTGGTATGTAGCATTGGGGACTCTAGTCAATCATAATTTATATAAATCATGGCCTTTGGTTGATCTTGACCTATTTTACGGCAAACTCAATTGTGGCTACATAGATTTTTCAAAAAGTGAAAACATTGAATTTTTTAGGAAGTTTTTTAGCCTGTGACCTGAAAGTTGGTAGATACAGACAACATGTTAAGCTTATGAAGTGTTGTGAGTATAAAAGATCAAGGTCATTTCTTGACCTTAATTTTCTCAGTAACCACTGGACCAATCAAAGCTAAATTTTGTATGTAGTATTCTTGGGATGGAGGAACAAGTTTATATAAATGGTCAAGGTCACATGACCAAGATGGCTGCCATGGCTATAAATAGCAAAAACCCAGGGCCCCTAGGGGAGCTTTAAAACCTTTAAAAACCTTTATTTTAATGGAAATCCTTTAAAACCTTTATTTTGTTCCAAAATCCACCAAAAAGCCTATAATTTTACTCTCAAACCTTTATTCTGTGATAATTTTAACTAAATAGCCTTTATTTTACATATTGCCATCAGGAAATGCTGAAATTGTAAGGGAACTCGAGGCTTAGTATTTGGCTTCTGGGGGCCTAGCGGGCCCCCAGACCCCTGGCTTAATTAAGCTTTATGCTTCACTCATACTTTTACAAGGGGGGACTCTTCTGGGTTATTTCACAAAGAGTAGGTGTTGCTGATCTCTGAAAACTATTTCACTGTGTTGTTAGCAGACCACACTGTGCTCTTTATTTTCTCAAAAATCTGTCTTAAAGAGCCTTTATTTTGGCAAAAATAGCCTATATAAAAAACCTTTATTTTTCTTGGAATCTGCTTAGGGGGCCTGAAAAACCTTAAAAAATCTTCCTCTCCAAAACAGAAGGCCTATGATTTTGAAACTTGGCATGAAGCATCAGAGGAAGGAGCTCTACAAAGTTTATATTTTACGGCAAGGTCAAAATAGGTCGCCCATGCATTTGAATGGGGACTTATGATATTGAAAAAAAATGGAGCACTGGGGCAGGTCTGCCCCAACCCAGGGCAATATACATGTATATTACCATAATATCCAAAGATCTTCTCTGAAAGGGTTTGGCCAATCAAAACCAAACGTCATGTGAAGCACTCTTAGGAAGGGAGAATGAAAGTCAAGGTCACATGACCAAGATGGCCACCATGGTTATAAATAGCAAAAACCTTTATAAATCTTATTCTTCAGGACTTGAAGACCTATGATTTTGAAACTTTGCCTGAAGCATCAATGAATGGAGCTCTACAAAGTTTGTATAATCATGACCCCTGGGTGACCTTGATGTATTTTATGGCAAGGTCAGCTGAGGTCGCATATCTCGGATATCAGGTGAGCTTTTACAGGACATTGGTCCTCTGGTTTCATATTTCAAACAAAATTGCATGGTATTGAAAACAGCATCTTTAATAAACCATTTGGCCACAGGAGCTGCCTCTATTTCGCATTTGAAATAATATTTTGCGAAACTAATGCTATGAGTGACCAAGTGCTTGGTGTGGAGGCTATATACATATTAAAGCAATAGATGTGTTTTCCACTGGTAGCATCTGAAAATGTTTTCTGAAATTTGAGTGATGTGCTTGAAAGTGCAGTTGTGCTTTGAATTGCAATTTTACAGGCATCACTCATACTGACAGTAGAAAAATTGACAGTGGATTAAAGAAGGTGAAATATAGCCTGCACATCAAGCACGTTGTCATTCTCAACAGAAGCAAAGCAAATCGCCTGCCAATTTTCGGACCAACATGACTCCGTAGTATTTAACCATGCAGACTGCAGTTGCAGTTATAATTGTAACAAGATCCGGCTTCAGGTGAGCGTTCTCAGGACCAATGGTCCTCTGGTTTCCTCTAGGCAGATAAAATCTCCTTAGGCCTATGAAGAAATAAAACATTTACTTTTTAAAGAAATCCTGGTAATTCCTTGGCTAGAATATCATTTAAAGTGACGTAAGTTGAAAGTTATTTCTCACGTTAACTTGTAGGTAGAGGATGCCAAATAACACAAGGTGCTACATTTGTGACAGCATTAGAAGAATGGTGTCAAGAAAAATGATAAGAAAATATACTCTTCATGTATGTCTGGCAAGAATGCTGATTTCACAAATTATTAGGTAAGTACAAACACTGAAAATATTTACTTTTTGAGGTCAATACCAAATATAATATTCTATCACATATAAGAATTTTATTCTTTGGCTTTAACTTGCATAGATCAGCTATATCAGCTAGCTTGGCTTCAATCCACTTAAATTCCTTGGTCCACTTCTGCGAGACACTGCACACATACATGTGGTATATATTAGCAAAATTTTCACAAAGAGAAGGTCATTGGTCTTCTGGTTTATGCATTCCTCCAGTCTGGTGTGTCAGTTTGAATAGCATCAATGCATCAGACTCTGAATTGTTGGCTTCAAACCAAATTGTCACCAGGTTTAGGCTGTGTCCTTGAGCAAGGCATATTAACTCCCATATTTTGATACATATTATCAGATCCTCAAGTTGAAGGGAAAATGGTTGGTAAAAGGAGATACTTGGACTATTACCAAGACAGCCTCTGCCGTTACACAGGGAGAACACTGACACACAATTACTGTTATTACTAACATGGAAGGAAAAGTGAAGATAAATACAGATCAACTAAGAAGGTAAACCATGCAACTTTAGTGAAGATCAACTGCTAAGGTCTTTGTTACGAGCTTGTAAGCACATATAGGTCCTGGGTTCAAACGCCTTTATAGTTGAGTTGTGTCCTTGAGCAAGATCATAAAGCTTAACTCCCCATATTAGAATCAAGCTCTTAATTACTAGCCTCACTGTTATGCAGATTTATTATAACATAATCAGACTGATCACTACCCAGGCAACCGGAGTTTGTACTACCAAGTCTGTTTCAGATAGTGCACAGTAGTTTCAAGAATAACAGAAAAAATAATACATCAGCTGTTTCTATACATATTCTCAAATGAAAATTCCGGAGGGAATAGCTGATAAACACTATGATAATTTTCCACTCTTGTTAGAATTTTATATGTTTTTTTGTTTTTTTTTATAAAAAGATGTATCAGTTGAACTTGTGCTCTTGATAGGCAGAGAGATTTCAGCGGAAGATGACCTCACATCATTTGGTGTTACACCAATTTGACATTGCCTTAGCAGGAAATGATGTGATGTCACCCCTGACTACATATACAATGCCTATGAAATTCAGTATAGATGCCACTTAGTTGGAGAATAAGATTTTTGTTTTCCTGATGAAGACCAAGGGCCAAAAAATCGAACAAGAGTGAAAACTTATCGTAGTGTTTCTATACAGTTTTGTATGTGATGAGGTAATAAAGGAGTACAATATTTTTTCTTTTTACAGGGTACATGCCCAGACACAGCAGAAGAGACCTCAGAAGAATTGCACAAGATAAATTGAGCAACATAATGAGAAAATTTCCAACCATGTAAAACACAAAAAGGCCTATACAATCACAAAAAGAATGCTAGAAGCTTGAAATTTCAGATTTTCATTTCAGAACAACAGCGCTGGTCAGCTGTGGAGCACTAAGCTGTCCGCACTAAGCTGTTCTGTGTCTGTTTTCACATATGAAAAAAAATCTGATTTTTTCATGATGTGGCTCAATTTTACAAAAGAAACATTCAGTGTCTTTTCTCAACATTTCCTTACTTGTTGAACATGTGTTGCAAACAGTCAGGGCCAGTCTGGACAGTTTGATTCACACTCATTTGGCAGCTGAAAAACAAGAACTCTTTATGAAGACTTGACAAGACCTTCGCTTGTTGCAAAAGTGACCTGGAACTGACACAGTCATAAACAAACATGCAAATTGGAACTCTATGAATGTTTAAATGTAATTGCAGGTTTTGCTGTATATTCTTGAAATTTCTGAATTTGTAAAAACAAGAGGACCAATGCTCCTGTAAACGCTCACCTGAGATCTGCTGTATATACAAATGATATAGAAAATAGTCCCAGTATAGGGGCAGATGAAGCCCTTGGGCAATTTTTTTTTTCAGAATAATCAATATACTGTCCATACAAGTTTTTCCCTTCAAATGACATTTTAACAGTTTAATCATTCAAATACATAGGCAACCCATGTTGACCTTGCCTTAAAATAAGTCAAGGTCATCACAGGGTCATGATTTATACATACATTGTAGTACTTGAGTCATCGATGCTTCATGCCAAGTTTCTTCGAAATCGGTCCACCGGTTCCAGAGAAGAAGATTTTTGAATGGTTTATACCATATATGAGAATAGTGGCCATCTTGGTCATGTGACCTAGATTATTTATATACACATTGATTCCCCCATTCTATAGATGCTTCATATGAAATTTGGCTTTGATTGGCCAAGCGGTTTCAGAGGAAAGGATGTTTGAATATTATGGTAATATACATGTATAATGCCCCTGGGCTGGGGCAAATGAGTCCCTGGGGTCCAATTTTTTTCAGAATCATTAATATTCAGTCCCACTGCCCATTTCCTGCAAGACTTTCACTTAAAATGACATTTTAAAAGTTTTCCCCATTCAAATACATTGGCGACCTATGTTGACCTTGCCGTAAAATATGTCAAGGTCATCCAAAGGTCATAATTTATAAACACATTGTAGTACTCTAGTCCCCAATGCTTCATGCCAAGTTTCGTTGAAATCGGTCCAGTGGTTCCGGAGAAGAAGAATTTTGAAGGGTTTTTACCATATAAGGGCATGGTGGCCATCTTGGTCATGTGACCTGGATTATTAAGAAACAAATTGGTTCCCCCTTCCTATAGATGCTTCATATAAAATTTGGCTTTGATTGGCCAAGTGGTTTCAGAGAAGATCTTTGAATATTTTTGTAATATACATGTATATTGCCCTAGGGTGTGGGCAGACCAACCCCTAGGGTCCAAATTTTTTTTCAGAATTACCATTTGCCCATTTCCTGCAAGATTTGCCTTTCAAATGACATTTTAACAATTTTTCCCATTCAAATGCATGGGCGACCTATGTTGACCTTGCCGTAAAATAGGTCAAGGTCATCCAAAGGTCATAATTTATATACACATTGTAGTACTCTAGTCCCCGATGCTTCATGCAAAGTTTCGTTGAAATCGGTCCAGTGGTTCCGGAGAAGAAGAATTTTGAAGGGTTTTTACCATATATGGGCATGGCGGCCATTTGGTCATGTGACCTGAATTATTTATAAACACATTGATTCCCCCTTCCTATAGATGCTTCATATAAAATTTGGCTTTGATTGGCCAAGTGGTTTCAGAGAAGATCTTTGAATATTTTTGTAATATACATGTATATTGCCCCGGGGTGTGGGCAGACCAACCCTGGGGTCCAAATTTTTTTCAGAATTACCTACCTTCACTCCATTTGCCCATTTCCTGCAAGATTTGCCTTTCAAATGACATTTTAACAATTTCCCCCATTCAAATGCATGGGCGACCTATGTTGACCTTGCTGTAAAATAGGTCAAGGTCATCCAAAGGTCATAATTTATAAACACATTGTAGTACTCTAGTCACCGATGCTTCATGCCAAGTTTCGTTGAAATCGGTCCACCGGTTCCAGAGGAGAAGATTTTTGAAGGGTATTTACCATATATGGGCATGGCGGCCATCTTGGTCATGTGACCTGGATTATTTATAAACACATTTGTTCCCCCTTCCCATAGATGCTTCATATAAAATTTGGCTTTAATTGGCCAAGCGGTTTCAGAGAAGAAGATCTTTGAAAATTGTGGACGACGACGGACGCCGGATCATGGCCATCCTATAAGCTCACCTTGTGAGCCTAACGGCTCAGGTGAGCTAATAAAAAGCCTGTCATAAAGCCTGTGCAGCGCACAGGCAGTTTATGGGTGAAAATGGAAAATGTTATAACTTTGCCATTTATTGATCAATTTGCAAAATTTAAAATCTGTTCATCTTATCTCATCAACTAAAAGGGGTTTATGCAGGTTTTGCTGTATAATCTTGAATTTGTTAAAAAATTGAGTCCTAAAGCTTGTGCGGTGCACAGGCAGTCAGTATGGGTGAAAATGGAAAATCAATTTGCAAAATTTTAAAACTTTTATAAATCTTATCTCATCAATTGAAAGGTGTTCATGTAGGTTTTGCTGTATATTCTTGAAATTTTTGAATTCTGAAAAAATTGAGAGCTAAAATCTGTGTGCCACACAGGCAGTTAAGAAAATGTTATAACTTTGCCATTTATTGATCAATTTCCAAAATTTGAAAACTTATTATCTTATCAATTGAAAGGGGTTTATGCAGGTTTTGCAATATATTCTTGAAATTTTTGAATTTCAAAAAAAATGAGTTGTTAAACAGCACACAGGTATTTAGGGGTGAAATTGGAAAATGTTATTTATTGTTTAATTTGCAAAATTTAAAAACTTATTATGATATCTCATATCAACTGAAAAGGGTTTTTGTAGGTTTTGGTGTATATTTTTGAATTTGGAAAAAATTGAGTCCTAAAGCCTGTGCGGCGTACAGGCAGTTAGGGGTGAAAATGGAAAATGTTATACTTTGCCATTTATTGATCAATTTGCAAAATTTAAAAACTTATCTTATCTCATCAATTGAAAGGGGTTTTTGCTAGTTTTGCTGTCTATTCTTGAAAATTTTGAATTTGGAAAAAATTGAGTTCTAAAGCCTGTAAGTGCACAGGCAGTAAGGGGTGAAAATGAAAAATGTTATAACTTTGCCATTTATTGATCAATTTGCAAATTTTAAAACCTCATCATCTTATCTCATTAACTGAAAGGGGTTTATGTGAGTTTTTCTGTATATTCTTGAAATTTTTGAATTTTGAAAAAAATGAGTCCTTAAGCCTGTGCAGTGCACCTGTAGGCAGTTAGGGGTGAAAATGGAAAATGTTATAACATTGCCATTTATTGATCAATTTGCAAAATTTAAAAACTTGTCATCTTATCTTATCAATTGATAGGGGTTTATGCAGGTTTTGCTGTATATTTTTGAAATTTTTGAATTTTGAAAAAAAAATGAGTCCTAAAGCCTGTGTGGTGCACAGTCAGTTAGGGGTGAAAATGGAAAATGTTATTACTTTACCGTTTATTGGTCAATTTGCAAAATGTAAAAACTTTTCATCTTATCTCATCAAATGAAAGGGGTGTATGTAGGTTTTGCTGTATATTCTTGAAGTTTTTGAATTCTGAAAAAATATAGTCCTTAAGCCTGTGTGGCGCACAGGCAGTAAGGGGTGAAAATGGAAAATGTTATAACTTTGTCATTTATTGATCAATTTGCAAAATGTAAAAACTTTTCATCTTATCTCATCAATTGAAAGGGGTTTATGTAGGTTTTGCTGTATATTTTTGAAATTATGGAATTTGTTAAAAATGAGTCCTAAAGCCTGTGCAGCTCACAGGCAGTTAGAGGTGAAAATGGAAAAACCTTACCATTTATTGATCAATTCCAAAATTTAAAAACTTTTCATTTTATCTCATCAATTGAAAGGTGTTCATGTATGTTTTGCTGTATATTCTTGAAATTTTTGAATATGGAAAAAATTTAGTCCTATAGCCTGAGCGGCGCACAGGCAGTTAGGGGTGAAAATGGAAAATGTTATAACTTTGCCATTTATTGATCAATTTCCAAAATTAAGAATTTTTTCATCTTATCTTATCAATTGAAAGGAGTTATGCAGGTTTTGCTGTCTATTCTTGAAATATTTGAATTTGGAAAAAATTGAGTCCTAATGCCTGTGCGGCGCACAGGCAGTAAGGGGTGAAAATTGCAGGTTTTGCTGTCTTTTCTTGAAATATTTGAATTTGGAAAAAATTGAGTCCTAATGCCTGTGCGGCGCACAGGCAGTAAGGGGTGAAAATGGAAAATGTTATAACCTTGCCTTATTGATCAATTTGCAAAATTTTTAAACTTTTCATCTTATCTCATCAATTGAAAGGTGTTTATGTAGGTTTTGCTGTATATTCTTGAAATTTTTGAATTTGTACAAAAATTGAGTCCTAAAGCAGGGTTCCCACGGTCAGGGAAAAGTCAGGGAAAAATGTAAAAAATTCAAGGTCAGGGAAAAGTCAGGGAATTTTGAAATTAGTCAGGGAAATTTAAAAAAATATCAAAAGTCAGGGAAAAGTCAGGGAATTTCAGGATCAGAAGAAGAAATTTTAAAATAGTAAAGGAGAAACAACAAGTGGCTATGGCAGTTTCTTCTAAGAACAAGCATGGATGTGTTTGTCATAGTGTCTCAATAGAAAGCTTATTTTGTCAATGAATTTGTGAACACATTTCAAATTTGAGTCTCTGTTTTAAAGAGAAAAATTGTCACATACGCTTGAAAACGCCGATGATTTTGGTCAGGGAATTTAGAAAATTGGTCAGGGAAAAGTCAGGGAATTTTAACTTTATGAAGTTTGTGGGAACCCTGTAAAACCTATGCGTCGCACAGGCAGTTAGGGGTGAAAATGGAAAATTTTATAACTTTGTCATGTATTGATCAATTTGCAAAATTTAAAAAAACTATTCCTCTTATCTTGTCAATTGAAAGAGGTTTATACAGTTTCTTTTTGTATATTCTTGAAATTTTTGAATTTCGAAAAAATTGAGTCCTTTAGCCTGTGCTAAAGGGGTGAAAATGTAAAATGTTATAACTTTGCCATTTATTGATCAATTAGCAAAATTTTAAAACTTTTCATCTTATCTCATCAATTGAAAGGGGTTTATGCAGGTTTTGCTGTATATTCTTAAAATTTTTGATTTTTGAAAAAAATGAGTCCTATTAAAAGAGGCAGTTTGGGGTGAAAATGGAAAAAGTTCTAACATTGTCATTTATTGATCAATTTGCAAAAATTAAAATTATTGATCAATTTGCAAAAATTAAAAAAAAATTCATCGTATCTCATTTTTGAATTTGGAAAAAATTGAGTCTTATAACCTGTGCGGCGCACAGGTTTTAAGGGATGAAAATGGAAAATGTTATAACTTTGTCATTTATTGATCAATTTTCAAAATTTAAAAAGATTTTATCATTTTTCATCAATTGAAAGGTGTCAGTACAGAATTTGTTGCATATTCTTGAAATTTTTGAATTTGGAAAAAATTGAGTCCTGAAACCTGTGCGGCGCACAGGCAGTTAGGGGTGATAATGAAAATTGTTATAACTTTGTCATTTATTGATCAATTTCCAAATTTTAAACACTTTTCATCTTATCTCATCAATTGGAAGGAGTTTATGCATGTTTTGCTGTATATTCTTGAAATTTTTGAATTTTGAAATTTTTCAGTCTTTTAACGTGTGCGGCGCACAGGTTTTAAGGGATGAAAATGGAAAATGTTATAACTTTGTCACTTATTGATCAATTTTCAAAATTTAAAAAGATTTTATCATTTTTCATCATTTGAAAGGTGTCAGTACAGAATTTGCTGCATATTCTTGAAATTTTTGAATTTGGAAAAAATTGAGTCCTGAAACCTGTGCGGCGCACAGGCAGTTAGGGGTGATAATGAAAATTGTTACAACTTTGTCATTTATTGATCAAGTTCCAAATTTTAAAAAGATTTTATAATTTTTCATCAATTGAAAGGAGTTTATGCATGTTTTGCTGTATATTCTTGAAATTTTTGAATTTTGAAATTTTTCAGTCTTTTAACGTGTGCGGCGCACAGGTTTTAAGGGATGAAAATGGAAAATGTTATAACTTTGTCACTTATTGATCAATTTTCAAAATTTAAAAAGATTTTATCATTTTTCATCAATTGAAAGGTGTCAGTACAGAATTTGCTGCATATTCTTGAAATTTTTGAATTTGGAAAAAATGAGTCTTGAAACCTGTGCGGCTCACAGGCAGTTAGGGATGAAAATGGAAAATGTTATTACTTTGTCATTTATTGATCATTTTTCAAAATTTAAAAAGATTTTATCATTTTTCATCAATTGAAAGGTGTCAGTGCAGAATTTGCTGCATTTTCTTGAAATTTTTGAATTTGGAAAAAATTGAGTCCTGAAACCTGTGCGGCGCACAGGCAGTTAGGGGTGATAATGAAAATGTTATAACTTTGTCATTTATTGATCAATTTCCAAATTTTAAACACTTTTCATCTTATCTCATCAATTGAGAGGAGTTTATGCATGTTTTGCTGTATATTCTTGAAATTTTTGAATTTTGAAATTTTTCAGTCTTTTAACCTGTGCAGCGCACAGGTTTTAAGGGATGAAAATGGAAAATGTTATAACTTTGTCACTTATTGATCAATTTTCAAAATTTAAAAAGATTTTATCATTTTTCATCATTTGAAAGGTGTCAGTACAGAATTTGCTGCATATTCTTGAAAATTTTGAATTTGGAAAAATTGAGTCCTGAAACCTGTGCAGCGCACAGGAAGTTAGGGGTGAAAATGAAAAATGTTGTAACTTTGTCATCTGTTGATCAATTTCCAAAATTTAAACACTTTTCATCTTATTTTATCAATTGAAAGGTGTTTATGCTGGTTTTGCTGTATATTCTTGAAATTTTTGAATTTCGAAAAAATTGAGTCCTGAAACCTGTGCGGCGCACAGGCAGTTAAGGATATAATTGGAAATGTTATAACTTTGTCATTTATTATTCAACTTTAAAAAATCAATAACTTTTGATCTTTAATCTAATCAGTTGAAAGGTTTCTATCCATGTTTTGATGGAAATTCTCATTTTTTAAGTTATTGTAACTTGTTATTTTATGTTGTCAATGTTGGTAAGACAATAAAAGACAAAGAATAAAATTTGTTTTCTTGTTTATTGTTGCCAAATTGTTTTCCAGATTGTACAGAAAATACCAGATACATAAAATGCCCTATATTGCTGATGACTAATAAATCTGACATCTGAATAAGTCTGATAAACAAATGGGAATCCACTAAATAGATGGTAAGGAAATGCTCATACATGTCTAATATCCATAGATGCAATGTATAAACAGAGGTTATCCTTTGTGATTTGCATCATTACAATGTATATAAGAGAGACAAATATGGCATACATACATACACTGAAATATTTCTTAAATATTCTATTTCTTGTTGCTGCATTGACAGAAAGCCTGTTTAAATGCATTATTTTGGATGTGTCTCCTCAATTCTCAAATTTCATATTTTTCATACATTCCATATTTAAAAAATACATTGTTTTCTTTATCTGGCGCGTGCTGGATGACTATCAAGGTATGAAAGAACATGTAACAAAAAAGAAAGAAAATAAAACAAAATAAAACTTTACCTCTAGGAAATATCCATATCATCTTCATCAGGATAACATTTCCATTACACCCTTAAACCCCACATTTATATAGTAAAACTGGGGTATGCAGGGGTATACCTATTTTTGCTCCAAAACATACATTGTGGGTACTCGTTAGAACCGCCTTTACTGAGGCGGTTCTATTGTGTACCCACAATCTATGTTTTGAGCAAAAATAAGAAAAATATCAAAAAATTTCAGCTATAAAGTTTCAGTATTTAAAGCTAAAATATCTGTTTTATTTCAAATTTAAGAAAACTTACTTTGAAAAAAAAAGGAATAAATAATAAAAAATAAAATAAAATTATGTTTCTTTTTGCTAATTTCAACATGAATTATCTGTGGCATGTACATCGTAAAACAACGAAACGGTATGGCGATTTTAAACTTTAGAATTATTAATACTGATTTTTTTTTATTTTCTAATTCAAGAAACATGCTTTGTAAGTCATGTTTATAACCAGGTTTATATTAAAACATATATAGAATAAGTTATTTTAGTAAACATTCCATTTAGGGCAATGGTAATAATGTATGGGCCGAAATGGTCATGGGCCGAAATGGTTATGGGCCGATATTGTCATGGGCCGAAATGATTATGGGCCGAAATGACCAGTTACCCTTATAACTCTCTATAAGACAGCCACATCATACTTGCCTAAAGTCAATTTTCCCATTTACAAGCTGTTAATTGGACAATTATTATTCATTATTGTATTTAAAACAGTTAATTAGCAGAAAAAATCAATTAAGTTGATACCCATGAGGCTTTGTATATATTTTTGTGTAACGAAGCATGAAATGATGTCAACTTATGAAACACATACAGGTAGTCCTTCCTTAGAAAGGATTTTTCTTGTGACAGTAAGAATATTTTCTACATGACAACTGCTCTGACTGAACCTTGATAAGACAGCCACCTGTGTATAACAGCCAGCTTAGCTCACTCCCAAAGGTGGCGCTTTTATAGAGGTTTGACTGTACAACCTAGAAAAAATAACAGGTCTATGGACGAAGGATGAAAGAAAAGTATTATAGGACAGTTTACTGATGAAGTAAATGCTCAGTTAGCCATAACAACCACAAAGAATACAGACCTTGAAAAAACAGAAAAAAGTATTTGAAGATATTAATCTTAAGGTACAAGGATGAAATTGGATCTTGTGCAAGATATTGGTAACTCACAAAGACAAAATTAGCCGCCACATGGGAAAACCAACAATCTGCATATGCGAAAACAAAGAGGCAGGTCAGCTTCGCGGTTGTTTTTGCTACACGGATAGTACAATCCTTCTTCTTCTTAAATCCGAAATTTCAAGCTTCTAACCATCTTCTGTGACTGTACAGCCTTGTTTTTGTCGGACCTGGTCGGACCCCAAATTGTTGGTTTTGTCATGCACAGGCTCATTAGAAAGTTTGTTAGTTATTTAGATGGTAAGTATTCAGTTAATACAGTCAAAGTTCGATAATTCGAAACACAAGGGACCGCATAAAATCTTTCGAATGATCGAGAGTTCGAACTTTCGAGAATCACAAAATAATGGGATATGTTCAGTCATTTTCATTCAGACAATTGTGTGGCTAGACTTGGCAGCTTCAATTTGTCATTTTAGCATATATATAGGGATCTGTGCCGGTGGAATGAAGGAAATGTATTTATAAGAGTTTTCTCATAATACCATTTATGACCAACATATTAAAACAAATGCAAAATAAAATATGAAAACGGAGGCTTACATTTAACAATGAATCAAAGGATGAGAAATGTTCAAATTAAAGTCAATAATTATTTTCAATTAATTTTAATCAAACACGGTAATTGTTGCAATCGATCCCAATTTAAGACATCATTTACTCAATTTATGGAATATCACCTAATAGTGTGACCGTTAATCCGATGTCTGTTACGGTGTTACCTGAAGCGGATATACCTGTGAAATCACTCAACTGTGTAATTATTGATCTCGCTTTACAAAGAAATCATGTTCATAGTGCGTGACCTTGATTGGAAGTTTGTGGCTTCGAATTTCAAGGGGTATTTTAATAGGAAGTTCGATGATCGGGACCGGCAAAACTGTTCGAAAAATAGAATTTTTCGAAAAATCAAAATTCGAAAAATCGGTAATATTTTAACAATAAACAATAGTGGAAATTTTCGGGACCATCAAATGGCTTCGAAAAGTCTGATAGTTTCGAAAATTCGGCGTTCGAATTATCCAAATTGGACTGTACTTGGTTTTGCCAAACAACAGCAAAAACATGTACCCTGAAAAAAATGGCACAGGCATGGTAGTTTACAGATATATCAGCTGGCATTATATTCTAACAGGTACATTGGTTTCTTGAAGAATGTTTCAGTTTTGCAAACCTTCAGTGCAGCATGATGTGTCAAGTTTTTCAGAAAGTTTGACATGTATTTCTGAGCATGGGCTGCTGCCTTATGTGTCAAATCCCTTCCTACCATATAAAGTGAGTACTGTTATACAGAGACTAAACGCATGACCTTCAGGCACCCATATTACTCTCCCTGACAAA